>BLSH010392366.1:79782-92291 GCA_018402905.1 Glandirana rugosa
AAGTACAGATTCCTACCGACATTTATCGAGATCCTGTAGACACTTTCGTTTTTTGTAACACGGAAATACGGTGGCATAAAGGCACAATGTTTTTTGCTTTCACAGATGTCCTAGAGCTATTTACAGCCATCCTTAGACATGAATGGGTGAAGATGGCTGTACTCTGCTATTTGCATACTCATGTGCATGCTCACAGACATGCACTAAATGCACCTAAGGTAATTTGAAAACAAAGCTTTTGCCAATATCTTTATAGTTCAGTCACAACGTTCTGGTTTTCATTTATTTTAAAAATACTAAGCATATTCAATGGTACAATACAGTAATTATCATTTGACCATCTGTCAAGTGTTTATTTCTTCATATCCCCATTGTGGAGCTTCACATCACTATTTGACCCCATGTACATACACAATAAAGTAACCTATACTGAGAGAAAAATGGGCTGATGTTGCTAGCATCCTTAAATGCTGATTTTCTAGCATTGATACTTTCAGAATCATTGACCAGAAGCAAGCTTGAAGATCATGAAAGTCAGAGAAAAACCAAGAGTCCTGATAAAGGATGTGATTCAGTTTCAGGGACAACAGGATCCTTTTCCTACTGCCTCTATTCTTTTGAGGCAGCACATTGGCAGGTAGAGGAAGAGTAAGAAGAAGGTTGGGGTTCCAGCAATGAGGAGGAGGAAGAGGAAATGGGACAGGGTTAAAAGTATATATTTTACTTCTCCTAATACCTGGTAGTTGTAAACGGGTGGGTGAGATCATTGAGAACATTATTGTCTTTAGCAACAAAGAGGACTTAGGGTTCTCACGATTTGTGGTGAATAGGTTCATTCACATTGAAATGTCTGCACAAGGGCCCTGGGATTTAGGTTATGATGGAGAGGGACTGACACTGGTGGGTTGTACATTTTGGTCCCCGATTTAAGGGGAAAATGGAAGATCTATGGCTGCTATCCCAGGGGGAGCAAAAATGTGCCCCTTAGTAGAAGTGCTATGGGAGAACCTCTTGGACACTTATCTAGAGAGTGGCAAGATCCCCTCTTATGGTCAATATGTCTCTGATCCTCAGATCACTGAAAAGGAGGGGCAGCAGTGGAAGTGGCTGTCTGAGCAATGATTTAAAGTAATTTTTCAGAACATGTTGGAAAGGCATGGTTTTTGACAGCAGTCACATGCAGCTCCATATGATTTCAGATTACCTGGGGTCCAGGGCAAATGTGGACCCCATTGACTTTTGGAAGTCCAGACTGGACCACTGACAGGAACAGTATGTAATAGAGCTGTTGGCTTGACCTGTGGTCAATGTTTGGATAGTGATAGCTTTCAGTACAGTGAGTAGTTGAGACAAAAAAGATAAAACTTTTTTTTCCCCTGACACAGTTGACCATCTCACTTTTATAAAAATGAACTGGCCCTGGGTCAGCAACTTTTACAAAATCCCTGCAGCTGATGCTAGCAACTAAATTGTAATCTTTTACTATCATTGCTAACCTTCCACCATTACCATCAACTGTCATCTCTGCTGTCCTATCACCATTACCAGACCCTATCACCCAGTACAGTATCTGGTAAGGGTTGTCCAGGGCCCAAGGCACCCTGTCAACTCTACTAGCCCGCAGCTAAAGTTGTATTTTTTTCAGCAGGGCCAATCACGCATTGTTGCTAAAAAATGTAATTAATAAATATATATTCATTCATATAATACAAAGCTCCCTGTGAAAGGTTGAGCAGAGCTTGGGCGAACTCTTTTTGTTCCAGGAGTGGGACAAGTTGCCCCTATCCTTCTGCCAGAACACAGCACTGTACACTGTATGTAGCTGAGGATATATACAGTTTTACAGTACACACAGCCGATGCTTTTGTTAGAGAAGTTAAACAGGATCAGGATCAGTTAGATCTGTCATGCCCCTGGCAGCCCAGCCCCCATAAACATGTATTTGGTCCAAACCAACTATTTAAACTTCACTAAAACTATTTAAACTTCACTAAAAGCCGGAGATCTACTTTAGGCTAAAATAGATAGCTTTGTCCAAATTAAATAAAGAACATAAACAGAATCTGAATCCCAACCTTATTGGTAATATAGACTTTTCCAGGTTGTGGTTATTATTTGCCTTATAACAAATGCTGAGAAAAGCCTTTGTTGGATATGTGTTAAATTTATATCCAAGCTAATCACCTAGGAACTCTACATGCTAGAAAACCCCTGATCAGGAAGCATTTACATTTAGAAGTGGCATTATTTCCACAAATGGTTCAGCTCCTGCTACAGTTGGAGTTTTGGCTCGAATGAACACCCATTTGTCCAGATATTTACTGACCCTCACAGTTAATGAACCCGCAGCTCATTAACCTTGTAAGCATTGCAGATATCTCATTATTTTTCCTTCTTATTGAATGATTTTAGCCCATAGTGTTAGGCTAGCTCTATTGTTTGAATATTATTTAACTCTTCAGGTCAAATGTTCTTAAGACTTTTTCTCTCAGGATTGAATGTAGAAAATTGTATTTTACACATATTACAAACAATATGGGTATCATTTGTAACATGTGAATTCTGAGACATTTGCATAGCAGATTTTTATACTGTACATAGGTCCCATAGTGTGGATGGGGTCAGTCCAATATTTATTTTCTCTGTGACATAATATACCCTAATTGATTTCTTGATTATAAACCTAGCTTGTCTCTCCCTGTGAAACTGCAACCTAGTAAAATGTGGGTATACAGTATGCATACAGTAATTGTTGTATTGTACATCAGTACATTATTTTTTTGCTTTTTTCCTTAACCAATTCAATACCAGGCACTTTTATCCCCTTCTTGCCCAGGCCAACTTTTTAGCTTTCAGTGCTGTTGCACTTTAAATGATAATTGGGCAGTCCTGCAACACTGTACCCAACCAAACCAGATTTTAATAATTTTGTTCACACAAATCAATCTTTCTTTTGGTGGTATTTAACCACTTGCAGAAGGTATCGTGTGGATATACGGTGGCAAAGTGGCTCCGCTGCGCAGATCGCCATCTATAAACTGTGATCCTCGCAGCTGCAGTTGTGCTCGCCGACCACTCTGTGAGTGGGGCCACGGGTGGGGTGGACTCAATGTCCGCTGGTGGCCCGCGATCGCCTACTACAGAGGAAGAATGGGGAACCACTGATGTAAACATGGCGGTTCCCAATTCTGACAGGTGGCATGGCAGTGATCTACTGATCCCTGTTAGATCTGTCATGCCCCTGCCAGCCCAGCCCCCATACAGTTAGAACACACATAGGGAACACAGTTAACCCCTTGATCATCCCCTACAGGTTAACCCCTTCCCTGCCAGTGACATATATACTGTGCAGTAATCAGTGGCTATTTTTAGCTCTGATCGCTGTATAAATGTCAATGGTCTCAAAAAAGTGTAAAAAATGTCCGATCTGTCCACGGCAATATCGCAGTCCCGATAAAAATCACATAACGCTGCCATTACTAGTAAAAAAAAAAAAATAGTAAAAATGCCATAAATTAATTCTCATAGTTTGTAATCGTGGCAACTTTTCCACAAACCAATCAATATACGCCTATTCTGATTTTGATTTACCACAAATATGGAGAAGAATATATCAGCCTAAACTGATGAATAAATTAGTTTTTTTTTTATATTTTTTGGACATGTATTATAGCAAAAAGTAAAACAATATTGTTTTATTTTAAAAATTGTCGCTTTTTTTGTTTATAGCGCAAAAAATAAAAACCGCAAAGGTGATCAAATACCACCAAAAGAAATCTCTATTTGTGGGGAAAAAAAGGATGTCAATTTTGTTTGGGTATAACGTCGCATGACTGCGCATTTGTCAGTTAAAGGGATGCAGTGCTGAATTACAAAAAGTGCTCCTGTCAGGAGGGGGTAAATCCTTCTGGGGCTGAAGTGGTTAATCACCACTGGGTTTTTTATTTTTTGCTAAATAAATGAAAAAAGACTGAAACGTTTACAAATAAATAATTTTTCTTCATAAATTTAGCCCAAATGTATTCTGTTACATTTCTTTGGTCAAAATAACCCACATCAGTGTATATTATTTAGTTTGTGTGAAAGTTATAGAGTCCACAAACTATGGTATATATCTGAAAATTGATCAGTCCTCATTTCTTGAGGCCCTAAAATGTCAGGACAGTAAAAGTACCCCCCCCCAAATGACCTTTTTGGAAAGTAGACAATCTAAGGTATTTAGTAGGAGGCATGGTGAGTTTTTTTAAGTTGTCATTTTTTGTCATTTGTTTTTGGATTAAAAAAATGTTCACAATTTTTTTTAACTACTATCACCAGTACAGTACAACATCATCATATAATTGCTGATTAGGGACACTGAATGGTCACAGTAATATTATAATTTTTTCTAATTTATTTTTTATGACTTTTTTCACATTTTTATAACACACTGTGACCAGAGCAATATCATGTTGCCATAGTAGCATTGTATTGCTCTAGGGAAGTGATCAGGATTTTGTTTTACACATTATGGTTGCTTATAGCAGTGCATTACATTGCTATAAGCAAGCATTTTTCTGAATGAAATGGATTCATTCAGTCTGTTTTATTGGTCAAAACTAATCACATGGTACAGATGGGCCACAGATTCACCAATCACAGCTAACAACACAGTTGCACACATTGGATTACATAAAAGAAAGCAACTGTCATGTGACCTGCAATGAGCCGGTTAGTCATCCACAGGACACGGTCGGGGAAAGACCTGCTGCACAAGCCCTGCGGCCATGCACAGGGTGCTATCTGGGAAGACGTCATATGACATCCACCCGGATCGACAAGAGGCCAGTGCCAGCATCACCCGACCATAGGCCAGGTGGAAACCGGTTAAAATATTACTCCCTAATTTTGATTTCTTGATTAAAGTGGCCTGGTATCTTCCAGTAGAGCTGCAGCCTAGTAAACCTGTTCACATAATGTGCAAGGAGTCAATAGAGTATTTCTGCCATTATAATATATTTTGTATTTTTTTATTTTAAATCTAGCTGGTATCTCCCATTCAAACTTCAAAAACTGCTTACATAGTGTGCATAAAATCAGTTCAATATTTCTGCCTTTTTCTGTGAAACAATACACTTTAATCTTTTTTTGATAAAAACTTTCTTTCCTCTCTCTGATATATTGTATTCCAGTCAAACTGCTTGCATATGGCACATTTACAGTTTTTCTTTTATATCACGTTACAATAAAAAAAAAGGACGCCAATTTCGTTTGGGTACAACGCCGCACGACCGCGCAATTGTCAGTTAAAGCGACGCAGCGCCGAATCGCAAAAAGGGCTCCGGTCCTAAAGCTGGAAATCCTTCCGGTCCTTAAGTGGTTAAAGAAAACACCAAAGTAAGTCAGAAATCCATCTTTAATTTTAAGAAATAAAAATATTATCAATTATTATTATTAGTATCATTATTATTAGTAGTAGTATTATTGGTGTTGTTGTTATTACTATTGTTAATATTAATCATCATAATATTTTTTTTTTCTTGTGGGTGCATCCGGGCAGTAGCTGGCAGAAGCAGCAGTTCCACTAACTGAGGCTCATTTGGAGCATTATAAATGATCCATGAGCCTTGTAGTTGGATGGTGCATTTGATGATCATGCCAAGATTGTGTATATGACATCACAGATGAAAACTAGGGAATGTCTTTTATTATATATCTCATATTGAGTGAATTAATGGCTATAAAAGCATTACCTTCTGAAAAGCACTCACTGTGATGCACCCGATTCATTAGGATTAGATAAGTGTGAAACGGCCAGGCTATGGTTCAGAAAGCATTCTGCAGAATCGCTTGAGATATTAATGGTTTCTGAAAACTGTTCCAGTAAATCTTTTGTACGCATGAGATGCATTGTAAACACAGTGTTTAAGGATTTTCTGGACCATGGGGGGAAATTATGATGCAAATCCATGTAATTACTTTCTCGGCTGCTAAGCAATATTGCATCTCCTCTCTAATCAAAAAAGATACAATGTAAAAGGTTTTTTCAATGTTATTTATCCTTTGCCCCACTGCTCTCCTTCTGTTTATGCACTGTAAGTTTAAAATGTTTTATGCACAGGATTGTCATACTTAATGTTATCTTTATAAATTATTGATAAATAAATCAAACTGCCATATTTTGTTTTATTTCAGAAATGTTTTACCCCCTCACAGACAAACATTTTATATACTTAATTGAGAGCAAGTCTATTTCTGGAACATAAACAAAACAGTAACGTTTAACTTAAATGTTTTTTTTTATCCACCCTTGAAAGAAATACATGGGATGTCATTCCTGTACTTTTTCGGGAATTGCCATCTTTTTGGCCCTTATACCGACTCACTGGATTCACTACATTCATAGTCACTCACCTAGAATGAGTATGTAGAATTGAAAAACATTCAAGCTAGTGGGTGAGCATGCAATCCAGAAAGCTAAATTTTGCACACAGAGAAGTCAGTAATGAAGTTTTTGTTTTGTTTTGTTTTGTTTTGTAATTCTGAAGTGGTAGTCCTTTAATCACTCCTGCTCATGTACCTTTATATGCCTTATGAACCAGACCATTTAATTTATTTACATTTCTACTCTAACCTTTTTATTCAATAATCACTTCATGAATGCTTAAGCCTAGATTTTTTTATTTGTAATCTATAGACAAAAATATATAACACACAATTTTTTTCTATTTTGACCAATGTTCGTTTAGTTTTACTGTAAATAAAGATATACGTTTTATTTTAAAATGTTTCCTTTTAAAATTACACTAAAATTCTGTTTCTGGTACAAAGCATAGTGGAATTTTAAAATTAACCACCCCAACTCTGGAAGGTTTTACCACCGTCATGACCAGGCAATTTTCTGCTATTGAGGACTGTGCTATTTTGTCTAATAATTGCACAGTCGTGCAACAATGTAAACAAAAATGTATATCATTTTTTGCACACAAGTAGATCTTTTTTTGGGTGGCATTTGATCACCACTGGGTTTTTTTTTTCTTTTTTTTTAGATAAATGAAAAAAGATTGAAAATTTTGAAAAAAGAAAACAATATTTTTTCTTTCTGTTATAAAACAAAACCAATATAAAAAATATCAAATTTCTTTAGAAATGTTGGCCAAAATGTATTCTGCTACATGTCTTTGGTAAAGAAGTACGTGTATATTGATTGAAACTTATAGCATATACAAATTATGGGAGATATACTGGAATTTTTTTTCCTTTTTTTATACTACTAATGACGGCGATCAGCAACTTAAAACGAGACTGCAATAGTGCGGCAGGCAATCTGACACTTAACTGAGACTGTGTGAAAATTGATTAACTACCACTGACATCACCAGTGACAAACAGTGACTGCACTAATCACACTGACTGGGAAGGAGTTAACATCTTAAGTAATCAAGAGTTTGAATGTGTGCCTAACAAGCAGTAATTTGTGTAATGTGTGCTGCTTTATACTAAAGATCTCTCTGTTTCTTTTCCCTGCTTTGCAGGGAGAAGAAATAGAGAGACCATTACCTCTATACAGAGCCCTTTGTCAACACAGGGCTCTGCACTTGTGATTTGACACAACGAATCAGCAGGTCCAAGCCATGAATCATTGGCTGGGACCTATTGACAAACTCCTGCACTGTACAAACACAGGTGGAGTCAGTGGGTGTGGCCACATGTGTGCGTTCTGTACAGAGGCCAGCGATTTACAGGTAAGATATTATGTCTGTATGGGCCACCCATCAGGTGATAGGTGGGTGGTCTGAAAATGATTAACCACTAAAGGACCAGAAGGATTTCCCATGTTAGGGCCAGAGCACTTTTTGCGATTTGGCACTGCATCACTTTAACTGACAATTGCGCAGGTGTGCGACGTTGTACCCAAATTAAATTTGCGTCTTTTTTTTTCACAAATAAAGCTTTCTTTTGGTGGTATTTGATCACCTCTGTGTCATTTCTGATCACGCTATAAACAAAAAAAGAGCGACAATTTTGCAAAAAAAATCCCAATATTTCTTACTTTTTGCTAAAATACATATCCAAAAAATAAACAAATAAATAATAAATAAAGAAAGAAACAAATGTAATCATCGGTTTTGGCCTCTTTATATTCTTCCTCATATTTTTGGTAAAAAAAAATCGCAATCAGCGTTTATTGATTGGTTTGCGCAAAAGTTGCCATGTTTACAAACCATGAGAATTAATTTCTGGCATTTTTACTAGTAATGGCAGTAATCTGCAATTTTTATTGGGACTGTGATATTGCTGCGAACATGTTGGACATTTTTGACACTTTTTTGGGACCAATGACATTTATACAGCAATCATAAATGTAAATATCCTCTGATCACTGTATAAATGTCATTGACAGTGAAGGGGTTAACCTGCAGGGGGTGATCTAGGGGTTAACTGTGTTCCCTAGGTGTGTTCTAACTGTGAGGGGGCTGGGCTGCCAGGGACATAAGAGATCTAATTGATCCCAGTGACAGGGATCAGTAGATCTCTTACATTTTGCCTGACAGCGTGGGGAACCACTGTGTTTACATTTACATTTTTTTACTTACATGTTAATCCTACATATATGCACTTTAACCACTTGCCGACCACCCGCCGTGATTGACGGCGGCAAAGTGGTTCATTATCGCTAAACGCCTTCACCTGATGGCGGCGGCGATAACGAGCATTGTGAGCATGCACTGATCGCTGTATAAATGGCAATGGTCCCAAAAAAGTGTCAAAATGGTCCGTCATGTCCGCCGCAATATTGCAGTACCGCTAAAATCACAGATCGCCACCATTACTAGTAAAATATAAAATAAAAATAAAAACCCCAAAAATGAATTCTCATCGTTCATAAATCAACTTTTGCGCAAACCAATCAATAAACACAGATTCCAATTTTTTTTACCAAATATATGAGGAAGAATATAAATCAGCCAAAACCGATGAAAAAAAATGTTTTTCATATTTTTTTGGGATTTGTATTTTAGCAAAAAGTAAGAATTTTTTTTTGCAATACTGTAGCTCTTTTTTGTTTATAGCGGTGATCAGAAATGACGCAGAGGTGATCAAATATCACCAAAAGAAAGCTCTAATTTTGGGAAAAAAAGGACGCAAAATTTAATTTGGGTACAACATTGCACGACTGTGTAATTGTCAGTTAAAATGATGCAGTGCCGAATCGCAAAAAAGTGTTCTGGTCCTAACATGGGAAATCCTTCCGGGGCTGAAGTAGTTAAATTTCTACAAAATATTCCTCTATATTTTTAATGCAGTTTGAATTTAATAAACACAGCATAACAATTGCATGTATTCACTTTCAAATAATGTACTGTGTTCTTTTGCAAAGCAGCCCAACTCTCCTTGGTTTATTGCTGTGTTATTTACCTGGTGGGGTTGATTTACTAAAACTGGAGAGTGCAAAATCCAGTGCGACTTTGCACAGAAACCAATCAGCTTCCAGCTTTTTTTGTCAAAGCTTATTTGAACAAGCTGAAGTTAGCTACCATGCACAGGTGCACCAGATTTTGCACTCTCCAGTTTTAGTAAATCAACTATGGTATGTTAGGTATCAAGTATGTTGACCAACATGCAAATTTCAGGGTAGTAACATCCCATGAATTAAATCTGAATAGACATTAGATAATATAGTGGAGTTGATTTACTAAAAGGTGATGCAGCCATGCATAGTATCCAATCAGATTCTAACTTCAGCTTGTTCAAGTAAGATTTGACAAAGAAAATTAAAAAAAAATAGAAACTGGAAGCTGATTGGTTTCTATACAGAGCTGCCCCTGATTTTGCACTCTCCAGTTTTAGTATATCAAGTCCAGTGTTTCATAAATCATGTCCTTAAGTCTGTCAACAATGCATGCTTTATCAGCAGTATCACCTATCATTTTACAGGAATGTTCACCTTTCCATGGTAAGAAAGCAAATAATGAAAGTTTTACAATCAGGAAATTGAAAATTATTAATAGACATTTTAAAGTATAGTAAAACCTTGGATTGTGAGCATAATTCATTCTGGAAACATGCTTGTAATCCAAAGCAAATATTTCAAAGCAAATTTTCCCATAATAAGTAATGGAAACTCAGATGATTCATTCCACAACCATTTATTCATAAGTCCTTCTGTTTATAGTTCATATAAAAAGATTATAGCAATCTGATAGGTTGTGTAACCATAAAATGTCCATCCACAAATGGCTGCCTCCACAAGGGGATTGGAAGCAAAATCCAGCAGGAGCTACAGAGAAGAGAGGTGCCTCTAAGTGTAGCAATATGGTTACATTTAATGAAGGTACACAATTTAGCAACTCACATGGTTGATGATTAAAAGAGGAACATCTAAGTATGCAGGCACCCGGGGTAAAGCTGTCCACACAGACCATCCTCCGCACTGATGACTGTCCGTCTGCAATCGTGACCGGGAAGACTACCTTGCAGTAGAGTGTTCTGAAAGCGAGGCTTCAGGACACTCGATATGGACAGCTTTACCCCGGATGGCTACATACTTAGATGTACCTGTTTTAATTATTAACCATGTGAGTTGCTAAATGTTGTACCTTCATTAAATGTAACCATATTGCTACACTTAGAGGTGCCTCTCTTCTCTTTTATACTCAGTTGTGACGTGACACAACTTGTATATCAAGACATTGCTTGTATATAAAGTCAAAATTTTTAAAAAAATGTTGCTTGTCTTGTAAAACGCTCTCAAACCAAGGTTTTTTTTTTTTTTCTCATGGATAGAATAGGGAGTAAATATACTTTTTTGTGTATGTGTCCTTCTGGGGAGTTTTCATTTACTCCTTGTCCTGGAGATACAGCATCCATTGTCACTGAAGCAAGTGTTCCCACTCAAAGATTTCTCCTCAATTCCTGTGCTGATGTCAACTATAACATTATGGATATCTCTTTACTTTCTGTCTTGTTGACCATTATCACCACTAAGACAAAAAGAAATGGGCAAATCTCCACAGCAGGGTTACAGACAGGTCAACACCTAACAGGGAATTCACTATTCCCCTAATATCCCCTTAACTTAACTCACATTTGGCTTTAGATATACATTGTGGGCTTTTGTTAGTACCTGAAACAAACAAAGCATTACTGTACATTTTGTGAAATCATGACATTTGATTCTTATATGTCAAAGTTAAGCTTTGCAGATCAAAATGTGTCCAGCTTTGGTGCTACCAGTCGATTATTAAATTATGTGCCTAGTTTCAATAGAAATGTGTTAAAATAGTTTTGGGTGGCCATCGTTTTATGTCTATCAATACCTGTGTGCACTCTCAAGAGGGCTTTTCAAATCTTGTCTGGAATCCAAGATAACAATGAGTTCAAAGACAATCATGAGAGATAACAATGACCTGTGTTAAAGCTTTAAATATTAGAAAACAGAAAATCAATCGCTGAACCCTTAGTGACCTACTAAGCTGCTGGTTCTTTAATACATCATACAGCTTGTGCTGAAAGGGCTTCACCTTAGGACTAATTACTGAGGAGATCTTCTATATTATTGTATCATGTTAACACTTTGACCTTTGTGCATTTAAATTAGGAGAATGTATTATTTGCAGCATATATTTTAATTCATTGCTCAGGCATCCTTTTAATTTCCCAGTTGGTCTTTATACATATATTTAATGGTATTAATATTGCAGAACTTTTTGTATAGACAATATGTTGCCCCCCCCTGCTTTTTCATTGATGTAAAAAAAGAAATTCACAAGTTACATCCTTTTTATCCAGGACACCTGTCCTATGGGTCTGACAAGCCAATCCTAGGCCCCTAGGTTGCCATTTTCACTGTGGGTTGTTTGCTGATCTTTTAGAAATGCTAAATTAAATATTATAACCACCGCTCTATCAATGTGGAAAAACAAAACCAACAATTTGTGAAAGAAACTTAATTAATTGCTGCCTGTATTGACATGTATTCCCACACCAAACGACTAAGTAGGTATACAAAGTATGCAGCGCAACCTTCCATTCTATGTATCCTAAATCCTAACAGGTGCAAAGTATGTACAAGTGTAAATGTGTAAGTATGTCACCTAATCAATAGTGATGAAAATATCTTCAACTCCTCAATGGTGATGAAAAACTCCTCAACTCACAATCTTACCCTATGCATAAAATGATATATAGTATGCATAAACACAAACTCACACAATATTGTATAAGTGAATATTATTCAGTGAATAAGTGAGTGGTGGTAGAACCCCCTAGCTCACTTACAAACTTTTGCAGATTCACATATGTGTATATATATATATATATATATATATATATATAGTGAATAGTGATGGGAACCTCCAAAGTTGTTCCTTCAATGAACCAAATGGCTAAAATATGAATCATGGTGGAAACCTCCACTTTATTTCCAACTTTGGATTGCTCAACAACAGAGTGTGAATGAATATCATTAACCTCCCTGGCGGTAATCCCGAGTGTGGCTCGGGGTGGAATTTCAGTACCATTAGCGG
>BLSH010392366.1:96414-110831 GCA_018402905.1 Glandirana rugosa
TCTATACATAAAAATCTACAAATAAAGACTAACTTTCTGTCAAAATGAGTAGATTTGAAGTTTTTCGTCAGTAAATTTTATACGACTAGGCAGAAAACGCCGCAAAAAGCTGGCGTGAAAAAACGTCCATTGACGTCAATGCAAAACGCCAAGCAAAACGTCAGTTTTTTCCCCTGACGTCAGGCCCGGCGTTTTGCTGATTTTTCTGCAAACGCCCGTGTGTATGAGGCCTAAGTTGTAACTTTTTTTTGTTACTCACTAACTATTTTCTAATACCACTTGTGGTAAAAGCAAGTTTAAAAATATATAACCCTAGCAATATTTCAGCATATTTTAAATGACTGCTTTTTGAAGTTTAGATGAGTAAAACTGTCTTTCAATCAGAAATAAACATCTAAAAATACATATCTTAAAATGTAGTTGTTGAGATGTGAGTTATATTTTTTCTTTAAGTATTTCAAAATCATGTGTGCATAAAGGATTGCATGTTCTACCAAGCTCATACATTCCATGCAATATCTATATAATGACAACTATAGCTTCAGCTCATTTGTCAATGTCAGTTTTGATTAAAGCACTCCAAATTCTGAACAAAACCATTTGTCACCTGCTGCTCTCTGACAAGACCAATGTACAGTAGGGTTTCCATATGAGAAAATTCAGTAAGTAAAAGGCATATGCCCATAATCATTCTCTGCAGGTGTAAATGTGAACTTTTTCCCATGCAGTGAAGGACAGATGGTATCTGAATTGATATAATGTAGACTACACACATAACGCATGTAGACTTCATGGACTGAAACAAGATGCATAATTCATGAATGTTGTTGAATATTATTATATAAAACAACCAAAAGATTTTTAGATTGATTTATGGAATGCATGGCATTTACTTGCCAATGTAATTGTTCTTCCTAATAAAACCGAAGTAATCACAGCTTTGCCAACTGAAACATAGGGCCTTGTGCATCAAAGTGTTTATACAAAGAATTGTCATCATTTACTCGCAGCCACTAAGTAGATGTTAACTTTCAATGGGAAAGAGCTGACGTCTGAAAGTTTGATCTCATAGGTAGCAGTAAACAAATAGTCCTGTACTGACAATAAAAGTGTATGCAAGGTTAAAAAATACATATTCAGTACATATCCCCACTACAGGCGCATTCCCCATGTATTATGCCTTTTAATTTTAAATATAACAGAATAACTGCTCCCTGTTTGGGATAACAAGCCTTGGCTGCTCTGAAATCCTGAATATTGGTGATGGTGTCACAGGGAGTAATAAAAAAGATGTGGCTTGCTATAGGATTAAGGCAAAAGAAATAAAATATAATTGGAACAGAGTAGTTAAAAATGTATTGGGGGTAAATGTGGGTAATGCCTTGACAAGCAAAGTATACACACAAAAAAGAGCTATATCAAAATGACACCAACAGCTATCAACCACAAAGTTCCAGTGCCAATTGTTTAACTACTTTAATATGTTCACCCCCTTCCTGCCTGGGCCAATTTTCAGCTTTCAGCACTGTTGCACTTTGAATGACAATTGCACAGTCATTCAACATTGTACCCATATGAATTTTTTTCACACAAATAGAGCTTTCTTTTGGAGGTATTTAATCATCACTAATGTTTTTTATTTTTTGCTAAATACATGAAAAAAGACTGACAATTTTATTTAAAAAAATTGATTTTTATTAATCACTGTGATAAAATGTTGCAAACAAATACTCTTTCATCATAAGTTTAGGCCAAACTGTATACTGCTAGTCTGTAAGAAAGTTATAAACTATGTATCAAACAGTATGTACCCACCAGTACTTGGGACTTAAATGACAAAGGCAGATTATATATACTGTATATACATATATATATATATATATATATATATATATACATTTTAATCAAATGTACAGGTAAAAATAGGTGCATACATCGCCATTTAGAGACATAATAACGACATGTTAAAACAGTTCATCTGAAAATTTGAAGCAAAGAAAGAAAGACCCTTCTCAAATTCCTGACAAATTTCAGGAGCTTATCCTTTCTTCAGGGGCAGTGCTGTAGAGAATTTTTTCTATAATAGCACATGAAATAATTCTTAGAGACATTTTCAAATACATTACATTAAATGGGTGACATCATACTCTATTGCAAATTACCTTTGGGAGGGATTAAATGAACAAATAACACTATTGCATGGATTCCTAGAGAGGATGATATATGCACCTTACAGAATACTCCCTGAAGTGACAGGGAGAAACACACGGCTATGCCCAGACTGCTATACATGAAATTCCTAAAGAACAGGGTCTGACCAGCCAGCTCTCATTAGCAGAATAGGTGTGTGTAGTATGTATAAATGTAAGAAAGAGTAGGTCTGAATATCCTTCTGTGTGAAAAAAAGCATATACAATCAGAAGGGAAAGGCAGGCTGAGAATTTCAAAATAATACAGGGGAGGTAATAAACAAAATATTTAATTAGTTACCATCACTACAGGATATGTGTTAGAATAATATGGCCAGCATTTTTAAATATAGTATCAATTTTGGTAAAGGATTACACCTTCAAAGGGGGACCCCACACTGAAGGAGTATTATAGTATAGTGATTGATCACAGCTAGCAACACAATTGTACACAATGAATGGCATGTATAGAAACCATTCATTGTTTACAATTGTCATGTGATCTGCTGTGATTGGTCACAGCGATCATATGGTACTGGCAGTGGCCCGGTACAGTGATCTGTCATCGGCTGAGTCTGGTGGACAGATCATGCCATAGCACATTGCGGGAGGACATCAGATGAGTATACACCTATAGACAAATGATGACTGGGCGGGAAATGTTTTATCAGCTATCTTCTCTTAGCCTTAGTTTATGATAATTTAATTGCATATGGATAGAATAATGTTCCTTTAATCAAATTTATATCTAAACACCAAACTTGTTTTTTATTTTGATAGAATAAAAAAAACAGAAAAAAATCCTGTCAGTATTTTTTTTTTCTTTGGCCATCTCTGTCCCACTTTAAAGTTTATCCTTTACTTCCTGTCCAGTAGAAGCAAAAGGAATTATATCCAAAGTCAAGGAAATCTATTCTAGACAGTAATAAAAGACCAAATGATTGGGGCATCTCTTTGCAACTCCATGAATAGTGAACACATGCACTTCCTCGACCTTGATATCAGGATACAAGATAATCGGTTAGTCATTACCACCTTTTTCAAGGATACCAATTGCAACGGTTATATCAATACTAGTAGTTGCCATCATGATTTTGGCTGAAGGCAGTCCCCAAGGGACAGTTCCTTCCTCTCAGAAGGAACTGTTCCTTTCGGGAAGATTATCTGAGAGAGGCTGAGACATTGAAGAAATGTTTCCTGGAAAAGGGATATGACCCATTGGAGCTTGTAGTGTCATCTTGGAGGTGGGCAACAGGGACAGAGCTGTTATGTTAGCTCCACCAGCTGAGAGGTCTGCTGCATCTTCTGGGGATATATCTGCTAAATTTTCCTTTTTCACCTCATATTTCAATCAACATTTTGTTGTAAAGAAATTGATTAAAAAGCACCAGAAGGTGCTCAAAAACGATAAGGTGCTTGGTCCATTATTGCGGCGATCTATAGAGGGGTTTCCCCACTTAGATTACAAATTGCCCCTAACGTGGTTTACCCACCTAAAAAGCAAAGTCTTTTTCATTATATGAAAGGTGATTATCCTATAGAAAGTGTGCTGTCTGCCAAATGAATCAGCTAAAGGAATGTAGATATACCACCTTTTGCTCTAATGTCACCTCTAGGTCTTATGATATTACATATTTTATCACATGCTCTTCCAAAAATGTTGTCTATATGATTACCTGCCCCTGTGGGCTCCAATACGTGGGCCGTACTGTCCGCGCGTTTGGCATCCGCATGAGGGAACACGTGGCCAACATAAAGATGGGCTTTCCTAAACACAACTTATCCAGGCATTGTGATTTATGCCATGCCAGAAATCATGGAGGGACTTCTTTTATGCCTATCGATAAACTAACATCTCATTGGAGAGGGGTTCATAATCGCAGGAATATCTCGCAACTTGAGACCAAATTAATATTTTGGTTACGTTCTTACCGTCCTTTGGGCCTCAATATTGAATGGGATATTAGCATGTTTATTAATACCAGTTAATGTTTTTGTTCTTCTGTTTTGTACAACATTGTGATTTTTGTAATACCTGTTTCCAACCACTAGAGGGCAACCTCAGCATTTATAATATTTTTTGTCACTTTTTTACTCCTTATATTAACCTGCATAAGGTTGATAAAAACAAATATATGGGCCTGCACATGTATTTATATACACCTTTATTATAGGTCTTTTAGCTTATCATTTACTCCAGTGCAGTGTTAGTTCTGGTGTGTTGGCATCATTTGAACGCACTGATGTGCGTTTTCTATATCTTGTTTTGCATTTCCTATTTCTCGAGCCTTTGAAACGAATATGCGTCACTTCTGGCATGCCCTCTTCCTCCTTACTAAATGAATGGGGCGCACTGTTAATTGTTTTTATCTGGGGACATTCACACCTGTGTACAATTTACACAGGGGTTGTCTCTGATGCTCTCCGTCTGTTGATTGGATTGACACACAGGAAAATCTTATCTCCTACTTCCGCCCAATAGAGTATTTAATCAACACCTTCCCGCACATGACCACACCCCTGATTACATCATTTATGCGACAAAACTCAGAGGGAGGAGTCGGGTCACGTGACAAGGAATGCTGGAAGGTCGGTCATCTTTCTGATTTGAAACTTGGTTGGAAATTTGGATGTTTATCCTGTGTTTACATGCTCATTTTTAGAGATACTGTGTGAGTATTTTGGATAATTTTTAATAAAGTCAGTGACACTGCCCAATGAGATTTTTTCTCTTTTGCCTGTTTTCTCTGCATTGAGACACATTTGCAAAGGTGTCCGCGGCTGTGCTGGATCCATGTGTACCTTCACTGGAGGAGGAACGATACCATTTCTAGTGTGTTTAGCTGTCTTTGGTTAGACAGCCCTCGAGTTCTGGTAAGGGTCAGTGTTTTTCCCCCTCTCTTCTTGGTGCTGGATCCTGTTACCCTGAGCACATCTACCTATGTGTGAAGTGGCACTGATTGAAGTGGATATTTAAGACTACTATATGAACTGGCATAGACTTTCTTAGCACCGCATTTGGGTGTTTTCACAGTGCCTATGGCACAAAATTTCAATTTCTTTCCTGTATTGGTGACAAGTCAACATTTTGGATTTACCTTACAACAGTTGCCATCAAGATATAAAGGGGGTGAATCTCCTTAGCTTGTACAAAGGCAGAGGTGCTTTCCTCTTTGTCCTTTACATGCAATTGCCCTGTGACTCCCACTAGTTTTGTCAGCATCCCAGATGTATTAAAGTGTCATAAATAAACCTAATAATAGTCCAGCCACCAGCCAGTCAGTACATTTGTGTTTAGTGCAGTGGCATCATTGCCACTACATATTTACTTGTTTTATTGCCATTTGACAGCTATAAATATTATATTTTTAATGGGTGTCTAATAGCATAAAATATGCTATGTGTCACAGGTGTGAGATGAAGTTAAACCCTATGATGACATCATGGTAAACAGCTCAGTAATAAAGTGCAGTGACCTAACTACAAATGTGACTTTTGAAACCTCCAATAAGAATAGCACTGTAGCTACTGCTTGAGAAGTCAGTTTGTTTGGTAATAGTTATACCAAATAATTTATTCCCATACAGTTTATTGTTGTATTAAAGCCATTGTTCACTTGTAGGCTGCCTGATAAAGACATTTAAATCGGGGCCAATTGGGTTAATTTACTAAAGGCAAATAGACTGTTCACTTTGCAAGTGAATTTTGACTCTGTGGGGAATTTGTTCTAAGGCCGGCCATACACTGTTCCGGATCTCAAACCATTAATGGGCAGGCTGAATATAACAAGTTGATTGATCAATCAATTTGGGTGCAACCAGCCTGCCTGTTTCTCTTGCGATTATTTCTAGCAGCTGCTATAGCCACTAGCCATAATCACTCTCTGCTCCAAGTGGGGGGGCACAGGGGGCAAGCCGTCCCCACAGGGAGCAGACATTTTCTCAGCAGGAGGGATTCCACTGTGAGCACTGTCTGTGTTGATGGGGGAATAGTGTGAAACCTGTGGTTGCAGGAAAGAAATTTGCACCATGTATAGCCGGCCTTAACTTAGTAAATGAGATGAAGCTTTGTTGTCTGCAGTCATCTAATAATGAGCAAACAAAAATACTTGTTTTTTCTTTGCAAGTGAATGAGTGATTTTTTTATAAAGTGAAATGTCACCATACTCACTGAGCTAAGAGAAAATCCTCTAGCAAAATAAATAGCCTACTTGCATTGAGTATATAAACCCCAGTGTGTTCAATGCAGAAGATTATTTTTGTAGACTGAAAAGAGGCATTACTGAGCTCATTGGCAAAGGCCAAGTGGGTTTTATGCCTACTAGATAAGCAATAGATAATGTGTACCAATAATTCCAGCTCATTTATAAAGCTAATAAATGCCAGATCCCCAGCCAATTATTATAACTCGATATACAAAAGGCATTTCATACCCTTTTATGGCCATATGAATACAGGTGTTGTATACAGGTTCAAACCTTTTATTCAATTTTCAAGGTTAGGTATGTGCTTGCTAGAGGCATATACTAGAGATGTCATATATTCCATATCCTCTTTGCCCTTGCCCCTAAAGGGTAACTCCACTTTTGTGGGAAAAAATATAGCAAATAAAATGAATGGCATGTACAATTGCTACACAAACTATATTGTAGTTTAATGTTATTGAAAATTACTTTTCCATTTTGTGCTGAGGTCATGTAAATTACTTATTTACAGAATTTACTGACAAAAATAAGAAAAACGTTTTTTCTTCAAAACTTTCGGTCTTTTTTTCAATAAAAATCCCAGCAGTGATTAAATAATACCAAAAAAAGCTCTATTTGTGTGAAGAAATAGTTAAAAAAATTATTTGGGTACAGTGTTGTATTCAAAATGTAACAGTGCTAAAACTAAAAAAATGGCCTGGGCAGGAAGGGGATGAAAATGCCCAGTATTGAGGTTGTTAAAGAATAATAGTCACAAGTAAACTTAAACATAAACTGATTACCTGAGTCAGTTTCACTATTGCATGTCAACTCCTTCCCACCTCATGGAAGTGGACCTTTATCTGTGAGGCTGCGCATCTGGGTACCTGTCTTTGTGCTGGAAATATACCATGCGGCACGCTCTCAGCACAGAGACTGGGCTCTCACTGAGAGGTCTCATACTAATGATTGGGACCGGTTCCCAGTCACCCGATAGCCTCTAATTGGCTAAGACAATGATTAGTCACTGTGCAGCCCATCGTTGTGTTTTCTCTTGTGAAAGGAGATAAAGATACCCTGCAGGAGAAAAAGATATAAACAAACAGGTGTGTAAAAAGAAATAACTTGAATGTATGTGGTATCGTTGCATTCATCAGGACCAGACAAATTTATTTTGAATTGTTATTTGGTGGTAAATTATGATAATAGCAAGAAATATACAGATAAGTTAAAAAATATATATTTTTTTACAATTTTGGGCTAGTTTTCCTTTGATAATAATAAAAAACAGGGAGATATCCATTACCATTTACCACCAAAAGGAAGCCCAATTTGTCCTAAAAAAACATGGTGTGATCTACCTGGATACAAAAAGTAATTGTGATGATATGTACAGTTTTACTAACATGTGTCAACGTAGCAAAATTGTGCTCAGGCATTAACATTTGTTTTACCTCCAGTCATTAGGGGGTTAAATAACACATAACTATGAAGCCATGTACTCAAAATCATTTCAAATTGACAGAGACAGCCTAAACGAACATTATAGTCACAGAGATGCTACCAGATATTATGGTTTGGAAGGATAGCAGAAACTAAAATTAGTCTACTCCCAAATATTCTATACCTCATTAAGAGTTTTACTCAAAAACATTCCAGCTCATTGTTTGAAATTATTGCAATTAAACTTCCAGTTAATTTGGGAGAAGGTTAGACCATTCATATCTACAAAACACTTCTCACAGCAAAGAAAAAAGGTAGCATATTTGTTCCTTATGTTGCTAGTTACCATTACACAGCCAATTTATCTCCTCTACTTTCATAACACAACACCTGGTACGCGTCTCTGTCTAAGCTTAGAAGGCTTAGAAAGAGCATCTCTTGCAACAGATACCCTAATGTGGACACTCCTATTGCAATGCAAACATATTGATAACCCCATATTGAAGCATTCTCTAAAAATATGTGAAAATGTAACATATCCTAGAATATTAATATCCTGTATTTTCTAGCCACTATAATCAATGTAGTGTGCAATCCTTCCTTTCCCCCAGGACTAGATAAACCCCATAGATACTGGTATTGGATGAAAAGTGGCTTGAGATGGAATTATGACTTGATTACTCCCAATGAAATCATAAAATTTAAACTTGAAAAAAAAGCTTCTATAACTCTTAATTCCCTTTTCCTCAAAACATTCACTTCACTTGAGCATCTATGTTTCCACAATCCTCAAGAGAAAGGTGTGGTTTTTATCATCTATTTGTCAGTCCTAGACAATGCCCAGCCCCCATCCCACATGTTGGGTATGAAATAGACATTTCAATGAACAACATGAACCAATTGACTGAACCCAAATTTGGGACACAAAGACCACTGCTCTATAATTTACACAGTGCTGGAGGTCATCTACAAATGAATGCTACATGTGTACATGGTACCTCAAAGAATAGTTAAATATGTACAAGGAGATGGCTTCCCCCATTGTTTTTGACAATGCAGTGAAACCAGTACACTTATACAGGTTTGGTAGGGTCGCCCAAAAGAACAAAAAGGATGCTACTGAGTTTGGCTTAATCAACTTTTTTATACAGTCCTGGGCAGAAGTATTTGGGGAAAAAACCTTGGGAGCCCATTTTAAGGGGTTGTAGTAATGTTTAAATAAAACCTATAACTTTTATTTTTACTGTGGATAATCGGACATTCGCGAAAGACTAAAAATAGGCAATGCCAACTAAAACACAAATGAAATATGTCACGATACAGTACTTGACAAGTGGAGATTGCACATTAATGCCCTTTGATGTTGAATAGATAATGCTCACTGTTTAACATTTCATTGAATAGTGTGGTCCTAGGACCAGAACAAAAATGCAAAAGTCATGTTCTCACTGGGGTATAGATACCGGAGCCATCCGTGAAAGATGGTGCACTGCTCCCAATGTTTTGCTGTCTCACCTAGTATCGGTGTGACCCTGTAGCCCAAGAGGAAGTGACAAGCTGCCTGCCTGAGGTTTGCATGAGCGGACCGATCGGTCCTGTGTGTACATTGCCTTGTATTTCAGTAACTCTGTAGCATACTCATCACAAGGAGCAGGCATCCTATGCTTTATCCTGACCTGTGCTGTGATGTTATCTGGCCCATCAATGCAAGCCCTTGCTTGTTTGACTCTTGATTACCTACAGGGGTCCTTGGGAATAGTGCAATACAATGATGGTCCATGTATATATCTACACAGCTTGTTCAAGAGTTCTCCATAGTGGCGTTAGTATTATTCACAGAATCACCCTGCTGGAGGGATTTGCCCTAGTGTTACCAAATAGACCCAGGTCCACTGCACTTTATTAGACTTGCTGTCTTGAACTGCATGGAAATTCCTTATGGACCTGTCACGCCACTAATGGTATGGAGATCTCTCCAGGGTTATGCTGTGATTGTAGTATGCATGGAATCTGAGGCATGATGCAGCTGCTGTACAGTAGACAACGTTGTCTTTTTTAATTACTGCCGAGGTGATGGTGGTGGGTATACTATTATCCAGCTTTGAATTTTTTGTGATTGAGATGAAATGTGCAATAAACTATAAACTTTTATACCATTTTCCCTGTTCAAGCTGCATGGTCCTTTACGTAGCCACTTTGTTGCGGGGTCTCTGTACCCCTCAACCTTCCTTTTTGTGGTCCTAGGACCAGGCTTCCTTGGGAACCTGCCATCCTTTCCTCCCATCCCCATCCACGGTATCCCCTCCCGGTTTCCTCTCTTTTATGCAATCTTCTTTTTGGCTACCATACTTCTTTACTGGTACAACCAGACCTTTATTTGTATGTCAGTGGTAAACACTGAATGCAGCTTTAGTTCTCTACATAAAAAAGTGTATAGCATCTGCACACTAAAAATGTATTAAAGTTTGAGATTTGACTGTAACTTGTAGTTGTCCTAATTGGTACTACTTGCCTGTACTGATCCTTCTACTATTGGTTGTAACCTATTCTGTGTAGTGCTCTGCTATACTTGATACGCTCAATAAAAATTATTGCAACGGAAAGGTTTGTTTTGACCTTCTTAGTCTATCAGATTATAATGTTTAGAAAAGGTCATTTTCACAGTCAGCTTGTACAGTTGGTGTTTGATAGCAATAATACCATTTCATGTTTTCTTGTTTCCAAGTCCCATATGTAAGCAGTATTGTTAACCATTATAAAATTGTTAGTTTAAAACCAAATATAAAGATACTACCTCAAATCAAGCAAAGCCTGTCAAGATCTAAAATGAAATACATTCATGCAGTGGGAATTCAGCCTTTGTGTCAATGATAAATTCTTACTGTTAGAGGCAAAGTGTTAGAGCAAAAATAGGATTTGCCATCACTTTTCTATCACCTAGTTATATGTAGTGCTTAGAGAAGACTTCCAATATATCAGAATATTTTATATGGACAAGATGTAGCACAGCAAGTTTCTCACTGAATAAAAATGTACAACAGATTCCCAAGAGTTACTTTGCATATTACTTTATGCAAATTCTGTTTGATGGAATATCATGAGAATATTCTCCTCCATGATATTATTAGCATTTTTCCGCCAATAGAAAGTAATGCCAATTTATATAACACTATCCCTGGGGAAGAAAAGGGGAAAAAAAAACTTTGTACTGGTAACAGTACAATACAACTGAATGAAAGGATCCCTGTAAAGATCTGCATATATAATTTACATGATGACATTAGAATAAAATATGATATGAGAAACATATAAATATATATTAACTGTAGTCATGTTTTACATTATTTTATTCATAACCCTTTTTGATGGCTTTTTTCTTTTGCAACTTGAAGAAGCATAAGGGATAAAGAAAATGTATACAGCATTTTCCCAACTACTTTGCTTCCCAAGGATGTTTTGATACTAGTAATTATGAGCCTCAAAAGCTAATATAAGTAAAGAAGACATGAAAGAACACCTTGCAACACAAATACAGAAGAGCCGATGTAGTGCAGATACAATTTAAACCAACCTAAAAATGCTACAATTGCACAAGCAAACTGAAATACTGGTCACAAAATATGATTCTGTAGGAACCAGGAATAATGAGCATCTTGGATGGAAAGGGTTCTACAGAGAGGCAGCTATTACAATAGTACTCTAATCCCTCACTACCTGCAAGCAATGCCCACTTATCACTTCTGCATGCTGGAAGACAAGATATTAGAAAATCCAACCTTTTTTACTTACCTGGGCCCCCTCACATATCCCCCACTTGTGAAAATTCTACAAACTTCTTCTGTTTAGTTTGTTTTTTATAAGAAATTATTTTTGTATAATGGTGATAATTTAGGATTGTGAAAGCTGATAAGACCTGTAGATTTGCTTTATACATGTTTTTAATATTTATTTTTTGGTGTATTGTAGCAGGTTTAAACAATGACCAAATAGCTTAAGGCATTGATAATATGGGTATACCATATGTAAATCCTAATTATCACAGAAATAAGCCTAATTGTCACAGAAATAAAGATGCTGTAATTGTGTATTATAAGCCTCCATTTGCATTATCTTATTTTCCCTTTCCTGCTATAGCCATTGTGCTGAGTATCTAAATATGATTGAACAATAAGCACACAATTTAGACTGAGTAACCACCAGTCAGCAATAGACCTAGTCACAAGAGAGTGCCTACTCTCTTCTTTTGCAATTCGTGTCTCTGTGAGGAAACTTTTAATGAGGGGTACTGCTGCTCCTGAGCTATTCCTCTAAAAACCACTGAAGTGGGAAGGAAGAAATCAATTCCAGTGTTCTAGATAATTATTTTATTGTTGTGCTTGGAATATAAACTTGAATAGCAGAATATAAGATTGCATACACATTCAGTTGAAAGAGCCAGCCAAAAGACTTATCTTTAAGTCTTCATGCACACAGGATGTTAAAAAAAACATCCTAAAAACATCAAGAGCTTATCAGTGATGTTTTCAGCTGTTATTAGCTTTATATTAACAGCGTTTTTGAATGTTTTTAAAGGGCCAGCATTTTTTTTTCCTCAATTTGTCTAAAACTTCCAAAAATGTTGGGGATAGGCGTTTAGCCGCATTTTTGAGAATTTTTGAGCATTTTAAAATTTTTACAGCTGAAAACATCTCTCAGAACCCACTGGTCTTGGGTTTTTTTTACAGCTCAAAAGCGTCACTGCTAAAAACAGTTGATAACAGCCTATGTGTGCATGAACACATAGGATAACATGATGGAGAGTTTATTGACTGTAGAAAAAAATGTCTGCAGCTAAAAACAGCTACTATAAAACAGTCAAAAAACCTCCTGTGTGCATAAGGCCTAAAAGACAGTGATGTCCAGATGTAAAGTCTGCAGGGGCAGTCAAAAAGTCAAGTGTTAGTGATGAACTTCCCCATTAGAAAGCCCAGCTAAGCTCCTCAAATTGAATCATGGATTAATTGTTTTTTGTATCTGTTTGCAAATAATCATATAGCTAATATAAAATATCAATTTATACATTTTAAAAATTAATGGAAATAAATCTGACCACTGTGATTTAACTGTAAAACATATTCACCCACACAGGCTGGATTTCGGGGCACAGATTTGTAAACATAATTTTCATTTAATTACTAATTACTAAGAGAGTGATTGGCTCCTAAAGTGTAATATTCCACTTGCACTTTAGCTGATGACCACAGTCCTGGTGCATAGCGCCACATTCTGGCAAATCAATTATTATTTTTTCTAACCTTAGGAAATAGTAAAATAAAAAATGGGTTGGGGATTAAAATGCAATTTTTTTAGTGCCTTTATGATATTAATTGGCAACAATGAAAAAAAAAGCATCCAAGAGGCACTGAGACTTTGATGAGAGATCATGCAAAGTAGTAAGAGGGCATGAACATTTGAAGATCTCGCTCACTCTGGTTAGGCTGCTCACAACAGATAAGGCTACTCTCCAGTGGGTACCCCAGAAGGTTACTAGTAGAAAAACATTCACAAATGTAAGGAGCACTAAAGTTGTAAATCAACCAACACAATCAGGAAAGTTAACAAAAAAACTTGAATGAGCGTAAAATAGAGCTTTTCCGTGTTCAGTTACTGGACTGCAGGACTGCAGAGTGAGCAATCATGATAAGTCTTATCTTGATTATTTACTCTGTTACTGCTGGCCAGTAACTCTCCAGATCCAGCAATTAGCTTCCTTGAATAGATTAACACAGGAAAGTTCAATTTGAGTCCATCCAGGATTCTTATTTTACCTGAAGCCCTGATAAAGGGGTAGTTTCTCTGGGCCCCCACAATGTGTTGATTTTTTTTTTTTTTAGTACAAGCTAATAAATAAAAGTTCTGCCATTGAAATATATATATATATATTTTTTTTTTTTTTTTTTTTCAAAAATATATAATAGTAAAGCTTTATTAATCTCAAAACAACTTTATAACATCTTTCTTCATATTCAGCATATCACATGCATAACATACAAAGGCGCTTACCCTGGTGATACAAAGGAAGTTTTCATACAAAGACACTAGCATACAATTCCTTACATAGCAAAATTGAATTAATAGTTGCTGCCAAATGTATCCATTTAGCCCAGATTTAATTGAATTTATTTATACTATTTCTGTTTTTATAAGTAAAGAAAATATTTTTATTTTTGCGCTTAATTCTACCTGATAGAGTAAGAGATGTATAATAACTTTGGGCAATGCACTTTAACCACTTGCCGACCGCCAATCGGCATCTGACGGCGGCAAAGTGGCTCGTTCCCGCAAAACGCCGTCATACGACGGCGGCTGCGGGAACGAGTTTAGTGAGGGCGCGCGCGCCGCCGGAGGCACGCCCGTGCGCTCACTGTGTTTGGGGAGGGCCAGGGAGCGGGTGCGGCGGCTTCGATTGCCGCCGGCTACTCGCGATGGCCCCCCCAGAGCGAAGGAGCGGAGGTCCGTGTATGTAAACACGGACCTCCGCTCTGTGTGAGGGGGAAGGGCTGTGATCATAGCCTTCCTGTACGTGAAGGCTGTGACCACTTCCCTTCCCCAGATAGTGCAGT
>BLSH010392366.1:125939-141616 GCA_018402905.1 Glandirana rugosa
GATCGACACGTAATTTCCGTTTCCCGTAGTGTCTATCTCTCGTAATCTAATGTTATTTACATGACATAGGTCACTAATCTTTAAACCGTGTTACTCTAACTAAATGATTTTACCCTCTCACGTTTTAGACTACGTCGACACATACAATCGGTTAGTCGAAGATTGAAGTCGAACAAGTTAATTCGAAACTGTTTTATTTTGATTTTCGACTAACCAAAGATTCGTCTCGACGTGGTCTACAACACGAGAGGTCAAAATCATTTAGTTCGGGTTACACACTTTGTTTTACATCGAAATGGACCATAAAGTATAAATGTCAGTGCAGTGTTGCATGACTGAGTAATTGTCATTCAAAGTGTGAGAGCGCTGAAAGCTGAAAATTTGTCTGGTTGTTAAGGGGGTTTAAGTGCCCAGTTGTCAAGTGGTTAATTATGACAAAGATCTTGCAAATTAGGGATATGAGATATATTAGAAGTCTAGAGATGATCAAACCCATTGGTGCACATACTGTAAATATGAAATACCAGGTAAAGCTACATTTTGTTTCACACATTGGGCTTGATTTACTAAAACTGGAGAGCACAACATCTGGTGCAGCTCTGCTTAGAAACCAATCAGCTTTTAGTTTTATTTTGTCAAAGCTTAATTGAACAAGCTGAAGTTAGAAGCTGATTGGCTAACATACACAGCTGCATCAGATTTTGCACTCTCCCATTTTAGTAAATCAATCTCATTGTGCCAAATTTCTAATCACTGGATACAGTACATTTATTGTAATCTAATGCTCTCTATCTGTGATGCCCTTTGCCTTTAATGCACAGCTAGCAGTCTTCACATTTCAAAGCTCTATCAATTAATTTTAATTCCATTACAATAACAATTAGTATTGACATGCCTCTAGAGTTTTTGAAAGAAGCAGACATTTCTGCATAGTTCTTAATCCATCATTCTCAGAAGCACAACTGAAAATGAGTGTTGCGAACACTGGGTCATAACCTTTTGCATCTATTACATTTTAGTTTTAGGACAGGACACTTGGACTGTGGTTTGCAGTGCTGTAGATGGTAATTGGAGACATTACATGTGATTTTGGCTATTTGATATAACACAAATAAAAATGTATAGTAAGTGCAAAGGTTTAGATGCCTATAAAATCATGCTCAAGAATGAGCTACAAAATGATCAAATGCATGAATTATTGACAATTAAGAAATGAATTGTTAGCAAGCATAGTTGATAGGTAATATATGTATTTACTGCTTTCACTCCTTATTAGGACTTCTCAAAGGGATTTTATAATGCTAACAGTTTTTCTCAATCATCCTTTGAACCTCTCAATCATTAAAAGATAAGAAAGCACAATTCTATTCATAGTTTCCTATAATAACTCATCTTGAAAGATTACCATAGTTTATTGTTCACATTTTCTCTGTGGGCAGGAACATTGAGCTGTGCATTTTATAGGCCATGGGCATTTTGTCATTGTTCTTGGTGGTTACAATTTACTCAGAGATCTTTGATAAATATTTTAAAGTACAAACCTTAACAGAATGAAACCTAATTTACTGTGTATCATAAACAATTGCCATTTTGTAAATAAAATACTCTTTCCCATCCCCCCATTTTCTCATCCTTTGTTGCATCTCAAGCTCCTTTCAGACCCCTGGTACTGCTTACTATCCTCTGAAAAGTGACCCAATGTTGCTTTTCTTTTTACTTGTATTTTAAATTGCTGAATGGAAATGTTACATTGTAGGACCATGCTGCAACTGCGAGCTGATCTTTTGGCTCATGGTTGCGTTGCAGCCCAATTGAAATCACCCCATTGAGTAATTTTGACAGGGGGTGCCCCCCTGTCAAACTTTGCACCCAGAGTTAAAAATGCCACAACCATGATGTGAAGAATCATAACTGTGGCACGTGTACAGCCCTGTCCAGCTGCACTGTTACAATTAGAATGGGCAGCCAGGGATAAACCCATGGGCTCACCCCCCTCTTTTTACCACCCCTCAGCCACCCATCTGTAAGCCAGTTATATATTGATTTTCTGCAGCCACTTTGTATCCACCTTCTGTCTGATGGCTGCTTAGTAGTTTTTAGGACATCTTTCCTTAACCCCTTCCTGACCACATTGCATACATTTACTGATGCAATGTGGCAGTATAACGCAAATCCCCATTTATAAATGGTGATTCACGCACATGCGGCTAGGGGGCGAGCGTGCGCCACCAGCGGTGCACTCTCATGCCCGCCGCAAGCTCCTTCAGTGTGGCTGCGGGTCAGGAGAACTCGATGTCCACCGGCGACCCACGATTGCCTACTACATGGGAAGAACAGGAAACCGCCGATGTAAACACGGTGATTCCCCGCTCTGTCAGTGGGCATCACAGTAATCTACTTATCGCTGTCATCAGGATCAGTTAGATCTCTTATGCCCCTGCCAGCCCAGCCCCCCCACAGCTAGAACACGCCTAGGGAACACAGTTAATCCCTTGATTGCCCCCTGCAGGTTAACCCCTTTCCTGCCAGTGACAGTTATACAGTTATCAGTCCTGATAAAAATCACAGATCTCCGCCAAAAAAATAGTAAAAACACCATAAATGAATTGTCATGGTTTGTAAACGCGGCAACTTTTGCGCAAGCCATTCAATAAATGCAGATTGCGATTTTTTTTTTTAGCACAAATATGTAGAAGAATATATATCAGCCAAAACTGATGAATACATTTGTTTTTTTATGAGGTTTTTTGGATATGTATTATAGCATAAAGTAAAAAAAATATATATTTTTTTTCAAAATTGTTGTTCTTTTTTGTTTATAGCTCAAAAAATAAAAACTGCAGAGGTGATCATATACCACCAAAAGAAAGCTCTATTTGTGGGGGAAAAAAAACGTCAACTGGGTACAAAGTTGCATGACCGCGCAATTGTCAGTTAAAGCGATGCAGTGCTGAATCGCAAAAAGAGCTTTGATCATTAACCACTTGCCAACCACTTGCCCCCTGGGGCATGCACCCGGGACCGCCGGGTCTGTGAGACCCGGCACATCCCGGATCACGGTGAATGGCCGCTCACAGCGACCTTTTACCACGTGATTGCGCTGTCATTTGACAGCGCGATCACATGTAAACAAGCCGGTGGATATCCGACTTGTCCCTCCCCTCTCCACACCGATCGGTGCAGTGTGACAGGAGAGGGGGGAGAGAGGAGATGCAGCGGTGCTGTGGGCAGGAGCTGAAGTGCCCACACCGCTATATGCCAGTCTGAGACCCCTCATCCACCCATCCAGCTTCACCCATGCAGCCTCATCCATGCTCATACATCCTTGCTCACCCATCCGTCACCCATGCATCTGTGCTCACCCAACCGTGCTCACCCATCTGTCACCCATGCATCCATGCTCACCCACCCATGCTCACCCATCCGTCACCTATGCATCCGTGCCCACTCATCCGTCACCCATGCATCCGGGCCCACCCACGCCCACCCATCCATCACCCATGCATCCGTGCTCACTCATCTATGCTCACCCATCCATCACCCATGCATCCATGCTCACCCATCCGTCACCCATGCATCTGTGCTCACCCATCATTGCCCACCCATCTGTCACCCATGTATCCATGCTCACCCATCCGTGCCTACCCATCCATCATCCATGCATCCGTGCTCACCCACTCGTGCCCATCCATCTGTCAACCATGCATCCATGCTCACCCATCTGTGCTCACCCATCCATCACCCATGCATCCATGCTCACCCATCTGACACCCATGCATCCGTGCTCACCCATCCATCACCCATGCTCACCCATCCATGCCCACCCATCCGTCACCCATGCATCCATGCTCACCCATTCATGCCCACCCATCCATCATCCGTGCTCACCCATCTGTCACCCATGCATCTGTGCTCACCCATCCATCACCCATGCATCCGTGCTCACCCATCCGTGCTCACCCATCCGTCACCCATGCATCCGTGCTCACCCATCCGTGATCACTCATCCGTCACCCATGCATCTGTGCTCACCCATGCATCCGTGCTCACCCATCCGTGCTCACCCATCCGTCACCCATGCATCCGTGCTCACCCATACGTGATCACTCATCCGTCACCCATGCATCCGTGCTCACCCATCCATGCTCCCGCAGCCGTCACCCCTGCATCCTTGCTCACTCATCCATCACCCATGCATCCGTCACCCATGCATCCATGCTCACCCATCCAGCCATGCTCACCCATGCATCCATGCTCACCCATGCAGCCTCACCAATCCAATCGTGCTCACCCATGCAGCCTCATCCATGCTCACCCATGCAGCCTCATCCATGCTCACCCATCCAGCCTCATCTGTGTTCACCCATGCATCTGTGCTCACCCATACATCCGTCCTCACTCATGCATCCGTGCTCACCCATGTATCCGTGCTCACCCATCCATCCGTGCTCACCCATGCATCAATGCTCAGCCATGCATCCATGTTCCGCCATCCAGCTGTGCTCACCCATGCATGCATGCTCACCCATGCATCTGTGCTCCACCATCCATCTGTGCTCACCCATGCATCCGTGTTCACCCATCCAGCCATGCTCACCCATGCATTTATGCTCACCAATCCAGTTGTGCTCACCCATGCAGCCTCATCCATGCTCACCCATCCAGCCGTGATCATCCATCCAGACTCATCCGTGTTCACCCATGCATCTGTGTTCACCCATGCATCTATGCTCCGCCATCCATCTGTGCTCATCCATCCATCCGTGCTCACCCATCTATCTGTGCTCAGCCATGCATCCGTGCTCTGCCATCCATCTGTGCTCACACATGCATGCATGCTTACCCATGCATGCATGCTCACCCATGCATCCATGCTCACCCATACATCCTCGCTCAGCCATCTATCCATGCTCAGCCATCCATCCGTGCTCAGTCATCCCCATCCACGGCTTATCCACCCCCATTCGTGCTCATTTATGCCTCATTCATGCTCATCCATACCACATCAGTTCTCATCCATGACACATCCATGCCACTACAGTACCCATCCATGCCACTACAGCACCCATCAGTGCCATTGCAGCGCCCATCAGTGCCACCACAGTGCCTCACAATAATGTAATAGGTAGACAAATTAGATTTGAAATTGATGCCCCTAGAATGCCTGATGATGCACCCTGCATGTTGGGCCTCTGTATGTGGGCAGGCTGTGTAAAAGTGTCACACATGTGGTATCGCCATAGTCGGGACGAGTAGCAGAATATATTCTGGGGCTGAAATTTTTGCTAGGTACATGCTGTGTGTTAGAAATATTGTATAAATTGACAACCTAGTGTAAAAAAAATGCATTTTCATTTTCTTTCCACATTTTCCAAAAAATTGTGGAAAAAATGAACCGTTCAAAAGACTCATTATGCCTCATAGAATATATTGGGGTGTTTTCTTTCCAAAATGGGGTCATTTTTTTGGGTGTTTCCATTGCCCTGGTGCTCCAGGACCTTCAAAAATGCAAGAGGTAGTCAGGAAATTATATGTGTAATTTATGTCCTTAGAACGCCTGATGGTGTTCCCTGCATGTTGGGCCACTGTATGTGGCCAGGCTGTGTAAAAGTCTCACACAAGTGGTATCTCCATGCTCAAGAGGAGTAGCACAATGTGTTTTAGGGTGTAATTTGTGGTATGCATATGCTGGGTGTGAGAAATAATCTGTTAATATGACAATTTTGTGAAAAAAAAAACAGAAAAAAAATCTTCATTTTGCAAAGAATTGTGGGAAAAAATGACTGCTTCAAAAAACTTGCCATGCCTCTTACTAAATACGTTGGACTGTCTACTTCCTGAAAAGGGGTCATTTGGGGGGTATTTGTACTTTCCTGGCTTGTTAGGGTCTCAAGAAATGAGACCAGTGAGTCAGTGCATTAGGTGTGATCAATTTTCAGTGATTGGCACCATAGATTGTAGACTCTATAACTTTCACAAAGACCAAATAATATCCACTAATTTGGGTTATTTTTACCAAAGATATATAGCAGTATACATTTTGGCCAAAATTTATGAAAAAACAATACTAGTTTGCAAAATTTTATAACAGAAACAAAGAAAAATGCATTTTTTAAACAAAATTTTTGGTCCTTTTACATTTATAGCGCAAAAAATAAAAACCCCAATGGTGATTAAATACCACCAAAAGAAATCTCTATTTGTGTGAAAAAAGGACACAAATTTCATATGGGTACAGTGTAGTATGACTGAGTAATTGTCATTCAAAATGTGAGAGCACTGAAAGCTGAAAATTGGCCTGGTTAGTAAGGGGGTTTAAGTGCCCTGTGGTTAAGGGGGGAATTCTTTTGGGGCTGAAGTGATTAATGTGACAACACTGATCTATATCTGCATAATACATAGTACACTGTGTTAGTTCTGGAGACTTTTATGGCTTGGAAACAATATAATTAGGATTAAACTCCCTTTCAAATGGGCAAAGAATAAAGTGTTTCCATTGGGCATAGCAAAAAATATAATTGTAGCTGTTATTCTCTTAATGTGTTTGAGAAATTAAATCCATAACCACTTTAAGACCAGGTCTTTTTCTGACATCTGTGGTTTACAAGTAAAAAACAGAATTTTTTTGTTAGAAAATTATTTAGAACCCCCAAACATTATATATCTATATATATATATATATATATATATATATATATATATATATATATACATATATATATTTAGCAGAGACCCTAGAGAATAAAATAGCAGTTGTTGCAATATTTTATGTCACGCTGTATTTGCGCAGTGGTCTTTCAAACACAATTTTTTGTAAAAAAAATACATTTTAATGAATTAAATAAAACACTACATTTAGCCCAATTTTTTATATAATGTGAAAGATGATGTTACACTGAGTAAATAGATACATAACATGTCATGCTTTAAAATTGTGCACGCTCGTTGAATGGCGAAAAACTACAGTACTTAAAAATCTCCATATGCAATGTTTTTAACAATTGCGGCAATACCTCACAAGTGTGGTTTTAACACTATTTACATATGCGGGCGCGACTTCTGCACACAAGCAGAGGGATGAGGCGCTTTACTTTTTTTACTTAGTTTTCTTATTTATTTTACTTTTTGTTTTGTTTTTTTTACATTTATTTTAACATTTATTTATCACTTCTATTCCTAATACAAGGAATGTAAACATCCCAAGCATGACATGTCCTCCTTATTGAGAAATCTGGGGTCAAAAAGACCCCAGATCTCTCATTTAGCTTTAAAAAAAAAGTAATTTTGAATTTAGGAAAGTCCTGTCTATCAGGACCTGAAGTGACATTGGAGGTCCCTCCGGTCCTCCAAGGGCATAAAGCCGGGTAGAGGCTATCTTGCCCTCACTCAACTTCCTGCCTTGCTATCAGCCACATCGGATCAGTTCAGGTCTTACCGATGGCTTCAGTAAGCTCGGAAATGAAAGGGAAGCAGAGGGAGGGCCACCACCTATAAAAGTGATTTTGCAGCGAATCCACCACTGGGACCAATTTTATCTGAAATCCGGCTGCCTAATGGAAAAAAACAATACAGAGTTATGGCAGCTAGCTGCTGCCATAGCAATGGTATTTAACATCAAAATCATGGCGTACAGGGGGGCGTGGCCAGGCGTGAACAGTGGTGGATGCACTTTGGAGGAGCTCCACTACTCGGGTTGAAATCCGGGGGAATCCTAACAACCCAAGGATGGGTGAGAGCCAGATTCACCCCCATCCTATACCCTGCACGCTGTGCTGCAGTCCAGCCTAAACATCGAGTGGCAGGAGGGCTGCCGAAAAGGATAATCTCGGCCGACATATCCTAGGCCTCGACACCAGGTACCCGAGCCGTCTCCCTAAAACTGGGCCTAGCCATTCCAGCATCTGGCCAAGAACGCCAAGGCAAGACATCTCTATAGCCAGGGTCTCCTTCCGAAGTGTCCTGCTGCCCGATTGCCTCACGATCGAGGCAGATGGGGCCGCGGAGGCTATGCGAGTCTGAGGCTTCACTGCGGCCTCCAGAGGCCTATAGCGGCTGCCATCTTACTACACCTGCCACCCGATCCCACAGCCCGGGCAGTCTATCTTGGGGGTCCCTGGGGCTGTTGCACAGGCGGATACAGTGCGGTGGCCATCTTGGCACACCCATGCCACCTCAGCCAGTTCCCAGTGCTACAGTAACTGTGTGGGGCTGGTGCTTAAAATAATAGACTCCTGAAAGGCTAGTATGCTGACTAACACATAAACATGTGACCCAGGTCCCCTTCTCTTCCTCCTCAACTCCTGCTCCGCAACAACAGCATCTTCACATTCAATATTCACAACCCTAACAATCTGTGCATCATATGGGCAAGATAGGCTTTCAAAAGCATTTTTACAGAGGGTTTAATCCGCCATCACATTTGCAACCTTCGCATCCTATGGAACGTTATCTGCTTAGGCCACAGTCCCCAGCCTTACGTAACACAGCTGAACCACCAGACCCTCCTGATCTCCTCGCAACAGTGGAAGGTATGTCACTACTAACCCAAACCCCTTCACCTCCTGTGCCTGCTGCCATGGTTACAGTAGAGGTCTTGGACTTAAAGCTTCAGACTCTATTGTAAGACTTGACACATAACATTGCAAGAGAAGTTGGGAAAATCGCCCAGGAACTCAGAAGGGAGATTGATAAATTGGGGGAGCGTACTGACATCCTGGAAAATAAATTTGATGAACTGGTGCAATATGTGCTTGTTCTAGAAGAAGACAATGCTGCTCTCAAACATGCAGTCTCTCAGCTCCAGCTTCAACAAGAAGACCTGGAAAATAGGGAACGCCGACAAAATCTAAGGATCCGCGGAGTCCCTGAGACTGTCGGCGACAAAGAAATCTGCCCGTTCCTTCTGGGGCTATTCATTACCTTAGCCCCTCACATCAAAGACATAGACTGGCGACTAGACAGGGCACAAAGCTCATTGGCACCTAAACCACCCCCTAATGCCAACCCAAGAGACATAATAGTGCGCTTTAACTTCTACGAAAGCAAAGAGGCTCTGATTGTGGCTACACGCAATAAATCTTGCCTAGACTATAAGGGGAACAAAATCCAAATCTTCAGTGACCTCTCACCCATCACCCCAGCTAAAAGACGCAACTTACGTCCGATCACTATGCATCTACAAAAACACCAAGTGGCGTACCAATGGGGATTTCCTTTCCGCTTATCAGCCTCTAAGAAAGGCCTTCAATATTTCATGAGGGATCTCCCGGAATGTGAATCTTTTATGAGCAACCTGGGTCTCCTGCCTATACCAGAGGAAGAGCTCCAGCTTCCTCCCTCGATTTCAAGATCCCTTTTGATGCCTGCTGAGATCTGGACACCAGCACATAAGAGATCACAAAGCCTTCTTCTACCCCGCAGCATTCCACCCCCTCTAGATTTCCCACTTGAGGCTTGGACCCTCCCTGAGCACACCTTGTTTCACCCCACAGGCAACTGAGTATAGGTCTGTCTGTGATATAGGCCCAATTTCTGAGTACTCACAGTTGTATATGTTTCATTGTTCTATCCAAGAAACATTTTCTTTTTTATCATTTTCAATGTTAGGTGTGAACTCTATTTGTAGTTCTCAGAAGAGACGGGACCACTCTCTCCACCTTTTGGATGCAGATTTGGGTCCTGACCAATCGTCAGGCCATGCACCTCTCCATATCCAAGGGTGGCTGCCCTGGATCCCTGAGGTTTTTTGATACCTCAGGCCTCTCAAAAAATGTTTTTTGTTCTACCATGTTCTCTATTTTTTGTTTTTTCCTTTTATTCACAGACTCTCTTGCGGCTGCTTTATATGTGAGTTATAGAGACATAAAACAAAGTACTGATCTGACCCCTATCAGGTATTTTTCCACTATGTCCATGATATGTGCACCGAGGTTTGTCAAAGTTTTTGGTATCAAGGTATTGATTGAAATGCTTAATTCTGTAACAGTATAGCTTTAAAAATATATTCTTGTGATGTAAAGGGTCTGAATTTCATACAGAAACGCTGGCTAGCTCTGAAGGAGTTCAGATCCTCAGGGGCTAATGTGATCATGGTTCAGGAGGCTCACTTCAAATCTGGTAGTTCTTTTAAATTTGCATCCAAGCAATTTCCCACAACCTTTGTAGCCTCAGATTCCTCAGGGAAAGCCAGAGTAGCAATGTTATTCAAACGCTCTTTTAACATTCATGTAACATCCTCTCTTATAGACCCTCATGGTCGATTCATTCTCCTGAACTGTGTTCACTCACGCACAACCTTTACCTTAGCAAATGTATATGCTCCTAATGTAGGTCAAATTGGATTCCTTACAAAGGTCTTTGAAAAAATGTGTTCCTTTAGCCAGCCTTTTACAATAATAGGAGGGGATTTCAATGTATGCATGTCACCAGGTAGAGATAGATACACACTCTTCCAGTCCACCCCACCATTGTACGCTCAGAAACTCTCTACATCTTTCCATAAACTGGTTAGATCCTATAACCTCTATGACACATGGAGAGTGCACCACCCTACCCTCAAACAATACACATTCTCTTCCCCCTCGCCTAAATTATACTGTAAACTTGATAATTTTTTTGTTACGGCACCAGTGCTCCCGGGTAGAGTTGAGCAAACCCGGACTGTAAAGTTCGGGTCCGTACCGAACTTTGGGGTGTCCGGGAACTGGACCCGAACCCGGACTTTTCAAAAAAAGTTCGGGTTTGGGTCCGGGGTTCTGGCAATTTTAATGAAAGTTCTGAAAATTGCTGTAAAAAAGTCCAGGAAGGTCCTAGAGGTCTGCAAAAGGAAGGAAAATGGGGGTAAGGGTGGGACAAGTGCCCTACCATGAAATGGGGACAGGGAAATAGCTTTAAATATTTTTTAAAAAATAAAAACATAAAAAAAGCAAAAATGGAGGTGAATGTGGATCATCTTCAAACTGGGTCTGAAAAGTATTAATTAACGGTAGAAGCCATATAACTGTTCTAAAATCATCTTCAAACTGTGTCCAAAAAGTATAAATTAGCCGGGAGAACCCATATCACTGTTCTGCACACATCTGGAAACTGTGTGTGTCACTTTAAATGAAACCGGGAATAACTGAACATCTGTTCTGCAAACATCTTTAAAGTCTGTGTGTCACTTTAAATGAAACTGGGAATAACTGAACATCTGTTCTACAAACATCTTTAAAGTCTGTGTGTCACTTTAAATGAAACCGGGAATAAATGAACATCTGTTCTGCACACATCTGGAAAGTCTGTGTGTCACTTTAAATATAGCCGCTAATAACCGAACATCTGTTCTGCCCACATCTGCAAAGTCTGTGTGTCACTTCTGTGTGCCTGTATCTCCACAGGCTCCCGTCTGAAGCGGGATTCTAACAAATTAAGAACGGAGCTTTTGGTTCAGCTGCGCACATCGGAAAAGAAACTACTACAAGTCCCCCTACAAAACGTTTGAGAAAAGTAGTGGCTGTGCTCGACCATATCAAATCTCTGGCCATGAACAATACGTACAAATCGATACCATGGTCTAAACAGTGGTTTTATGAGGTATGTTAACAAACCACACAGGATGTTGGTCAGTAGGTTAAAACCCAGATCTTTCATGCCAATACCAGATCAGCTACTACAATCAGTTGGTTCTCCAACCCATTGCCCCCGCACTATGTCCCAGGTTTTCGGCAGCTATTAGAAAAACCTGTACAACTGCCTCAGTGCTGACCCAAATTCTAAGTTCATGCAAGAGAAGTTCGATGGCTTTATAAAAACTTTACAAATGCCCAGAATTACTCCTGAGTAAAATGCGCGGGTTAATGTACCTATTACACCTGAGGAACTAACAGAGGTTATAGGTCATTTACCAGCACATTAAGCTCCGGGCCCGGATGGTCTCCCGTATTCTTATTATAAAACATTTCTCCCAGTTTTGGCCCCTCACATGTTACAACTGTTTGCTTCTTTGCAAAAAGGTACCCTCCCACATAACCAATTCCTCACCGCATTTATAATGGTAATACCAAAGCCAGGCAAAGATCCTACCTACCCTGACAACTATCGACCGATTGCCCTTTTAAACTCGGACTATAAAATATTTACAAAAATATTGGCAAATAGATTATCATTGATATTACCTACTCTGATACATAAAGATCAAGTGGGATTTGTCCCGGCCCAGCACGCAGGTGACAACACAAGAAGGACTATAGACCTAATTGACCTCCTGACCAAGACCAAACACCCTGCCATTGTTCTGAGTATGGATGCCCAAAAGGCTTTTGACTTCCTGAGTTGTCCCTTTATGTTTGCGGTATTACACCAATACGGTTTCTCAGGCTCCTTCATTCGGGCACTGCAAACTCTATACTCCAAACCCACTTCTAAAGTACAGCTGTCTTCTCACTTGTCACAGTCATTCTCGCTGAGCAATGGCACCAAACAAGGTTGTCCCCTATCGCCTCTTTTTTATTCTCAGCGTGGAGCCTTTGGCGATAGCCATAAGGGACCAGATAGACATTCGGGGAGTGCAGCTGTGACAACGGGAATATAAACTGTCCCTATTTGCAGACGACATTTTACGAACCCTCACCCATCCCCACAGATCCCTCCCCTCTATGCACAAAATCTTGACCTCCTTCAGATCAATCTCAGGATTTAAAATTAACTCCTCTGGGGGCGTGGCTGGCTGCGGACCATGATGGCTGCCTGATCCCATTGCTCCGCTCAGCCTGGGACATTTAGCAACTCTAGCAACTGACATAGCACTGAATCCCCCCTTAATTCCACCTCAGGGGGGCTCTTACACCCTTGACCATTGAATGATCCTATCTAGGATACCGACATCTGACATAGCAGCCAAGAGTTAGAGTAGCAGAAGCGGTGACAGACAGGAGGCACTCCGGGATCCCCACCAAGCAATTGGCATCCACCGGACCCGAATTAGGCTCAGGGGCGGCAGGGATTCCTATCCCCGGACCCTCCAGGACCCGTGCTTCAGACCTAGCCCAGTCGGGCTCTGCTCGGAAGGCAGGCAGCGAAGCATCACGAGCTGAAGCGGCTCCCTCACAGCATCGTCGGCCGCCATTTTGTGGCCTAGCCGAGGAGACACGGGCAGCCTGGACTCACATCTGCGATCTTACTCTGCATCGCCGCCCAGCAACAGACTACCGTCGGCATCGCGGGACCAGATTGCGGAAGACGGGACCCAGAGCACCATCGCAACGGAGCCGGATTGACGGTCACATCGCGGCCTCAAAACAGCACGGTACCTGCGGACACCCCGGCGGGCACCGGACTCGCCCATCACAGACTCATTGTCCCTGGAATTCGTAGCCGCGCCTGTGCTGCTCTGCCTGTCACCGGTCCGCGGAGTGAAGGATCGTCATCCAGACATTAAGTACGGGAACTCCACGGTTCTCCTCTACAGCACTACAGGGGGCCAGCCCAACCCTGCGCCTACATTCTCCTTTAGCTGCCTGAGGCCTGGTTGGGAATAGCAGGGAGGGACGGAGATGGCCCAAGGGACAACTGCAGTGAGGCTGGAGCGGTGACAGTCCCAAGATCTACAGAGGTACTGAACGCTGGGTGACAGCGGTACCAAGTATTAAAAACACACTTAACAGTCACAGCTCAAGATAAAACCCCGCCTCAGACACCTCTTCTTATCCCTGATTCTGCCCTTCCAGGGGCACTTTAGAGGCTGTGTCAGAAAAACATAGGGAGACAGTGCTGTTGGACCAGGGGGTCTCCTCCTTGCACCTCCTGTGCTACAGTACGGCACTTCATAAGGTCCTGACGCACCCCTCCTCCATTGGGAAAGACAGCACGGACTCCTTTCCTTTGGCATCCCTGCTGACCCCAGTACTTTGGCCCCTAATCATATTGCTGAAGAGGGACCACACCTCCATCAAGTGCAATTACAAGACAGTGTGTGATTGATGACCTTTGCGCTACTGCAGCACCCTCGATCCTTTTCTAAGTCATCCTGACCCTCCTACGTACCACTACCGAAGACTGGGTATAGTGGCCGAATCTAAGGTATGCCCAAAAAGAAAGTGCAAGCCTCCACCACTAACCGTAGTATCTCTGATTTTTTCCAAGATCCTGTCATGCAAAACATTCAGACCGCCCCTGGGTCAACCTCACCCACTCACTCACAAGAATTGCCTGAAAACCACCAAAATCCGGGAAACATACTGGAAATAATGGACAGCTCAAACAATGGCTCCACCTACTTACAGTCCTCAACTACAGACAGAAGCAAAAGAGCCGCCCAATCTCCAGCCCAATCTCCATCCACAATTCCGTTATACAAAAAACAACATTGGGCTGAAATCCCCAACCCTGAGGACTCGCAGGAATCCCTAGCTGCACACCCTGCCACGGACCAACCACCATCTGAACAGACGCTGAAACTAATGCTGCTTTCACTTCAAAAAGATCTGAGAATTGAACTACGATCCTCGATTTCTACACTTCATTCCAGAATGGACCAAATTGAAGATCGTACAAACACCATTGAGCAACAGGTCGCAGCTCAGGCATCTGCACATGAGGTTAACACGGAGGCCCAATTTAAGCACTCTGAAGAACTTCAATATCTACGAGCTAAAGTGACAGATCTAGAGGATCGCTCTCGTAGGAACAATATAAAATTTCGGGGGATCCCAGAATCGGTGAAACCATCGGATATCACACACTACATCCAACAGATGTTCCTCAAACTCATCCCCCAACTTTCGCAGCTGGACCTGACTATAGATCGGGCACATAGAATCGCAAAACCGAGTTACCTACCGGATTCCGTCCCAAGAGATGTATTGGCACGCATCCATTTTTTCCATATCAAGGAAAAAGTTATGTCAGCAGCCCGGATATCGAAAACACTACCAGCTCCCTACTCCAATATCTCCTTGTACACTGATATTTCCGCGGCCACGGCACAAAAAAGAAGAGAGTTCGCTCAAGTTACCACCATCCTCAGAGACCACAACATACCATACAAATGGGGCTTCCCAACGAAGCTGGTAGTTACATTCCAATCCCAACTGATAGACATTTTAACCCCCAAGGAGGGTATCAAACGTCTGCTCAACTGGAGAGTCATCACTACACCACCCCCGCCACTACAACCTGAACGTCGGACAGGACAACCTCGCGGACTGCGTCATACTGAAGACAACCGGCTCCTCCCCCGCACTACCCAGCAAGTTTGAAGCCCATCTATACCTGGGCCATCCCAGGTCTAACCATGAACTAAAGCAAGATGATTGCTATCCTCACGTGTCCCAGTGAGTATGCTATGGTCTGTTGTACTTATCTTCCCACCATAGTTTACGAAACCCCCACTCCTGTACAGAGTGCTAGGCACTCTCAGAAATCTCTGTGCTCTACCTTAGCACGGTCACTCAATTTGTGTTTTTTTGTTTTTGTTTTCATTGTTCTGAATAGCTATTACACGCAGTTCAAGTGATACTATTGTTACGATTAGCTGTAACTCCAGGTACACCGTTGTGCCTATTTGTTTCTTACCAAGCTCAGTTGCTAACTTTACAAGCCTGTGCCCATTTACTTTGACCTTGGGTGTGCGATTGACCAGGTACCCACTCTCACAGTACACCTCTACACCTATTGCAACACAAATCATATTCTGTTAA
>BLSH010392366.1:153722-166298 GCA_018402905.1 Glandirana rugosa
GTCCCACTTAGGCAAACGGAGAGCCCCCTAGTCCTTCCTTAAAAAGGGGGGCAATATCGTTTAACCTAGTGCGAAACGATCCCAAAAAAACGGAAGGAGACCTAGTTGACACCCACTTCCTAACATGTTACCTAACATACCAATATATATGAAAAAGACAAAAGAAAAAATAACCAATTTGATCTACCTAAACACAGAAAAAAAGTTGGACTGATTGATACATTGATAGAGTAGTAGAAAGCACACTGTAGCTTATAATGGTCCAATTAAATCTGACTTTTTTTCAGCGGATCTAACAGGCCAATTCCTAGAACATTGTGTGCAACAATCTAGGCGACTTTTTTTCAGTCTAAATTAACCTGGTAATATTCGATGTCACACGAAAGATGATGAGATAGTTACATAGTTAGTCAGGTTGAAAAAAAGACACAAATCCATCTAGTTTAACCAATAAAAAAGAAAACAGAAAAAGTATATATAACCATACAATCCATTGTACAATCCTTCACCCACAGTTGATCCAGAGGAAGGCAAAAAAACCCTAGCAAAGCGTGATCCAATTTGCTATAACGGGGGGAAAAATTCCTTCCTGATCCCCCGAGAGGCAAACGGATTCACCCTGGATCAACTTTACCTAAAAATGTTAGTACCCAGTTTTATTATTTACATTAAGGAAAGAATCCAGGACTTTTTTAAAGCAATCTACCGTGCTGGCCAAAACTACCTCTGGGGGGAGTCTATTCCACATTTTCACAGCTCTAACTGTGAAGAAACCTTTCTGTATTTGGAGATTAAATATTTTTTCTTCTAGACGTAAAGAGTGCCCCCTTGTCCTTTGTGATGACCTTAAAGTAAATAACTCCACACCAAGTTCACTATATGGAACATTTATGTATTTGTACATGTTGATCATATCCCCCTTAATCTCCTCTTCTCAAGAGAGAATAAATTCAGTTCCTCTAATCTTTCCCCATAGCTGAGCTCCTCTACGCCTCTTATTAGTTTGGTTGCCCTTCTCTGTGCTTTCTCCAGTTCCCTGATATCCTTTTTGAGAACCGGTGCCCAAAACTGAACTGCATATTCCAGATGAGGTCTCACTAAAGATTTGTACAGGGGCAAAATGATGTCTCTGTCTCTGGAGTCCACACCTCTCTTAATACAAGAAAGGATTTTCCTTGCTTTGGAAACTGCAGCTTGGCATTGCATGCCATTATTAAGCTTATGATCTACCAAAACCCCCAGATCCTTCTCCACAATGGATTCCCCCAGTTGTACTCCCCCTAGTATGTGTGATGCATGCGTATTCTTAGCCCCCAAATGCATAACTTTACATTTATCAATATTAAACCTCATTTGCCACATAGTCGCCCAATTAGACAGTGCATTGAGGTCTGCTTGTAAGTTGGAGACATCCTGTAAGGACGGTATTCCACTGCATAGCTTGGTGTCATCTGCAAACACTAAAATAGTACTTTTAATCCCAGACCCTATATCATTTATAAATATATTGAAAAGTAAGGGTCCCAGCACTGAACCTTGGGGGAAAACCACTGATAACCTTAGACCATTCAGAGTAAGAATCATTAACCACTGCTCTCTGAATTCAGTTTTTTAGCCAGTTTTCTATCCATTTACAAACTGATCTTTCCAAGCCAGTAGACTTTACCTTACACATTAGACGTGTGTGGGGAACGGTGTCAAACGCTTTTGCAAAATCCAAGTATACCACGTCCACAGCCATCCCTCTGTCCAAGGTTTTACTTACCTCCTCATAAAAAGAAATCAGGTTTGTTTGATAACTTCTGTCTTTCATGAATCCATACTGTCTGTTGCTTAAAACATTTTTTCCAACAAGAACTCATCTATGTGGTCTTTTATTAAACTCTCCAGTATCTTCCCAACTGTAGAAGTTAAACTAACAGGTCTACAGTTACTCGGTAAAGACTTTGATCCCTTTTTAGCCAATAGCCTACCGTCCACCGTCAAATTGCGGCAGATCGATGCGGCTCTCGTTCTGGGTGGACATCATATGACATTGCCCCTTTAAGCCGGGATTGCGCGTGATCGGGCGCACACATCCCGGCTCTGTCGGTGTCAGCGTGTCCCCAGGACACACCATGTCACCGACGGGGGTGAACAGCCATGGCTGTTTACCATGTGATCGGCCGTGACCTTGTCACGGCCGATCACAAAAGGCACTTCCCCCATTCACATGGCGCATGCACGCAATCAGGAGTGCGCTGCGCGTGCGTGTTGGTGGCAGCGTGTTCCCAAGGAACACTGCTTGTCACCAACACTGGTATCAGCCGGCGGCTGTTACCTTGTGATCGGCTGTGATCTACTTCACAGCCGATCACATTCAATGTAAACAGAGCGGTAACTCATTGTTACCAGCTCTTCTCTCCTCACACAGTTTCCAGTGTGAGGAGAGAAGAGCTAGGATCAGTGAGTTACTGATCTGTATAGTAAAAACACACACTGTCACATCCCCCTGCCCCCCCAATGCACCTGTCACCCAACAGTCACCCCATATGCCCCCATAAAGTGTACCTGTCATCATAAAGTGTACCTGTCATCATACTGCCATCATAAAGTGCACCTGTCACCCATCACCCATCAGTGACCGTGACCTGACACCCATCAGTGACTGTGGCATGTCACCCATCAGTGACCGTAGCCTGTCACCCGTCACCCATCACTGACTGTGTCATGTCACCCATCACTGACCATGGAGTGTCACCCGTCACCCATCACTGACCGTGGTGTGTCACCCATCACCCATCACTGACCGTGGTGTGTCACCCATCACCCATCAGTGACCGTGGCTTGTCACCCATCAGTTACCGTGGTGTGTCAACCGCCACACATCAGTGGCCTGTCACCCAACACTGACCGTGGCCCGTCACCCATCAGTGACCACCGCCAGTCACCCGTGGCCTGTCACCCATCAGTGACCACTGCCAGTCACCCATCACCCATCAGTGACCATGACCAATCACCCATCAGTGACCACCACCAAGACACCCATCACCCATCAGTGACCATCGCCAGTCACCCATCAGTGACCACCGCCAGTCACCGTCACCCATCAGTGACCACGGCCAGTCACCCGGCATGCATTAGTGATCACTGCCATACACCCGTCACCCATCAGTGACCACTGCCAGTCACCCATCACCCATCAGTGACCGTGACCAATCACCCATCAGTGGCCACCACCAAGACAACCGTCACCCATCAGTGACCACTGCCAGTCACCCATCAGTGACCACCGCCAGTCACCCATCAGTGACCACTGCCAGTCACCCGTCACCCATCAGTGACCACCGCCAGTCACCCGTCATGCATTAGTGATCACCGCCATACACCCGTCACCCATCAGTGACCACTGCCAGTCACCCATCAGTGACCACCACCAGTCACCCATCAGTGACCACCACCAGTCACCCATCAGTGACCACCACCAGACACCCATCACCCATCAGTGACCACCACCAGACACCCGGCACCCATCAGTGACCACCGCCAGTCACCCATCACCTATCAGTGACCACCGCCAGTCACCTGTCACCCATCAGTGACCTCCACCAGTCACTCGTCACCCATCAGTGACCACCACCAGACACCCATCAGTGACCACCACCAGACACCCAGCACCCATCAGTGACCACCGCCAGTCACCCATCAGTGACCACTGCCAGTCACCCATCAGTGACCACCACCAGTCACCCATCAGTGACCACCACCAGGCACCCGTCACCCATCAGTGACCACCGCCAGCCACCCATCACCTATCAGTGACCACCGCCATTTACCCGTCACCTATCAGTGACCACTGCCAGTCACCTATCACCCATCAGTGACCACTGCCAGACACCCCTCACCCATCAGTGACCACCGCCAGTCACCCTCACCCATCAGGGACCACCGCCAATCACCCATCGGTGACCATCTCCAGTCACCTGTCAGTGACCGTCATCACCTATGAGTAAACATCACCTGTAAATGTCTCACACATTTGGCATCGCCATAATCAGGAGGAGTAGTAGAATGTATTTTAGGGTGTCATTTTTTTTTTAATATGAATTTATTGAAAATTTTGGATAAGGTAAAGGATATTTTCAAAGCATCTTACAAGGTATGTCTGCAGCCATACGAATGATACAACATGTCAACAAATAATAATAATGTACATGGAGGATATCTGAACAGATTGAGCAGTCTTAAAGACTTAACGTCAAGTAATAATTATATATGTAGTTGGAGAACTGGACGGATATCCTATGGTAAGAGAGGCAACAGACATAGTTAAGTATAACAATACCAGTAATAATAATAGGGAGGGGGGGTGATCAGCCTGCGAGAAAGAGACAAAGGGAAATGGTATCTTGATGTATAAAGGGTTCAATGAGATGCTACTTGCTCAGCTGGGTTTGTCCGAACGTCGCTGAGAATATCTGAATGTGGAGTAGATGGAGGTTGAAATAGTTGGAGACTGCATGAAGTCTGTGGAGGTTTTCCACCATTTATTAAAGCGTCGTTCTGCTGATAGGTCTTCTCCTTGAGTAGCTGGTGGACCAGCTCCTGTTTCACCTGTGATATGGACGGGCTGAAGATGGAGGTCCAGTTTTTTAGGATTACTCTCCTGGCGGTAAAGAGGCATAGCAGGATCCACTCATTGGGTGGAAAAATGGGGGCTGAAGACCGGGTCAAAAGCTGTTTGTCCCAGTATCCGAAAATAAGTAAGAGAGGATCCCTTGGAATTTGAAGTAAGTTAATATTGTGGATTAACTTGATGATGTTATCCCAAAAGGTTGAGATGTAGGAGCATGACCAAAAATAGTGAGTCAAGGATGGTCTCGGTTGGTTACAGTGGGGACAACACATAGCAGTAGCATTTTGCTTGTCCCAGGAGAACGGTATGTACGCCCGGTGAATTATTTTTAGTTGTGTTTCCCTCCACTGCTCACAGGGTATTAACTGCAGGGTTTTGTTGTAGCCCTGCAAGATTTTATCCAGCAGATTTGGGTCTTGAAAGTCTTTGCTCCAGTTTTTGGCAGAGGAGGAGGAGAAAGGGGGTGTTGTCTTGGCGATCAGGGTTTTTTGGACCTCCGAGATTGTGTAAGAACCTGAGTCCAGGAGAGCGTCAATGAGGAATGGTTGGAATCTCTTAGAGCTGTCTCTGCATAGTGAGCGTATGTAGTGAGTATATTGCCAGTAATTGAAAATATGGTTTGGTGGCAGGGAGTATTTTCTTGCTAAGACTGGGAAGTATAGCAATTGCCCAGTGGTTGGGTCACAAAGTGATGCGAAATTGAGGAGGCCACGGTCCTGCCATATGGTGAAGGATCGGTGGTGGGTTCCAGGGGGGAAATCTGGGTTTCCGTGGATTGGGAGGCGTTTAGAGACAAACGCAGGAATGTTCAACAGTTTATGGATTTCCCTGCAGGCTATAGTCATGTCCCGGAGAAACGGGTTGTGTTGGAGGTTGGGGGTCAGTGACTTCCAGGGAGAATGAAGAAGGGCACTCAAGGAAAAAGGTCTGATCATTGCATCTTCCAGCATAAAGTTGGCGTATCTTGACGTATTATTCATCCAATCAAGGCCTATGCGTAGCAAGCATGCCCTGTTGGGCAGGGAGATGCCTCCCTCACCCCTGGGGAGATGCAGCTTTGTCATAGCAATCCGAGGTCTCTTACGTTGCCATATAAATTTAGTAATGTGCTTGTTAATAGTCTGCATGTCTTTGTGTTTAAGCAACAAAGGGATCGTTTGTAGAGGATATAGCAGACGAGCAAAACTAACAATTTTGAACAAATGGCATCTCCCCAGTAGTGATAGAGGCAAGTCCTTCCATTTCTCCAATTCTTGTGAGATTTTGTGGAATAGAGGAGGAAAGTTCAGTGAGTATAAGGAGGAGGGAAGGTTGCCTATTTTTATGCCTAGATAGGTGATGTGAGATTTGGCCAGTGGGAATGGTGATGTGGTTGCCCAGGATCTTTGCATGTTGTGACCTATAGGGAGTATTTCACTTTTGCTGTAATTTATGCTCAGACCAGAATAGCTTTTAAAATCGTTAAAGATTTGAGTGATGGTGGGCATGTCTTTTGAGGTGTTTGTTGAGAATATGAGGACGTCATCTGCGAAAAACGCAGATCGAAGCTCATGTTCCTCTATCTGAATTCCATGTAATGGTGCTACAGTGTTAAGATACCTAGACATTGGTTCTATTGCGAGGTTAAATAAGAGTGGAGACAGGGGGAAGCCCTGTCTCGTGCCTTTGAAGCGTTTAAATTCTTCTGATAGTAGACCTGCCACCACCAGCCTGGCCGCGGGAGCAGAATACATAGACTTGACCAGATGGACAAAAGGGCCTGAGAAACCCAGCCGTCCCAGGACCAGAGACAGCCATTCGAAACTGACGTTGTTGAATGCTGGCTAGTCTGGCCAATAGTTTACCTGATTTGTTTCCGTATTTTTAATATTGGGCTTCTAACTGTGTCCTCTTCGTCATTTTCAGTGACTCCACCCAAGAGTCGAAATCAGTTTTTGCTGCCTTCCATTCTGCACGATTTTGGGGGGAGTCAGTGGTAGACAAATTTCTTTGGGCTATCTTTAGTCATAGGCTGCCCATTTTGAATTTAAATAGGGATTGTTTTTTGAAGGTGGTAGCATACAATATTATTTTCCCTCTAATGACCTGCATCCCAAAATAGATTTGGGTTATCTGCATGGGAGGAGTTGGTGGATGTATATTCCGACCATGCAGTGTGCATGTACTGTTGGAAGTCTGCATTATTGTGAAGGTATTGTGGAAAGCGCCATATACAAAAGTTTGGCTGGGACAGTGATTTGTGGAATGAGAGTGAGATGGGGGCATGATCAAAGATTCCAATCTCGTGAATTTCTGCTTCCGAGATCATGGGAAACAGAGTGTCTGTGCAAAATAAGTAGTCTATCTTAGTAAAGATTTTATGGGGGGCTGAGTAAAAAGTGAATTCCTTTTCCAGCGGGTGTAATAGTCGCCAAGAGTCAGTCATGTGGAGAGATTCCATAGTGGAGGCTAACAGTGTGGGTTCCAGGTCGTGTGGATTGCGATGGGGTTTCAGGGGTCGAGATCTGTCGTCTACTACATGATGGATAGAGTTAAAGTCTCCCCCTACCATGTGGGGGGTGTGGGGCTCCTCAGTCAAGCTGGAAGTCAGGTTACTGAAAAAGCCTGGCCCGGGGTTATTGGGAGCATAGATATTTGATATCCTAAGATCCTTCTTAAAAAGGCGTATGTGGATCGTCAGCAGTCGACCTGGGATGTTAGAGTTTACCGATATGATTGTGCAGGGTAGATTTTTATGTATAAGTATAATAACCCCTGCTTTGCGTCCAATGGCATCCAACCCTATAACCGAGCCCACCCATAACTTTTGTAAGCGGTGAAAGTCAGGTTCCTTTAGGTGGGTCTCCTGGAGGAGAGCGATATCCGCTTTCAGTCTCTTAAGATGCCTCAGTACCTTCATACATTTAATGGGAGACCTGAGGCCTTTCACATTCCAGACGATGCATTTCATATAAGAGAGACTGTGGTGGAGATTTGGGCTGGGAATGGTTGTAGTGAGCGGTTGCCCGTTGTATACACAGGAGAGAGAGACCTAAATTTATAGTAGCGAGGGTTGATGGTCAGGGGGGTAAGGCTGTAATCGTGCAGGCAAGTGGATTGGGGGATGGGAGAGAGAAAGGGGTGTAGGAACATAATGTTCAGAATAGTTAGAACAGCGTAATAACAACTAAATTATCACAGAGCTTCACTTTTTTCCGCATGGGTTCGCAGGCAGTAGTTGCTCCCCACCAGCAGCCTGATAACCAGACGGAGAGAAAAATATGCCCCTTTGTGATCCAGGCTGCCATTTCAGGTGACAGCAGGAAGAGTCAGGCAGTATTCTCAAGGGGGCTGTCTGCGGAAGTGCTCGCATGTCAAATGAGCTTAGTAAAAATAAGAAGTATAACATTGGTATTTAGATAATCTTATGGGACCTAAGTCAGTATGGAGAGGTTCATAGAGCAAATATATGGCTTACGTAGATCCCTTAACAGGCTTTGGAGCCAGGAAAAAGGAAAAAACTGAAGATTTAATGCAGAAGGAATACTTATCAATGGGAGTCTTCCGCACACACGGATCCAGAGGGCTTGAGGCCTTTGGGTGAGTCCTTTCTAGGGCTACGCTGGTCAAGAGGTCTGTTTATGGGGGTTGCCTTGGTAGGTAGAGTGGAGTATCGGTCGCTGGTGATGTATCGCAGATATTTTTCCGCTTCCTGTGGTTCTTGAAAGGTGAGTTGCTCTCCTCTGGGGGATTTAAGGCTTAGAATGGCTGGGAAGGCCAGCGTGAATTTCATCTGGCGTTGGCGGAGGGTCGAACAGACTTGTTGGAACGCTTTCCTTTTCTTTGATACTTCCAGAGAGTAATCCACAAAGATTAGGATTTTAATTCCATCGTTGATCAATGATCGCGATTGCCTATATCTTTGCATTACATCGGCCTTATCAGCGTAGTTCAGATATTTGGCGATGATGGTTCGGGGAGTAGAGCGGTATGATTGCATATATCCAGGCCCAATGCCTCTGGTACCCGCTTGGCACAGAACTCCACAAGGGCATGTGGTTGAAGGGATTCGGGCACCCCTATAAAGCGCAGGTTACATCTTCTAGACCTGTTCTCAAGGTCATTGAGTTTCTGAAGGACGTACTGATTTGTTTTAATTTGTGCCTGCTTGGATCCATATGAATATTGGTAATAATCTCTGCATGGTTTGAGATTACCAGGTCCAGCAAAGCATCATTCCTAGTTGGGGCCTCAATAAACTGGACCATACAATTGTCCTGTAATAGGTTTAAAAATATTTGCCCATTAACTGTCCCAGCAGTGCCATTACTCCAATTAATTTCCGGGTTGTTAAAATCCCCCATTTTTATCACTGTCCCAGCCCTTGCAGCTCTTTCCATCTGTGCAAGGAGCAGAGTCTCCACCTCCTCTTTAACACTGGGAGGTCTATAACAAACTCCAATGGTAACCTTTGTAGTGTGCACACTCATATGCAGATCTACCCATAATGCTTCAGACTCATCACACTCTCCATCAACTAGGTCCTCATTCACACTCACTTTGAGATCACTTCTCACATAGAGACAGACACCCCACCCTTCCGTTTTACCCTGTCTTTCCGAAAGAGAGCATAACCAGGAATATTAATATTAATAGCCCAGTCATATGAAGAATGGAGCCAAGATTCCAATCAAATCAACACTTTAATTCACTGTCACATTTTGCACATGTATGTTGCATATTTTTAATTTTAGTATAAACAGTACCATTTCCAATTGTTGATTGTAACATGGGAACCTTCATATCATCTTCCATAGCCCTCCCTCCATCCTCCCTACTGTTTCTCATATCTTTTTTGGAGTTGTTTTCTTTGGTGAGGACAGTAAAAGGAAAAATTGGAAATATAAATTCTAATAAGTTCTAATTTTCTTGTTATAAACATAGGCTTCTAAAAGGCAAGCCACTGTATCTGAGCATTTTTGTAAGGGCTTATTCCCCTTAAAAGAATTACTGGGGTTGATTTACTAATACTGTAGAGTACAAAATCTGGTGCAGCTGTTTCACACAAATAGAGCTTTCTTTTGGTGGTATTTAATCACTGCTGGGTTTTTTATTTTTTTCTAAAAAACAAAAAAAGACAAAAAATGTAAAAAAAAAAGCATTGTTTGTTATAAAATTTTGAAAACAGGTAATTTTTCTCCATCGTTGATGTGCACTGATGAGGCAGCACTGGTGGGCACTGATAGGCTGCACTGATGGGCATTGATAGGCTGCACTGATGGGCATTGATGGGCACTGAGGGGCACTGATAGGCTGCACTGATAGGCACTGATAAGGCGGCACTGGTGGGCACTGATATGTGGCACTGGTGGGTACTGATGAGGTGACACTGGTTGGCACTGATGGGTGGCACTGATGGGTGGCACTGAAGGGCACTGATAGGTGGCACTGATAGGTGGCACTAATGAGCACTGATGGGTGACACTGATCTTTTGTTTACATCAAGTAATCAGCTGTCAGTGGTTGACAGCTGATCATGTGGTAAGGGGCCGATCACCGATCTGTGATCAGCCGAGTCTCATTGAATCTGTGATCACAGAGCACGATGTGCACGCCCCAAAGGTGGCACACAGGCGGCTTGGGCAGCTTGTGCTTTGGGAGGACGTCTGTTGATGGCCTCCTGGCAAATAAGGGCAGCACTGTGGCCATCATTCGGCTATAGCGTGGGTGTGAAGTGGTTAATCATCAGTGGATTTAAAGTGTATCTAATTCTAGAGCAAAATGTAGGATTTTCTTCTATTATTTTCACCTAGTAATCCTGCCAGTGACACATTTCCTTTCCTAGAGTGACAATGCTCACTTACTGCTCTGTATCATTGGAGGAGTAGCATTATTACCCTAGGAAGTAAAATGTGTAAAGACAACAGAACACATCTCTCCTCTTCTTCATCACTCTAAGGGATAAATTACAAAGTTATAACACACTTCCTGATAACATTGTTTGTGATAAGACTGCAGCGTTCACAATCCATGGGAAAGCACTGGATATTCTTGCAGGATTAACAGGTATTTTTGCATGTAATTGGGGAGGTACATCCAACACTAAATCCGCTAAAGCCTTCTGTGTGATATTTGTTTCCTAGTCTTATTAAAGGGCCTTAAAATCAGGTGATCCAGAACAGTTACAATGTTTTTTGACTACATTATCACAGAAGCATTACTCTGTGTCTGTTAACAGGTAACCTAGAAAACATATACATGTACTGTACTGTGTTATGTACAGTACATCACATTGGTGTCTGTTTAATACAGGAACAAGATTGGTGCCTGCTCCCTTTGTCAGTGTACATCCTCACTTGTGTGCTGGCTCTGCACCCCCCTCCATCTTTTTTCCTGCTTCTTATTTCTCCAGACAGCTTCACGCTTAGGCTGAGAGGCACTCCCCCCCCGACATCACCCTCTTCTTTAGAAACTAGAAGAATGAGCCGGAACTCACTGGAAATCTTGATAATTATCCTTTATTTCATAGTTCCATTACATGACATCGGTTACAGGCAAGAAGCTCACGTCTTTTGACCACACAAAAGCACTTTGATCAAAGCACTTGTGTGTCACCGAAATGCGTCAGCTTCTTGCCTGTAACTGATGTCATGTAATGGAACGATGGAATAAAGTATAATTATCAAGATTTCCAGTGAGTGCCGGCTCATTCTTCTAGTTTCTATATGCTAATTTCAAATCGCTTGGAGGATGTTTGTGAGCCAGAGGGTGAAATTATAATTGCCTGCATTTGGCTTTGCTGTGCAGAGCGGTGTTTCCCTGTGTGTTCGATCACCCTCTTCTTTTTATAGGCAGCTGCAGCCACGTGAGTAAATAAACATTATAATAACAGTAGAATAATAGTAATTATTGATTTAGTGATTAATTATCCTCCACCAGCCACCTCTGTGTGCATTGGCTGCTCACCTTAGGAAAACACCACTTGGCTCAAACAGCGCCTTTGGTAAGTATACGGTCTTTAATCCTCTGGGTATCCGTCCAATGTGATCCGCATCACCCACAGTAGAACTCACTCCTTGATACCTTTCTTTTTCTCAGGGTATATATGAGATTCGGGAAATATTGCTTAAAACCACTTATATTTTTATTTACTGAATCTGTATTGCACACTCACATTATACACATCTTGTTAATATTACAAAAAAACATCCAAAACTGAGAGCTTCTCATCTTCTCACCACTTTCCTGGTATATGAGACACCAGAAATTATGTCACCTGCTCCAACTGACGCGTTGCATCACTGGTCTTGTGACTTCTTCAAGGGATAGGGGCCTAGTGACGAGTACCGGGATTAAGAAGCCCTGGTATGTTTATGGGTAGCCATGGGGACAGGTGAATCATTGGGTCATCGCCCCCACAGTGCCACAGGGGTAATTTGTGGCATTTCAGTGCATCATAAGACGTTAAAAAACAAAGGTATAAAACTCAGATAAAAACTATTGTTTTTCCTCTAAGATCCCTCTATTAACCGCTTAACAACCGCCCCATAGACAATTGACGTCTACAGGGCGGTTGCTTAATTCTGGGAGGACGTCTATTGACGTCCTCCCAGAATCGCGGTTCCCGCGCGCCCCCTGGGGCGCGCACACGGGAACATCCGTGACCGTCGGGTCCGGGGGACCCGATCGATCACGGATCGGGGTGAATGGCCGCTGTGCGCGGCCTTTCACCACGTGATCGCGCCGTCAAATGACGGCGCGATCACATGTAAACAAGCCGGCGGAAGCGCCGGCTTGTCTCTCCTCTCCGCACCGATCGGTGCAGTGTGAGAGGAGAGAGGGGGGAGAGAAGACGTGCTGCAGTGCTGTTGGGCGATGTGCAATGCCCACAGCGCTGCCTAGTAACAAAATACTCCCCCCCCACCATCTGTTTACCACCCACCCACCACCCCCACCCGCCATCAGCCACCCACCACCCACCC
>BLSH010392366.1:166308-180639 GCA_018402905.1 Glandirana rugosa
ACTGTCAGTATCCTAACACTTCTCCTCCTCCTCATATTCTTCTCTGCCTCCTATTGGAATTCCACATCTAGTAGAGGACAGGTATGACCTTCTGTGCAACATATTGACCCTGGATTATAACCTCCTGGTCCAAATTATTTCAGCTGGGCACCTGCCACTGTAGTGTAGCACTGGTGCTTTTGCAGTCAAACATGGTTGCTTTTCACCTTTGAGGTGAATAATGTGGAAAAGGACCTGGAACATTCTACTAGATTATATGGGTGGGGTTTCAACACAAAGAAATTGGTCAAATAAAAAAGCAATGCTAAGTGCCCTTGGGAAGGATAAGGAGAAAAATGTCACAATAGCAGGTCTTAAAAAAGGGCCAGGAATCTTCCACTAGATTATGTAAAGGGTTGCGGTGCATGAACTTAGTGAAAAAACTTTCTGTTGCTTGACTTTACCACTTTAGTTATTGTGCTGCATATGGCTGGCCTTATTCCATGGAAAAATGTGACACTTGTAAACCAATATTAATGATTCATATCCCTACTTGGTTGGGTCATTTATAAGTTTACCTCTGATGAAGAGTGTTCTCGCTCAGAATGCATTAGCTATTAAGAACGCTGCCTGGTCTTCCCACATCATCTGGTGATTGCAGCAGACCTGGAAGGGATCCTAATTGTTTTTCATGGCATGCATACTTGTGTCATACGTTTGTGAGTATAATACCTGTTGTTTTTTGTATTCTTCAGTATATGTTATTATGGTAATGTGCTAGGTCGGTGTGCCCTTTCTATGTTGTTGTTTTGCAGTATATAAAAGGATTCCCATTGTCCTGAGGGGGCATCAAGGCATAGTAGCACTGGTCCTTCGTTTGTTTAAAGAACAGCAGACATCATCATAAGCTTCAAAGCATATCACAGAAGCACAAGAGAAGCACTTTCTGAACATATCCTTTCTTACCTGCTCTCTAGATACTACTGTAGCTGCACATACATTGAACATTGAATAATTTGTTATTTATTGTATACAAAAAAAAATCTATCAGTGCAGAAGAATACTAAGTGTGTAAATTACACTGAACTGTAGAAAAAAACTGAACTTAAGTATTTTATAAAAAAACATGTTCTATGTTGCATAGATGTTGTCTGCAATGCAAACACAATAAAAGCACCAAACCAAAAGCAATCAGCTTAGTTACACGATTTCATTACTTACCAAAACAAAATTATGATATTTCTTCTTTTGCATGTAATAGCCTTCTCAATTTTATCCTAAATACCATTATGAATATTTTAGCAGCTGCTAGAACTTTTGCTGAGTTTAGCACATTTCCCACATTGTAAGTTTGAAAAGTTTGCTACAGTTAATTTAAGCCATATTCTGAAATATGAAATGCCCTACTACTAGCCAGGAAATGTAATTGTAGGTATGAGTCATCCTGCAAATGTTATCACAGATGTTTAAACAGTCCAGGACAATCACAAATAACATCATCATTACTTACAAGAAGCAATTAGTCTCATCTTTATGGATTACTCAAAATTCACAAAAAAATAATTTTACTCATCAACAGTTTTTTGTTGCTATATCTGGTACATTGATTATACATTCTTGTGATTGGCTGAATAAGTAAATCCTCTGTGACTTTTGGTTTACACTGGTAGGATACTTGATGCAATATAGTGCCAATATCCCTGAATTACAAGGACATTTACACGTGTTTATTTAATGGAATGAATAAGAGGTCACGTCAGTCATTAAACCTGTAATAAATATTTTCAGGCATTAATCATAAATCAATTAGCATTTTCTAAAGGAAAACATTTGATCACTATTGCATTATAAAGACCAATTGTTAGACTAATGAAATTATAACACTGTTAGAAAAAACATGTTTATTTATCTTCCTGATATTGCTGTGACCAACTTTGCAACAGAATAATCATACTCCCCATTATCATTGATGTGATCACTATATATATTCTAAATGCTCTGAGCCCAAAGTTCTTGCTAAGAATACCTCAGCCCATAGACACCCACATTACATTAAGCATGATCAATCCAACAGTTCCTCTTATTTAATAACCACAAAGACATTTGGAGAAAGTGTGCTTCTATATTGATAAATGAAAGCTATATAACATGTGCAACTAACCATATGCAGCTTTGAGCACCTCTATAGCAGTTATTAGTGAAGGAAAAGCTAGCACCAGTTTAGCATAGACATTTCAGTGAAGATACTTCAGAAGAAAGCTTCAGCCCAGGTATGTGAGTTTTACAAAAACAGAATTGGCTTTACAGTGAAAGATTGATTAGATTCAGGTTTAGGTGATGGGTTACGTTTAAAAGTTTGGTTGAAGTTAAAGGCTTTATAACGTTTCTTAATCCTACCTGCACTTTTAAATCTTTGCATTCCTGTGTCAGCAGTTTCTGTTTTTGTTCAAACATGAGACATTTAGCATGGCACTGCATGGGTTAATACATGACCTCTGTCTGTAGTCTAAGAACTAACATTTCCTGTGAAAAACTATATATTCAACATTCCCTGGATCTCTCAGTCTACTGTCCTGCAACTAAACAGTAATTAGATCTGACACATGCACAAGCAGGCAGAGCATGGCTTGTAAAGAAATGTGTTTTATTGCAATAGCGCTCCACATTTGCACCACAAATGAAAAGGTAAGGCATGGATTGGACTCTGTGTGATCCAAAACAAGAGGATGCCTGTCATTTTAGCAAAAAGCAATAAGCTAGATGAATGAATATGTAGACATAAGAGAATGGGAATCTATAAGCTATAACATTACAAACTGCAACCACAACATATGAACCCATCAATGCAAGGTAAGGAAAACAAACAGTACAGGGAATATAACTACACTAATACTTAGTTAAAACAACAAAACATTTAAAAGTGTACAATGCCTTTAAGGGTAAGTAAACTAGCATCCAATTAAGCTGCAGTAGTACTTAATATTTACTGTTTAAATATGAAACGTTATTTTTGAGACTAAAAATGGTTTTGATCAGTTATTGTTCTATTTACCATTGGGGCTTTTTCCTTTCACTTGATGGTGTAAACAAAAAACAGAAAGTAATATTGTTGGATTATTTTTTGGCAACAATTGTAAAATATTGAATTTCCAATTGCTTTCTGCCCTGGGAACCAGCACAAATAGAACGGGTAAATATTTTTACTGGCAAAGGGGGTGAATCTCTCCTGCAGGGCACAGATGATAGTATAACCTGACAGAAGTTTTAACCCTGTGCCTTTTATCTAAAGCTAAGAAATTGCATTAGATATTTTTTAAGGCACCTTAATGTGCACCTAAGTCATGTTTAGGTGCCTGTTCAGTCAATTGTATATTCTTTTTATCATTCCTTAAGTGCTCTTTAGCATGCTTAACCACTTCAGCCCCAGAAGGATTTCCCACTTTAGGACCAGAGCACTTTTTGAGATTTGGCATTGCATCGCTTTAACTGACAATTGAGCGGTCGTGCGACGATGTTCCCAAACAAAGTTTGCATCCTTTTTTCCCCACACATAGAGCTTTCTTTTGGTGGTATTTGATCAACTCTGAATCATTTCTGATCGCCGCTATAAAAGAAGAGTGACAATTTTGCAAACAAAACCATATTTCTTACTTTTTGCTATAAAACATGTCCAAAAAAAACCAATATAAAAAAAAATTTTTTCATTGGCTCTGGCCGATTTATATTCTTCCTCAATATTTTTGGAAAAAAATCGCAATCAGCGTTTATTGATTGGTTTGCGCAAAAGTTGCCACGTTTACATATGATGAGAATTAATTTATGGGGTTTTTATTTTTTACTAATAATGGCGGCGATCTGCGATTTTTATCGGGACTGAGATATTGCGGTGGACATGTTGGACCACTTTGACAATTTTTTGTGACCAATGGCATTTATACAGTGATCATTGCTATGGAAATGCACTAATTACTGTGTAAATGCCAGTGAAGGGGTTAACCTGCAGGGGATACTCTAAGGGTTAACTGTGTTCCCTGTGTGTGTTATAACTGTATGGGGGCTGGGCTGGCTGGGGGAGGAGAGTGATTGCGACTCCCATACACAGGGACCCTACGATCACATCCCTTCCCCCCTCTGTCAGAACGGAGATCCGTGTTTACATACACGGATCCCTGTTCTGTCACTCTGGGGGGGACAATCACGGGTAGCCAGCAGACATCGAGTCCACCCTACCTGCTCCCTGGCCCCCCCAGAACACAGTGAGCATGCGAGCGTGCTTCCGGCAGTGCATGCACGCTCACAGTGTGCGATCTTGCAGCCGCCGTTACCTGACGGCGATTTGCTATATCGAACCAAGTTGCCGCCATCAAGTCTGCCGTGGCCGACAACTGGTTAAAGTGTCCTTGTATTTTGGGAGCCTTATTAGGTTATATTATAGCTGATAGAAATCCATGAATCTCCTGATGATTAGTGCCAAACACTAATGTAACAAAAGTTTAGTGCTTGTACTCCAGAAAAAACGAAAGGCTAGTAAGAAAACAGTGCACTGTCCTGTTTCTTCCAGGTTTTTCAACCTTTAGAACCATTATAATCCCTGTTCCTGCTCCACTGACCACATGAGCTTGGGAAACAGCAGTTTACATGCTTCTAAGGATACACCAGGCCTGATTTTCACTATAATTATTAAAGTGTATGCATAGACAAACCTTTCTTTTTCATAGTTTTGGATAACTCAAGTAAGGGTTACACTCTCCATCAAGTTTTTGTTGTTGTCTTAATTTCTACACCCCTCCATTTGTCATGATGACCATTGTCACTCAAACATAAGTGAGGAAAATTCCAAAATTTTACAGCTGTGAGCAAAGCAGCTGCTCCCATGGCTGAGTACTAAGATTACAGGGCTTAGTAATTTGCTGTTATTAAGGTGTAACTATTCTGTTCATATGTAATGAGCATAAGTGCTGTTGTTACTGACATAACCTCTACTGGTCATTAGAAACACCCCACACCTATTTCAAATAAAACAGAAGAATCTCAGCCTTGTAAAGATTACTTCAACCTTTTGAGAGCGGAAATCATCATAGGAAAGTGTGAGTATCCAGGGACTAGTATCTGGTAGAAACCAAGGTCCTAAAATCTCCTTTGGTATTCTACCTACTTGTTTTCACTACTACAAAATAAAATTTCCATCCTAACACTATTTATGCTTAAAAATGCCCCCAGCCTCCGCTACCTATCCTACCTAACCTGTGTAAAAAAGATCTGTATACTTACCCATTTTTAGTTTGCTCTGGTCTGGTTACACGATCCCCTGTGTTAGTAAGTGGCAGCTGCAGAGGAGAGGAGGAAGCACTCAATGATAGATGGGAATTCCGAAGACCCATGATATCACTCATAGGCTGCCATGTCCCAGTCAATGTCGGTCCTCCCTCCTCTCCTCTGCAGCTGCCAGTCACTGACATGGGGGAGGTGTGAGATCATGCGACCAAACCAGAGCAGACTAAAAATAGGTAAGTATATGACTCTTCTTAACACAGAGTAGGCAGTGATGTTGACATTCTATAGAGCAGTTGCCACATTGGAATAATTGCATGGTAATTGAATTGCAATGGTATATAAAAGTAGCTCCTGGGATCCAATTAGATGTAAAATAAAGGTGAATATGTTGTTGTTTTATTGAAAGTGGCAAAGCATGGTAATTGAATTGGTAGGCAACTCAGTGTTTGGTTTCCCTCTCTTAGCCCAGAAGTATACACCTTGTCCCCTTTACCTTGGGAACACACACAACTCCCAGGGGGGAGAGGCGTGGCTGGCCTCTAAAGGCTGCACTGAGGAATGAGTGATGTCACCACAGGGATAAGGAAGTAGGAAGAGAGCCCATAAACCTGAAACTCAGCCTCCCCTCTTCTAAGTATGTTCCTGCAAAGGTGAAAAAGGGAGCAAGGACAAGGGGGCAGTGGTGGAAAATGCAGTGGCAGAGTTGCTAGCTGACAGAAAGTTGCAGTGTCCAGATTGGTTCAATGTCAGAAATGCTGGTGGGTATGGAGGTTCAGGCAATGTCAGAGGTTTTGGGAAGCAGAAAGGTTCAGTGTCGGAAGTTCAGAGGGCATCAGTAACATGGGTGTTGGGTGACAAGTAGATTCAATGTTAGAGTGCTGTGTGTCCTGGGTTCTCCATATTCCCAAATACAAAAGTTGTCTGCTTGCAAACCTGCAAGGATGCTTCTCTGACTGATCACCACCCTATAAGGTGCAGGCTCCTTGACTCTGTTGCCTTAAGGTAAGTGCAAATGGATTTACTGTAGTTGGTATGAGAAGAGAGGTCATTAAAAATATGTTTTTTGAATGTATAGTTAGCATTTAGGCCTTCTTTTGACCTATGTTTTGTGGTAATGTGTGTTTTACTGTAACAATAACACCATGCACTCTGTGCAGTGCAATGTAGTTCCACATGTACAGTAGGTACCATCTGACTTACACTGCAGCACATCACAATATAAGTGCCTTGCATTTTGGTGTGTTGCATGAAAAAAAAATATGCAATTTTGTTTCTCCTTGCCATGCATCCGCAGAAAATTCTTAATGATATGATTGCCTTAGGACCATGTGATTTGTTAACTATGGGGACTTAGGAGGAGATTTTCCAAAATGGCAGGCAGTATGTGCTTTCCATAAAAAGAAACTTTCATTTTATTAAATCTCAGCTGCTATATTATATATTTGAGATGTTAGTAAATATGCTTTAAAGCAGTTCAGAGTTTAATTTTTTGGATTTTTTTATTGTTAGAAATATGGCATGCATTATTTAAAAAAAATCAAATATAAATTTGCCTTATAGTTAAGTTTACCTTAAAGGATAAGTAACATTTCAAACAGCAGTTTTCCTCACCTGTTTCTCCCTCCCTTTGTACTGATCTATGCTACCCTTTATCATTGTGACCTATCAGTTAGTGACAATGCTGATGATCTCCTCTAACCTCCAGTGATCCCTGCACATAAAAGCAATCAGCTCATGGCACAGATAATCTACAGTATTTCCAATTATTTGTTTGAGGTCTCTTCAGAAGATTATATGACATGTAGGTGCCACAGATAAGCTATTAATGATGGTAGACTTCCTGTGCTAGGAGCTGATTAGCACCTTCAAAGATCTTTAAATGTTAGGGAAGATCAGCAACACTGTTACTAAATGCCAGGTCCACTCAAAATGTAGTGTAGAGTCTTTGGGGTAAACCACATTGTACCTGGTGCATGTGCCGTAGTGGTAGGAAGGTAGTTACATTGTGTTGCTTTAATGCAAGGACAATAGCATAAACATTTAAATGTACACCAGCACCATCCACAACACCCATACTTAGCAGGAATCCAGTCCAGGATAATTCCTGCAACAGGGGATTCTGTGTTGCAATGGAACATATTCTCCTTATTTCTTCCACCATCTCAGTAACCCCACCGTCTCTGTGGATTATACAGGCACTGGAATCTCTGTCCTGGCAGCACACACTGCAGTTCCCCCTCACCCAACATCTGTGAAGCACCACTCAACATTGTGCCTGCAGCCATCCCCCATCACCACCACTGCTTCTGCAACCCACTACCTTTCCATCACCACTGTGCCAGCAATATTTTTTTACCACTGAGCCTAAAACCTTCCCAGCCTTGCACCTTTATACAACCTCCAGGAATTCTCACTAGCACAGTTGACCCCCACCTTCCTTCCTCCACAGCATCTCTGCATAGGAACCCCCAATGTCCCCATTACACCTGACCCCCATCCTTCCTATAATCCCTCCAACTCTCCCACATGCATCCACTTTACTTTCCACTGTACCAATGCCCACTTCTGTGCTCATTGTCACTACATCAATACATGTCTTGGCACTCGCCACCACTGTACTAATGTGCACTGTTGTGATCCTGACGTGCCATGCCCTTTTGTCTCCAGCATATTCAATGAATGGTCTCAATATTGCTTGTGCCTTCATTCAAGATCAAATAAAAGTGGTGGAACTGGCGTGGGGTAATAATATGGTTCTCAATTGAGAGTCCCAATTTAATTCACAGTCCCCAACCGAGAGGAGGCATTTCTAGAGATATTTAAAGGGAAAGACCCATTCTATATAATGAACAGAGGATCAGCCTTCAGTACCTTAGGTGCAAGATAAGTTAAAGGAGACATACAGCCAAAGCTCATTTGGCTATACTTCTCCTGTGGATCACAGGAGTGCAGTTTGTTCTGCACTCCTGTGACCCATTTTCAGCAGACAGCAGGCTGAAGCCTACTGTTGGCTGACAACACATAGCCAGTCCAGGCTGGTGCAAGATCACGAAAATGAAGTCGGGATCCTCCCACATGCCTGGACTTGCATTCGCCTCAGCCTTTAAGCAAGCCACTGAGAGCTCAATGTGGCTGTTCCCAACCCCCTCAACAGCCCAGCACTCTAGTGAGTGAGTGGGCGGGGGGCAGAGCAGACAGGGATGACTGACAGTCACCAGCTCTCTGAGAACCAAGTGATCAGTGGTGTTTGATCGCTCAGTTCTCAGTCTTAGAGCCAGCAGGAACAGATGCAGGATCAGACTGATGCTGCATCCACCTAGGTAAGTAAGATTCTAAAAAAAAAAAACTATTTTAATGGTCATGCTAAAATAATTCTGAATAAGCTCCCAAGGGGGGTCACACCACACACAGAAGAACTAGAGGGAAGGACTTGCCTGGTGGTGAATCCCTCATGACTAGAGTTGAGCGAACACTTGGATGTTTGGGTTCGGTGGGTTCAGCCGAACTTCGGGAAAAAGTCCGGGTTCGGTACCGAACTTGACCCAAACTTTACCCCGAACCCCATTGAAGTCAATGGGGACCCGAACTTTTCGGCACCAAAATGACTGTAAAAAAGTCCTGGAAAGTGCTAGAGGGCTGCAAAAGGAAGTAAAATGATTTTAGAACAACAATCTGTCCCTTACAGCAACAGCAAGTACCTGACCCTATAGGAGTAGGCGCTAATTTTAGAACAATAATCTGTCCCTTACAGCAACAGCAGGAACCTGACCCTATAGAACTAGAAGATGATTTTAGAACAATAATCTGTCCCTCTAAGCAGTAGACTCTACCTAGTCCAGTCAGATCGTTCTGTAATGCAGGATGAGATGTTATTAGATCTGCAATCTTTTCCTAAAAGCAGTAGTAGTAGTAATCTCTACCTAGTCCACAATCAGATTGTTCTGTAATGCAGGATGAGATGTTATTATATTTGCAATCTGTCCCTCACAGCGCCGACAGCATCCTCTCCTTACACTAGCCAGATAGCATGTGACATGCAGCACTAAGTGACTCCAGCTTATAAAGAGGCTGGGTCACATGATGCACTGGCCGATCACAGCCATGCCATTAGTAGGCATGGCTGTGATGGCTTCTAAGGGCAAACCAGTGAAACGCTTGTTGATTGGCTGCCCTGCAGCTTTTCAACATGCATGATCAAATACCCGAACCCAGAACCCGAACCTGAACTTTTTTTACAAATGTCCGGGTTCGGGTCCAGGTCACGGACACCCCAAAGTTTGGTACGGACCCGAACTTTACAGTTCGGGTTCGCTCAACTCTACTCATGGCCATTGTGAATGCTACATGTTTACTTGTTTTCTGTGAGTTTTTTGAAGTATGAAGTTTAAGACCCAAAGTGACACATATATCCTGCTACACACTGCCTTTTAAGTCAGGGGCATGGTTTTTAGCAGTTTTTGTTGCACCAGATTCTTCCATCAATGATTCTAATATAACTTACCCACTCAGAAGTACAGAATTTGTAAATGGTAACAGTGGAGTATTGAGGAGATTAAGTTGTGTTTGCCTTTTGCATGACAATTTTACTTTAAACTGTGATAGTCCAGCCTGTGTTTTTACGATGCTGGAGTCTGGTGTTTTTAAATACATTTGTGAGCGAAAATGACAAGCAGGTGCGCCTCTAAGTGTAAACCATAAAAGCAGTCTTTTATTAAAAAAAACAAGTGGTACTCACAAACAGTGATGTAGTAAGAGCATAGCAGTATAAGCTACTGCTGGCTATGTCCTGACATCTCTGGCTTGTTCAGGGGGGGAAGGAAGGCTGTGGCAAGCTCCAGGCTGTATATAATTGGATATAATCGGCAGAGGAAGAAAAAGCAAGATACTGGCTGGCCAAGTCACAATATTCTGGCCAGAATACTGTCATGCTCTTACTACATACGTTTGTGAGTACCACTTGTTTGTTTTAATAAAAGACTGCTTTTATGGTTTACACTTAGAGGCGCACCTGCTTGTCTTTTTTGTTCATGTAGAAGCCTGTTCTACTTCTGGCAAGGTGCTGCCCTAAGACGACCATACAGCCTGTCCAGTTACCCCGGACTGTCATTATAGCAGTGCTGAGTATATTCTATTTATGTACATATACATGGCTTGGATTGTCTATGTGCTTACAATAATACTCCTGTTTAAATAACTTTGTATTTACAGTATAAAGAGATATCATACCAACACAGTTACGTATGAATTGTAGATCATTGTGGCATGCTCTGAGTCAATATCACATCCAAGATGCTAGCTCCCAGCAGTAGTCCACACAAGGGAGGCCTTAACTAGAAAGTGTAACCTAAAATATGTTACATGCACATATAATCTTGTGGGGAGATTTTTGTTAAAATGAATGGCCTCGAGACAGAGTCTCTAGCTAGTTATAGGTAGATTACATTTAATCTATATATTTTGTTTTTAAATAAACAACTGAATAAGTGGGATTTATTTTATATTTACTTGACGTTTCTATGTAAAGTAATGTATCAATAACAGTTGAAATGATCAAATAGTGAATAATTTATATAGTAGTTTAAGTATAAAGTTTTAATTTAAAAAATATATAAATAAGGTATTGTCTAAAAGCATTTTACATTCCTGGGGAAAGAAACAATACACATTTGTGCACATAAAGGTCACTTGACATAAGGTGATCCACAGCAGGGAGTACTTGCTGAACACTAACTATTATAAACTGATTTATACTGTTAGTAAAAGTGAAAGTAACCCTTTGCTTGTGCGTTGAGTCGGAAAAACATGATTAAGGTAGCTAAAATAATATCTTTTATTCATATTGTTAACACAGAAAACAGTATATTTCATAATTTCAAGCTATTTAAAATGCAGCCAATGCTAGATTCACAGACTCTCCCTTGTGGTGTCTCCATGGTGTTTCATTGCCATCCCTGCTTTCATGCATGTGACAGCAAAGAAGAGCAGAGCTAAAATCTAAAATAAGCTTTATAGATAATGAAACACACTGTATAAAGGACGGATTGTCAAGGGAGCAGTGCTGGAATGCTGGCTGAGCATTTTTTTTTACTAGTAACTCTATGCTCACAATATTATGAGAGGTTAATATGCAAATATATAAAAATAGATATTAAAGTGAAACTCTGGCTAAATAATAAAATACGTAGTGTAGGAGTTAGCTGAAATGGGGATCATCTTCCCTGGGCAAAAGGTAGTCCAGATGGCAGGTCTTTCTTAAAAGTCTAACTTGTAGCCAGTTTTATATAAAAGGCTGCATGGAACACAAACAAAACAAATCAGAACACAAAGCCTTGCCATCCTGGCACTAACTAAACATAAGAGATTCCTATCTCACAGGTGAAGATCATCTCCTAGTCACAAACTTTGTGTAAACCTTTTTCTTTCTCTTACAAAACACTCTCCACATCCATTGCTCTCTCAGGTTTGGCTTACTGAGTCCCAGGCCAAGAGTGACCTCTTGGTCCACTCCTTCCTTATTTATACCATCTGCTGAAAAGAAAAATGTGGCTCAGAAATCCTGGACCAATTCCACCTTAGTTTCCCACATATGAAAGCATGAAAGGTGATACATAGCATCCCTCAATCACCTCACCTTTCATAATGTCACAATAGTTGAAATGTATTAATAGTTACTATTTTGCCTGCCAATGGCATATGTTTTCTACACTGTATAGCAAGAAGAGTGACACGCTTATTTTCTGATTAGGCAGTTTAGCTTCCTTGCTCTGAAATACAGCTCCTTTTATTACATCCCCCTGCTCATTGGGCAATCTAACTGACTGGCAGAGGTATAGTATAAATCAAAAGGATGGTTGGGCAACATTAGAAATCTGTTAGACATGTAAGATTATCTTCCATTGGTGCAATGAAAATTTGGCCACTAAATGCAAACAGACACCATATAATGCATCCAAATAATGCAATAAGTCTTTATTGGCATCTTGTAACATTGATAGATGTTTATTCCAATAACACTCTCCTGTATTCAAATGATCAGTCCACCAGTGGTTCCCCCTCCTTTATCAACTGAGCCTGCCCACATAGCAGGAGCATCAGTGAGTGGTGAAGAGCACTGGCTGCTGAAGGATCAAGGAAAAGGGTAAATATTTCACCATATTAATTATTCATTTGATAAAATGAGCAACTAACTCTTGGGGATGATTTTTAAACCGATTTAAGTTCAGCTTTTTGGGTATAATTAAATTATTTTTTTTTTTATAAAGTTTTTTAGTTTTTTTGCTGTCTGTGCCCCATTATGGTGATTCACTCTCTTCAATACCATTGTCACCAGGGAAAGGTTAAATCCAAAATGTTGAGTTGCCATGAGAACAGGAATAGAGGGAAAATCTTCCAGTGGGAGCAATTGTTCTTGTGACAAAGGAAATTTAGCTCACATTAAAAATGGAGCCCTTTACTTACTATTGAGTCTACAGGGCAGGATATGAAGAAAAATCTCCATATTGATACAAGATGGCAACAAAAAACGTACATTAGTTTAACCCTCCTCTACTGTATTCTTTATTAAGATACCAACAAAGAAAATAAAGCGCCTCCAAATACAGAATATTACAAACATAACCACTTGCCGACCAGCTCACACGGTCGCCGGGTACAGAGGCAGAGTGGGGATTTGCCTTTGTAAACAAGGTGGATCCTCATTCTGCCAGATGACATGACTGAGATCTTCTGTTCCCAGTGTTCAGGATCAGCGATCTCTGTCATGTCCTAGTAAGCCCACCACCCTACAGTTAGAACACGCTGAGGGAACACAGATAACCCCTTGATTGCCCCCTAGTGTTAACCCCTTCCCTGCAGTGCCATTTTTACATTGATCACTGCATTTTTATAGCACTGATCAATGTATTAATATCACTGGTTCCCAAAAGTGTCATTTGAGGTCAGATTTGTCTGCTGCATGTCGCAGTCCTGCTAAAAATCGCAGATTGCCGCCATTGCCAGTAAAAACAATTTAAAAAGTCCCTAAATCTATCCCATAGATTGTAGACGCGATAACTTTTGTGTAAACCAATCAATATATGTCTATTGCAATTTTTTTTACCAAAAATATGTAGAAGAACATACAGTATATTGGACTAAACTGACAAATAAATTTGTTAATTTATATTTTTGGATTTGTATAACAGCAGAAAGTAAAAAAAATATATATTTTCTCAAAATTGTTTTTTTTTTTTTGTTTATAGGGCAAAAAAGAAAAAATGCAGAGGTGATCAAATACCACCAAAAGAAAGCTCTATTTATGGGGAAAAAAAGACATCAATTTTGTTTGGGTACAGCATTGCACGACTGTGCAATTGTCATTTAAAGCGACACAGTGCCGTATTGCAAAAAATGGCCTGATCATTAAGGGGGAAATCCTTATCTTCCTTAACCTCCCTGGCGACAGGCCTGTACTGGCCATCGGGACTACCGGGAGTTTCCCGGTGGGCCGATGGCTCAGTGGGCCAGTTCAGTGTCACTGTGACATCCTACAGCCTCTGTCATAGTAATGGCTGTGCAGCCATTACTATGAGCACCGCTGTACACTGGGCTGATCAGCAGAGCGGGGAGCCGCCGAAGCCCAGAGGAGTGCCACAGAGGAAAAACTCTTCTGTCCCTCTCCTCCCCCCCTGCTCGAGCCGCCGCTGTGAGTGGAGGAGAGGGCTGTTTCCTGCCCATCCCCCCTCCTCCTTCGGTCAGTAGCAGGGGGGGGGGGAGTGGCTGTGATCTCTGTGTGGAGGGAGAGAGAGCAGCTGCGGGCTTTTCATCCCCCCTCCCTCTCCTCCTCATGCTGCTGTGCTCTGGAGAGGGGAACAGCGCCCTCTCCTTACCATTGGGCAGGAAAATAAAAAAGAACACAAAGGAGGATCATGGGACATGTAGTCCTGAGGCCCATCGCAATCCTAACAGAGGAACTGCAACCCCCAGCATACCCATCTTTAGGGAAGGGAGAGAAAGCAAGGCTATGGGAGGTAAGTGACATGCTGCATCTGGATGTGGGGACCCTGATGTAAGGGGGGGGGCTCTGTGGGGACCCTGATG
>BLSH010392366.1:194435-223844 GCA_018402905.1 Glandirana rugosa
ACGATAGATGTGACCCGTTACGTCTGCCGTCTGTCCTACTTTCATTCATTTTACTACAAATGTGAACGAACCCAACACAAAACACTCAAATTTAAATACTAAAGACGTGGTATTTATAGATTACAATAGCTATTAATTCCGAATTTGACAAACATTTGGAATTTTTTTTTTTTTTAGAATGAAAGGGGAAAAACTAGACAGTTGTATATAGATTTGTATCTTGGTTTTCACATTATATAACGTGGAATGATCATGTACCACATCACCGATGTAAACTAAAGAAACGAAATAAAAGCGAACTACTAGGACGTTTTTTGTGTGAAGTACACCGATACAGTGACGTCCTGCCCACATGTAATGGAGATGAACAGATTTGGGCAAGTTTGTAGTCCATATCAGGAGAGTAGCCTAGGGTGACCACCACGGCTTCCTCCATAGATGTAGTGGAGGAGTGACATAGCCACATGAAGTGTGTTTTTTGCAGGATCATCAAGCGAAAATAAAGCAAAGAAATCAAATGTAGCCACTACACCATGTACTAGTAAGGTGCAATATATTACACTTTTGGTTCTATGTTTAGATATATGTTGACAGATCAAAAAGGGGAAAGTAAGATTTTTTTTTTTTTTAAGGTTTACAAACAGTTTAAGCCTTAATTATCGATAACATTAGATATTTATGGTGCAGAAATCATAAATTTAAACTCACAAAACACAACCCAAGCAAGTGTAAACATCATTTTACTTACTTTCATCCTGTCTGCCGTCTGCATTGCCCAGTGTAGATAGCAGCATGGCTTCAGACCCGGACTGATAACACGTGGAAGGCAGCTCTTTTATATACCCATCTGATTTAATGTTGTCAGTGTCATGCACCATAAATGATGATTGCTATACTACACTAGGAACATAGTCTAGTCAGAGCCTCAATAAATTTAACAGAGTCTTGCTCATCCCACTAACCTATGCTATTCTATGAGGAAATTGTGAAAAACAGATTGTACATCTATTAGGCCTCATTTACACTGCTGCTGGTAAATGGACGTTTAGAGGCATTTGGGTGTTTTTTTTCAGATGCCCCTGAACTCTCCTCTATGTTATCTTATCCGTACATTTACACAGGGTCGTTTAAGGTCATTTCCAGGCAGTTGAGTTTAGAGGCTTTTTTTGGAACGCAAAAAAATGGGTTCAGACACCAGCTCAGAGGCATTTGAAACGCCAAACGGCTTGTAAATGTGCCTAAACATGGTAACTCACATCTAGGAGTGTTTCATTTACAGGCATTTCCATTTAAAAAAAAATATTTTTTTTTTAAAAAATGCTCCTAGATGCGAACGTGGCAAAACGCCGCTAAACGCGACATGCAAAACGGACGTTTTAGACGCCGGTTTCTAGCTGTCAATATAAAATGTTCAGGGGAGGTTGAGACGGCGTCCCGTGTAAATGGAGCCTTAGTGTATTTTATACCTTCCTGTTTCAAAATTCTGGTCTACAGGCATATTGCAGTATATACTGTAATGTGCTAACGGCAGATAGAATGAATGTGAAAACAAAAAAATAACACTCACTTAGGGTTATAATGGTACTTCTCAAAACACAGGAAAGAAAAGGGAAGAGGTAAAAAGTTCTATGCACAGATTTATTTTTTGTCTCTGCATTTAAAAGCCCACTTTTCCTTTAATTGCATGAGACAAATATATTCATGAGAACATAACAGTCCATTGGATGCAAGCAAAGTATTTTGTGTTTGCAGCTGACTTTAGCTCTTTTATCAGAGTCCTAAAATGTTCTCAGCACAAGAAAGTAAAGCTAGCTAATAAAAATCTAAAATATGTTAAAAGAGACAAAGTTCATTCAACAAGCTTGTCATAAATGTATACTATAGTTGAGTGATTTACTTTAAAGATATAAAACCATGATGAAACATGTTGAAAGGCATAGAATCCATAATTTAATATTTACTTCTATTATTTTGCCAGTGCTCGGTTTTATGTTCTGTGAAGAAATTTTTATGAAAATATAGTGACTCGGGAACATCTGGCAAGCATATATTCTTTACTACCAGAGCCTCTTGACACGATTTAAATCAAATCACATATGTAATGGTGCTTTTAATACATTTTATGTATGTGACTGTATTTCACTGATGGCATTTTCTAAACTCATATACTGTGTGAATAGACATTTGATTTTCGAAAACTCGATATTTACTACTAAGAAAGGGAAAGCCATTTTCTTTTCTCTTACCTTGCAGCGTCTAATGAGACTGGAACTGTTCACAATTCAATGATGACAACTTGTTATAATTTTCAAACATAGCCTTGGCTCTCTGGCAGAAAACTGTGAAGAGCAATAGTCCAAGTATATCGCGTAATCTATTTGAGAAGCAAGGACACTAAGTTAACTCATGCAGGACTCCACTATGTCTGAAGCAGCATCTCTTTAAAGCGGTAGTAAACCCATGCATTTAACAGGTTAAAAACCAGTCACATTTCCGGCATGTGCCGGAAATGTAACACTCCCAATGGTTGTGCTCTAAACCAAACTGTCAAACCATCCAATGGCTGGTGTCATAGCTGATCACATGTGCAGCATTATAGCAGTTGTAGATTAAACAGAGGCCAAGATGGCAGCTTCCTTGGCTGAAAATGATAGGAGGGTTTACTAACACTTTAAGTGCAATATGGATATATGTTGTAGTTATTGGAAGCAAACTACTGTTTGTTTGGTACTATAATTGTTGAAGGAATATTTAAATATGAATACATCTGGAGTATTGTATTAAATTATTGTGCTGTTACTGAAAATAGCCTCCTATAGCTACTAAAGTTCCTTTTTAACTGTTGTGCTCTTAAAATGCATACTGCATCCACTTTATGGGATTGATTTACTAAAACTGGAGAGTCCAAAATCTGCTGTAGCTATGTATGGTAGCCAATCAGCTTATAACTTCAACTTGTTCAAGTATGCTTTCACAAAAGAAATGGAAGCTGATTGGTTTCTATGCAGAGCTTCACCAGGATGTACAGACATATTACCAGCATGCGAACCTGCAACCCTGATCTGCCATTGGGCAGACATGTTGTGGGGATGCATGAGGGCATATGCCCAAAAATCTAATTCTTGGTCCTTTACCGTATCCACCCCAGCCCCCCCGAGGTGGAGACTGGAACAGGGCCCTCCTCTAGAGGGAGCTGCAGTAGAGTTACAGATTGCAAGCTACCACTTATACAGGCCTCAACAAGGAGGTTTCTAACAGACCCTTTTTGGAGGGGTTTGTGTCGGAGGGCATGGAGAAATAGCTCTTTCTTGTTTCTTCTTCTTTTAGCTTTCATATACAAATTTTTTTTTTTTTCAGTTTCATAATTTTTTCTCCTCTTTCGCCTTAGCCATTATTATTGTGGATTTCATTTTCATTAATCAATAATTTTTTTCCTATTTACATTTCATTTTTTGTTTCCCATGGCCTTTTACTATTTTGTCTATTTCCGGTTCTTCCTGTTGTTGAGTCACGGTCTGGGGTGCTGGGGAGGCTTCTGAATGGCACACATAGGCCAGCAGGGGGCGGCAGGACTCCGGGTTTGGAGTCTTTTTGGTTCCGGGACTCCTTTCAGTGCCACCTCCGGCCTATGTAAATGCATCCCCCTTCCCAGCGCCTGTGATTGGCCCCTTGTTCCATTCTGGGCACTCCCATGCCCTATGATCAATGGTGAATGTCATCTGTGCTGGCGGTAGCATGACACCATCCCGTATTTACATGCCCCCTCCTTGGGTGTGACAGGGTGGCACCGTGCACGCGCTTCTCGGGGGACCACGCTGTTTGGCACTGATGGCATCTGATGAGATGCCGATATTTCTAGTGTGTCTGGGGGCATTTTTTTTTTGTAGACATGGCTCCTCTATCTAGGAATATACATATATTCATGGTGCAGTTGTGTCACTCCACATCATCCATGGAGGACACACTGCAGGAGCATTGCACTTGAAACACCAACAATATAGGTAACAACATACTCCACACTGCTGTAGCAGTGTAAATTTCCCCTTTGTTTTGTTGGTCCATACTTTTTTACTTATGATACCTTATGCCCCCTTTTTTTGCTCCTCTGTTCCCACAGAGAGTGTTTCTCTGCTCCCATTGGGGATAGAACATCGGGGCCTTTACATCTTCACCAAGGCTCCTCTTTTTGGGACTCATTCAGCCGTTGAGTATTGACCCTGCTTTTCACACAGTGCGGGCCATAAACACATCCTGCAGCTGCAATTTCAACACTACAATACAGGTACAACTCTCTTTATCCATCCCCTAATTGCCCTGTATATACCATTCTTACTTGGGATATATATAACCATACTGTGTTTATATGAACATATATAATCTTTGTATTAAATTAATTATTATACATTTTGTACTCCGTCAGCGCCCTCCAGGTCCCAGTACCTGCACCTTGGGTGACCGGGCTGTGTCTGTTAAGATCTGTTGTCTCTCCTCTTTTCTTGGATCCTCTCTTCTATCACCTGCTGTTTTAACATGTTCATCAGACCTGCCCGATCCACTGGGGGATTGTGAGTAGCCGCTTCTGTTGAGTTTACTTGGACACTTGCCATTTAATCATGGTGCAATATTTTTGCAATGTGCTAAAATATATTCACAATTTTGTAGACCTTTAACAAACTTTGCAACCAACTGACCCTGAAGAAGGAGTCCGACAGTGACACGTTGGTGTTTCAGTTGACTGTATGATACAATATTTTGTTATTCAGTTAGCCCATATTATTGGGGGATCTACACTTTTCTGATGTAAACAATTTTATGTCCTACTTACTTTTTTATGATGTGCTATTTTCTACTAATAAAAATGTATACAATTTTGACACAGTCAAGTGTTTGTGCAGCATCTGAGCCCAAAAAATCCCATCTTATTCCTTTGGGGGTAATGTGTAGTATATCTCGAGTTTTAGTAAATCAACCCCTATGCCTGTTTTCGGTGTTCGGTAAACAGCCAAAGTAAAGTGGATGTTTGCCCACCCGCTGAGCTAAATTGCTGGCTGTAGCAGGAAGTAGTACATTTAGGAACATTATTACTTGTGCTGCTAAATGTGACAGCTTCCCACTCACTCTGATTGTTAGATATCTGGAGGCTAACAGCTTCCTAGCAACCAGTGAAGCATCCCTTTCCAGTCTATTCAGCTGTTACCTGCATATTCCTGTCTGACAGGTGAATTAACCAGGGCCAAAATAAACCTTAATGGAGACCAATTTTGCAGCTTTGGCATTCTTGGCATGTGTTAGCATAACCATACATATCATCACAACTACTTGGTGTATCCAGGTTGATTATACCTTGTTTTTTTTTGTTTCAGGACAGATTTGGCTTTCATTTGGGGAGAAATGTTAATGGATAGTTCCTGTTTTTTATTAATAAAGGTAAATTAGTTCATAATAGTAAAAAAAATAAAAAAAAAAATAAGTCTTATATTGCTATGCCATTAACCCTGACAAATAAATTCTTCTAATGATGATTGCAGTGATGCCTCATATGTTTGCCATTTGCTCTATGTACCCGCAGTAGGGCCCAGAAACAATTGTATGTATTTTTTTTGGAGGAGGGGGCTTTGTCCATGGGAGCCCCATAAACCTGTCATATATAAATGATAGAGATAATTCTATGAGGTCGTTGGCACCTCATTGGACTTAACTCATAGTATACCTGCACTTTTTACAAAGTTGCAGAATTCCAGCTTTAAATTAGATGGGTTTTATGTCTACCTAGATTTCAGCATTTGAAAGAAAGATTAAATTCCCTAAGACATATTGCTTGCTTATCCACAAAGGTGTTTCACCTTTTTTGCCATGATAGGTGATTTTGTTTATATGTTATTGTATACATTTGATACTGACTCCATACATCATATAACATAATAAGAACATTGAGTTAGGGTTCACTGACTGTATAGTACCTTATTTTCTTTGCTACAAAGAAAAGTCAAACAGGTATAGTAGTGTTGGCTATATTCTACTGATAACAGCATTAAGTGTGGGTTTGTGTGTGTTATCAAAGGGTCATGATATCTGAACCACTGTAGCTTCAAAGATTAATTCTTCGGTCTTGTATCCTATTGTTTTTAGTTACTGACATTCGTTGTCTCAGGGCCTGACTGTCACTGTGGCTGTTATATGCATTGCAGCACAAACTTTGCTGAATGTTTCATTGTGGCAAAGTGGCTTTTTGTCTTTTCATTGGAAGTAGCAACCCTTTTAATAACTGACTTATATAAACTAGGTTGAATTAATACCCACTTTGGTATATTATGCAATAAGGGTGAACAATGTTCCTTTTTTGTACATTTTCCTGCATTTGTTTTATAATTTTACTTGGCTTGTAAATGGTACTAAAAATACTTTTACATCAGCATCATATATTATGGATGGTTACAGAATAAATAACACATGCTGTACTACCCCTCATTCTTTTCACTTTTCAGATTAAATATTGTATCTATCTTCTCCATTTGGTGCATGAAATATTAAATAGGGAAGGCAGAAAACACTGGGCCAAATTACAAGTCTTGACATGTCAAGGGACATAGAACAGAAATATAAGAAAAAGAACAGCTTAATTGGCAACGAGTGGTTTCATGGCTAGTACAGAAATGATAAAGTATTTTATTATATATAAGGCCTTTATATAGATCCACATACTGCTAGAATAAGCCTGCATGGACTCACAAATTAGAAGTGGAAAGTAATTATTTTAATAATAGTAATATGGATATGGTGGGCTCTTTTGCTGACTGCCTTACTTTGCAAATAACATAAGCAATAACCTTAATAGAATATACATTTGACTTTATATAATGTCATTTCTATTGTTTTACTTCCGGTATTATGAAGACTATACTGCATAATACCTAGCTACATGACAAAATTTGCCTGCTACCCAAACTGCCTAGGTTGCTGTGCACATTATTACTCTTGATATTCTAGATTTCTCCAGGAATAGTTAAAGACCAATATGATGACTAGTCATATTGTGATATATAGTGATCAGATAACTTTTCTAACTAGTGTTGAACAAATGGTTCAGCCCTAGCATGAGTTTGCCGGGTGTTCGCTGGGTGTTTGCACCGTCAAACACCCTGCAATGCACTGCACGCTGCACAGTACATTCTGCACCCTGATTGGGCTAACCTTTGCACAATCAGGGCGCAGTGTAAGCTGGTTGTTAAGGAGCCTTAACAACTAATGAGTCATCACCAGCTGCCAATGGGTTTCCCCGCTGACAGCTGAATTGAAAAAAAAAAGTATTGTTTTAAAAAAAAATGGCACAGGGTCTTCTACCACTCCATACCAGACCCCTAAGGGGAACCCCATGCAAAAATTAAAAAAAAGGCATGGGGTCCTACCAAAATCCATACGAGACCCTTATCCGGGCAGCATTGCAGGTCAGGAAAGTGGGGGGTGAGCGAGCACCTCCCTCCTTAACCCTACAAGGTCACATGCTCTCAACATGGGGACATGGAGACATCATCAACATGGGGACAAGGTGCTTTGGGGTGGGGGCAGAGCCCTCCCTGCCCAAAAGCACTTCCCCCATGTTAAGGGGAATGTGGCCTGGTATGGTTCAGTAGGGAGGCATTTGCTTGCCCCCACTTTCCTAACCTGCCAGGCTGCATGCAAAGGTAAGGGTCTGGTATAAATTTTGGGGGGGGCCCCAAGCCGTTTTTTTTTTAAAAATGACATGGCATTCCCCATTAAATCCCCAAAGGGTCTGATATGGACTGGGCCGGGTGCCGGCAAGTACAGCCACAAGTCAATTTAAATGGGATTTGTCTTGGTTTTTTTTTTTTTCTTTAGAAATATAATTTTTACTGCAGCATGTTATATACAAGATACAGATGTGCAACTTTACAGGCAGACTAAGGGGACCCCCCAGGCACTACATTTAAAGGAATTTTTATTGTTCCACTTTAAGCATCATTGTCAGCAACTGATGTGACCAGAGATGGGTGATCTGCAACAGAGAATGCCAGGCACAAGTATTGCAAAATAATGTAGTTTATTTAAAAGATAAGTGGATAAAGATGTAAACACACCTCCAACATATCAAACAGTGTTAAACAAGCCAAAATAACAGAATAGTGACACACCAACTGCCTAAACAAAGTATATACAGTGGATAAGGAAAAGCCAAACCATAAACGTAGCCAAGCCAGGGTCATACACAGGAGATCAGTCAGACGGAGCTGGGAGCAAGACAGGGCAAGAACAGGAAACAGATGATGGAGAGAGCAGGTGGGAAGGGATCAGGCTGCAAGATGGGGATCCAGGAACAAATTCAGGATTCAGGAATCAGGATCACAGGTCAGGGACACACAGAGACCAAACACCAAAGCACTAAGCACATGGCAGACAGAGTTTAAATATCCTTCCTGCAACAAGCTTCAGGTGATGACTCATGAGCGAGCTTCCGGTTGCTGGGAGACACCCGCTGGTGAACACTGGAACTGCAGCCCATGGATCCAGGAGCCACAGTGCCACCAATAGGTGAGCCCTTTACTGACACCCATTGGTGGATACTGGAACTGCAGCCCATGGATCCGGGAGCCACAGCACCACCAGCTGGTGAGACTTTTCCTGACACTCATTGAAATCACTGCTTCTGAAACAAAACTTGTTTTTAAAAAAACATTTTTGCATTCATACATGTCCCCCAGGGCAGGACCTGGACCCCATACCCCTTTTATGGCCAATTGCTTGCATTTAAGCCTTAAAAATGGGCACTTTTGATTTTTCCTGTTTGGCTCGCATAGGCTTCAATGGGGTTCGCCATTAGAACTTTTCCCCAGTCTGGGAGTTCTGCTGTGAACTGAACATGGGTTCATTCAGCCCATCTCTAATTCTAACAAGAGAAGTAGAATTTAAGATGAAACTTTAAGCCATGGGTCTCAAACTGGTGGCCCTCCAGCTGTTGCAGAACTATAAGTTCCATGAGGCATTGCAAGGCTGACAGTTATAAGCATGACTCCCACAGGCAGAGGCATGATGGAACTCATAGTTCTGGAGCTAGAGTGCCTCCAGTTTGAGACCCTTGCTTTAAGCAGTCAGTTAATTACACACTGGAAATGCAAGATGGATGTAGTTGATCCTTTTCCACAAATATTTATATTGCATGCTATGCACAGCAATACTCAACCTTTTTTATACATTCTACAAGTCTGCCATACTGCTACCATGCATGTATAGACTTCATTCAATTTAATTGACTCTGATCTGTGTATGTGTAGGTGGCATAATGTAGGAATGAGAATATTTCAAAACAGAGTCTGGGTGGCACCAGACAAGGTGCCCAAAGTATTACCTAAATAGTTATATTGCATTTTTTTTTTTTTTTTGCATGGGTCCTCCTTAAAAATGTATACCTATCTAGGATAAGCTTCATTTAGTAGCAAAAGTAATACTGACAGTAAATGAAAGGCTTCCAGACTTCCATCTTTAGTAGCCAGAGATATGGGATGACAGCTGAGGGAATTGTCCAAATCTGGCCATTTACTTTGCCTATTCTGTAAACTGCAAATTACTTTGGCTTGGGTCAAACTCATTGTGCAACCTCTATAGGGTCCAGGTATATAGCCTCATGCTACCAGCAGTGACACTGAACCTAGCCAAATGCAAAACTAGTGAAAAACAGTCTGAAAAGATTGGTAGGGAAAAAATGTCAGTGGCCTCCACCTGTAAAACCATTCCTGTTTTGGAGGTTGTCTCATTGTTGCCCATCTAGTGCACCTGTTGTTAATTTCATTAGCACCAAAGCAGCTGAAACTGATTAACAACTCCATCTACTACTTAACTGACCAGATCTATAACCCAGGAGTTTAATTGATTTGATGCTATACTCTGATTAAAAAGTGTTCCTTTCATTTTTTTTGAGCAGTGTATATATTTAAGGTACCTCTGTGTTAGTCCCATTATTTGTATTATAGTTCATTGTATTTTTTGTATTCAACAAATAGTTTATTTGTGAATGTGATTTTTAAAAGGTATATAAACCCTAGCAATAAACCCTTCTTATTTTATCCCTTTTAGTTTGTTATGTATACCACTAAGAGTTTTTCATTATATCATTAAAGTTTTGTTTGGCTTAATTCATGCTGTTTTACACTATGTTGCCTAAGAAAAGAATCTCACTTCTCTGGAGCTTCCAAAAAGATTTTTGAGCTATCAAATACTAAGAACTCTTGCTGTTAGTCTAGATAATTGTAGTATTGAAAACAACATTGACTACAGATTGTGAAAACATGTTCATACTATACTCTAAACATTTTTAGGCATTGATATTTCAACTTTTTACACCAGAGGAAGATCACCGCACTCCAAGCCACTGCTACTCAATGCTTTATTTATGAAAACAGAGAAAGAGATGCAATACCACTGCTCCTCCGTGCTTTATTTATGAAAACACAGGAACAACTTCAAAAAGCTGTACAAAAATAGAGTTTGTGAGGATTTTGAAGTAGCGCGTGTGTTTTCATAAATAAAGTATTGAAAAGAAGTGGGGTGGAGAGCGGTGATCTTCCTTTTGTTTATATTTTGAGTCAAGCCACAATTAGGTTGTTAACCGCTACCTGCTGAGCTCCCTGCCTAAGTGGCATAGCCAAACTTGGAGCAGTCTATTCTGTGTTTTGTGCAGAAAGATGTTATTTTCAAATGTGTAACTGAAATCAAAGTTATGCTTATTCCATATTGTTAAAGGGAAAATTCTACATGTGTCAAAGAAATGTTCTGCCAAACTTGGCATCCTTCAAGAACAACAGAAGGAGCAGTAAAGCTGCAACCATCTGTTCTCTTTTCTTTGTAGTACATTATTATATGTTATTAGCCACCTTTTACTTAAGGAGGGAGTAAATTGCTATAATGTATTTATAAATAGATACAGATTGTTCGGCTTTGTCCATATAGTTGGACGACTAACTTTATGATCTACTTTAACAGTATGTGTTCTTTTGGAGCAGTGCTTTTACTATACTCCCTAACTAGCAAATTTTTATATTAAGCAAAAAACTAAATCATACCATATTCGGCATCAATCAAAAACATTTTACCCACTAAATGGACTAGAGTGTCTTGCACAGTACTTCGGAGACATTACCAGATCAGTTACTTTATCTACATAGATACATATATCTGCAATGATGACTACGTACTGTGATACTTATTCTAATAAACATTTTCAAATGGATTATGTCTCACAGTGGCAACTATACGTTATTCTGTATATTGGTTCCATAACAGTACTACACTGCTGCATTTTTCATTAGAAGATGTTACTATGATTCATGCATGCGTTTGTGGTGAATTAAACTCTTAGTGAACAAGCACAATATTTTCTATGCAAGCTTTTTAAATATTTAGGCTGAAACTGTCTGCATTTATATGTTGAGCTTCTTCAATTTAATGCACATTAGAGTATTTTTAGACTTGAAAGCTTCAGAAAAAGTGAAAGAATTAAGCAATTAACTTTTTATACATCAGATTAGTGTTTTATCTGACTTCACGTGACATACTTTGATAATTTTAATATAAATGATAAGCACATAGTGTACATCCATTTATGTACTATTATTTTTATTTTTTTTGAAGTTACATTTTGCTTTTTTTCTGAGGCTTTCTATTTTCTTTTGTTATTGCGGTCTGAAGATTTATGGACAGTGTAATAATAAAACATGCAGTGCCTATCATTTTTTTTAAAAGGTAGTCCACCAATAACTAGCTCTGATGAGGCCCGGATGGGTTCAGGTGCTAATGGGTTCAATAATTTACAGCTTTTTTTATAAACTCTGGGAATTTTGGAAGTGAGATATTTCTACCTGGGAATTTAGTTTCCTAAACTTCTATTGATATTATAAAGAGACTCCTCTCTGTAAAACATTTAATTTTTTGAATGTAAAATCTATTCCAGGCAAATTTTGTAAGAATGTATATGCTATACCTATGGGATCCCTTTGGAAGCTGGAAATCACTGCAGTAGACCCTGCTGCTACAGTGATCTCTCTTGGCTACCAGGCCATCAGCTGCACTTCTGCTTAGTGAACACCAGAAGTTAATCACTTGGCATGGACACCACTGAGATAACAATTTGCATTTTCTCAGTGAATGCAAAGTGTTCTCTGACTGGATGAGTTGGAGATAGTGACATCAACCTCGCACCTCTCCACCTCATCCAATCAAAGAATGTGTTGCATCCACAGAGAAAATGCATAGTGTTCCCTGAGTAATGCCTTTGCTGATTGAGCAACCTCCTGTGTTCAGTAAGCAGAAGTGCAGGCACTCAGCACAGGACCCCAGAAGCCAGTGGACATTACTGTAGTAGTGGGACCTGCTACAGTCATTTCCAGCTTCCGGGGGGCGTCCAACAGTTATAGCACATATATACTTACATTGGTTCAAGCTGGAGCAATGTAATTATGTACACATTTTGAAGACCTGAAATTCATTTATTTTTAAATGTAGAAGGAGCATAGTTTTCATCCCTGTTTCACAGCAGATCTCCCGAAAAAGGAAAATGTTCTAACCCCGAACCCCATTGAAGTCTATGAGAGCTGAACAGGAAAAATCAAAAGTGCCCATTTTTAGGGCTTATATGCAAGTCATTTGCCATAAAAGGGGTATGGGGGTCCGGGTACTGCACTGGGGGACATGTATCAATCATTAAAAAAAAAAAAAAAGTTTTTTTCAGGAGCAGTGATTTGCTCCACCACCTGGAAGGCCTCTTACCATCTGCCTGCTCTAGACTTTAACAGTTATTATATAGGTAAGAGGCAGAGCCACCTGGCTACATCTCCCAGTGACACTGCCCCTTCTTACATCATGTGATGTCAGAAGGGGCGGTGTCACCAGGTGAAATAGCCAGATGGCCCTGCCTCTTGCCTATATAAGAACTGTCAAAGCGCAGAGGAGGCAGACGGTGGAGGGAGAGCATTTTTTTCCCTATTTTGGGGGCGTTGTGATTCACAATGGATATAAGAGACACTATTTTTTATTTTTTTAATAAAGGACTTGTCAAAAACTGTTTCTTGTGGTTACTTTTTGACACTTTTTTGGTGAATGGGTAGGGGTATGATGTACCTGATACCCATTCATATGGGGGGATCTGGGGGCCCCTTCCAGATTCCGATAAGCTCCCTGTCCGCAGACCCTGACATCCACAGCCCAGGGTTGTCAGAAAGAGGCCCTTGTCCCCATCAAGTTGATTGGCCAAGCATACAGATCAGGTGCATGCTTTGGCCAATCAGTAACCAAAGCACTGTGAGAGCGCAGTGCATTATGGGTGCTCAGCGGGCAAACAGCCCGACAAACATCCCTATTGTTCAACTAGAACATTGGGACCATCCCTAATTATGATAATAATAATCTTGTTTTTTTATTCTTGTCTTGCCTAATTATTAACAACAAGGAACTACAAGTAGTTTTCAGCTTGGGAAAGCATGGTTATGGGTTGTCATTGTGGATCCTTGGCATTTAACAAACTGGAGTGGTAGATAGTCATCTACTGGTAGGACATGCCTGGGTATGATAATAAGAAGGATAATCATTTGTGTTTTAAGGGTGCCACCTAGAGTTTCAGTATGCTTCACTTGGTTGGATTTGCACTGCCAGAGCAGTTTGTTCATTTTTTTTGCACATGACAAAATAATCATTTTAGGCCTGACGATTAGTTTAAAACCTCCTAAAATCAGAGATACTGAAAAATAAAATGGCAGTAGTTCTAATTGCTTTATGTTACACAATATTAGTTCAAAAGTTGATTTTGCATACATTTTCAAAATATGCATACTGATATAGCAGCTGGTAATATGTGTAAACCCCCTCTGCTGCTGCTGATTGTAGAACATACATCATTGAATGTGAAAGGATTAAAGTATTTTGCAGTGAGGACCAGTTTGAGTGGTGTGACGTTATGTGAGGCGCAATGGTGACGGACGCTATTTGTTGCCCCTCATATGTTCATTTTGAAGGGACCCAGATCGAGTCCAGTCCAGATGTTACCAGCCACCCTGGCAGGCTTGGTTCCAGACTGGATTTTGTGACTCTCTTGAGTCCACTCGCAGGTGCAGTTAATTAACCAGGAAGAGATCACAAGGGAGCCCTAGCCTAGGACTCAGAAAGATCTATTTGAGAAAGCTGTGTTTGGTGTGTTGAATTATAAGACAAAAGTTTGTGTTGGCTTATGTTTTGTGGGTGTCAGGGACAAGCCTGTGTAGTGAGGTTCCTGTTTTGTATAGCTTAGCGGCAGACGGCAAGGATTTGTTTTTTTTTCTATTTTGTTTAATTATTATGTCTGCAACCTTTGATCAATAAAACTGGCAACCCACCATACTTTTGCCTGCACACTGCCGTTTTCCCAGGAAAGGTGATCCCCATGAGCTAATCTCCCACACATGTTGGACTCAGCGGGCAACTTTCCAATATGAAGGAGATATTGAAGACCTTGCTATAGGCGACTGTGGCCCAGCAGGAGACCAACCTCCAAGTTGCACATGCTTCTGCAGCACAGCGGGAAGAAAGTCGCAGACAACATGAAGCCCAGCAGGAAATCAACCGCCAGCTGGTGGAGGCTCTCATAGAGTTAAAGAAGGGGTCTGCACCTCCTGTGCCAGTGGAACAAAAGTTGATCCATGCCAGTTACCATCTGCAAAATATGACACCTGTTGATGTGGAGGTGTACCTCACCACTTTCAAGAGAGTAGCTGTGCGGGAAGGATGGCAAAAGGGACAATGGTCAGGGCTGCTAGCACCTTTTCTAACAGGTCAGCCTCAAAAGGCCTATTTTGACACCTGTTGATGTGGAGCTGTACCTCACCACTTTCAAGAGAGTCACTGTGCTGGAAGAATGCCAAAAAGGGACAATGGTCGGGACTGCTAGCACCTTTTCTGACAGGTGAGCCGCAAAAGGCCTATTTTGATTTGGAACCCGATAAGGCCCAGGACTATGAGATTCTAAAAATGGAGATACTCGCGTGCCTGGGTGTCTCCATGGCAGTCCAGGCTCAACAAGTGTATCAGTGGACCTACCGCATGGACCAGCCACCTTGCTCCCAAATGTTTGACTTTATCCATCTCACAAGGAAGTGGTTACAGTCAGAGACTTTGCCAGGCCCTCAGATTGTGGAGCGCGTGGTCATGGACCAGTATCTGCGCGTGCTCCCTGCTACTTTGAGCAAGTGGGTCAGCCATGGGGACCCCACAATGGCAAACCAACTGGTGGCCCTCATAGAGAAACACAGTGCTGCTGAGGACTTGTTGCACCCATCTGTGCCCCACTCCAATGTATCCAGGGTTAAAAGTTCGCCCAGCAGACCCGGTAAGACTGTTCCAGGGGTCAAGAGCGTGAGGAAGATTGATAAGACTGCTGCGGCTAATGAGACAATGAGCTCTAGACCTGGATACGTAATGTGATAATACTTATATGAAAAGACGCATTTCTCTTTTTGCCCAGGTCACATGTACAGCAACATGTTCAAGTCGCATAGAGAAGCAAATCTGTGTGATTGCTATTGATGGGAAACCCACCACTGCTCTGCTTGACTCTGGTAGTGTGATAATGTTGGTCAAAAGCAGCTGTGTATATCTGGCAAGGTTACACCCTAGCGCTGTTGGGGTCATTTGCATCCATGGGGACACTCGGGACTACCAGATGGCGCTGGTCGAGATTGACACCCCTTGCAGCAGAGTGACCCATTCAGTGGGGGTGGTACCTACCCTGCTCTATGAAGCCCTTGTGGGGAGGGATTTTCCCCATATTTAGAGGTTATTAGGAGGCACAGGGAGTCTGGAGGATAGAGCTCCCCCTGCTGAGAAAGCATGGGAACTCTCTCCCGACCCTTTTTGCCAAATAGAAGGGGAGATTGATGGCAGGTCCGAGGAAGGAAGGGACCCTCTCCCTTTTCCTGTAATGGCTGGGGAGCTGGGGAAGCTAGAAAACAGCTGTCCGCCTGAGGTTAATAAGCCAGAAAACATCTCTGACTCTATTGGGGAGAGTGAACAGAATGTGATTCCTGACTTAGAGGTCAGGAGGGAGGGTTTTTGTACAGAGCAGTTGCGAGATGTCACCCTCACTAGAGCCAGGGAAAACATTAAGGTGATGGATGGGGAAACTGTGGAACCTGACTGGGGGGTGCATTTTCCCTACATGGCACTTAAAAACAATTTACTGTATCAGGTGGTAAAACACAGTGGGGAGGAGGTGGAGCAGCTAGTGGTTCCCAAACCCTATCGCCAGATGGTGCTAGACTTGGCCCATGGTCATATAATGGGGGGGACATCTGGGTATAGAGAAGACCAAGGAAAGAATAACCCAGAGGTTCTTCTGGCCCAGGTTGCATGCAAATGACAGGAATATTGTGAATCATGTCCCGAGTGTCAAATTGCTGCACCGTCCCCCCATTTTTGTAGCCCACTTGTCCCACTGTCCATCATTGAATTGCCATTTGAAAGAATTGGCATGGATCTGGTGGGGCCAGTGGTAAATTCTGCTCGGGGCCCCCAGCATGTTCTGGTCATACTGGACTATGCAACGTGCTATCCTGAAGCCATGCCCTTGCAGAACACCTCTGCTAAGACTATTGCCAAGGAGTTGGTCCAGGTGTTTAGTTGGGTGGGGATCCCAAAGGAGATCTTAGCAGATCAGGGCACCCCCTTTATGTCCAGAGTTACCAAGCAATTGTGCAAATTGTACAAAATTTCCCATCTTTATACCTCTGTTTACCACCCCCAAACTGACGGTCTGGTGGAAAGGTTTAACAAGACCCTCAAACGTATGTTGAAAAAGGTGGTGGATAAAGATGGGAGAAATTGGGATTTTTTGCTACCATATCTCATGCTTGCCATATGAGAGGTTCCACAGGCATCTACGGGATATTCCCATATGAACTTTTGTATGGTAGACATGCCAGGGGGCTGCTAGATGTCACAAAAGAAACATGGGAGGAAGAGGCTACCCCATATAGAAGTGTCTTAGAGCATATCTCCTTGATGCAGGATCAAATTGCAGCTGTCCTACCTCTTATCTAGGAACATATGGAGCAAGCCCAGGAAGCTCAGAGGAGGGTTTATAATCGGGGGGCCAAGACCAGAACTTTCAACCCCCGGGGACAGAGTGCTGGTACTAGTCCCCACTGTTAAAAGTAAATTCCTAGCAAAGTGGCAGGGTCCCTTTGAGATTATGGAAAGAGTAGGAGAGGTAAACTATAAAGTTTACCAGCCAGGGAAAAGGAAGCCAGAGCATATCTACCATGTTAATCTCTTAAAATTGTGTAAGGACAGAGAGATGTTAGTGGCCGTGCCAACCCCTCAAAAGGACAGGGTACCAATGACCCCGTATGTTCCCATGACAGAAACCTTGGCAGTAGTACAACAAAATGACGTTAAAGAGTTCCTAAATAAAAATAGAGACTTCTTCTCCCCTTTATCCGGACTGACCTCAGTGACCCAGCATGACATAATTATGGAACCAGGTGTTTGCGTAAATGTGAAGCCTTATAGAATGCCTGAGGCTAGGCGTGAGGCAGTTGCATGGGAAATCAAAAACATGTTAGAGTTTTACGTAATAGAGGAGTCCCACAGTGACTGAGCGAGCCCCATAGTGCTGGTCCCAAAGCCCAATGGCACCTTCAAGTTCTGTAATGATTTCAGAAAACTGAATAGTGTGTCCAAGTTTGATGCATGCCCAATGCCTCGGGTTGACAAACTTGTGGACAGGTTGGGAGATGCCTGTTACATAACAACCCAAGGCCTAACTAAGGGCTATTGGCAGATACCACTAACAGAATCAGCAAAGGACAAGATGTCCTTTTCCACTCCCAAGGGGTTGTTTCAATACAAGCGCATGCCATTTGGTCTGCATGGTGCCCCTGCATCATTCCAGAGAATGATGGAAAAGATGTTGGGCCACATAGCCCCTATGCAGCAGCTTATCTGTATGATGTATGATGTCATCCAAAGTCCTGATTGGGAATCTCATCCACCCCGGTTACAGGCAGTAGTGGATTCTCTAAGGAAGGCAGAGCTCACGGCCAACCCGAAGAAATGTGCCATAGGCTTGGAGGAGGTCAAATACCTTGGCAACATTATGGGTCGGGGTGGCTTAAGCCACAGATCAATAAACTTGAGGCAATCCAAAGGTGGGGATCACAGGATACTACAGGTGCTTCATTCCTGACTTTGCCACCATTGCCGTCCCTCTAACAGACCTGACGAAGGGTAGAAGGTCGGTCATGGTGAAATGGAATCCGGAGGCAGAGAAGGCATTCCAGAGGTTGAAGCAGGCCCTTTGTGCACAACCGGTGCTCATTCTCAAAAGAGTTTGTCATGCAGACAGACGCCTCTGAGTGGGACTACGGGCCGTACTGTCCCAGGTCAGAGACTGTGAAGAGTACCCGGTTGTGTACCTGAGCAGAAAACTCAACAAGCATGAAAAAATGATGCCATCATAGAAATATAATGCTTGACCATCAAATGGACCTTGGAGGCCCTGAGGAACTATCTGCTGGGAAGACATTTTAGCTTAGTCACCGACCATGCCCCCCTGAAGTGGATGTGTGACAACAGGCAGAAAAATAGTCAGATGACTAGGTGGTTGCTGGCCCTAGAGCTGTTTAAGTTCTCAGTAGAACACTGGGTGGGAAGGCTCCAAAATAATGTGGTCCACTGTTTGGTTTGGACAATTGCTCAAGCCCAGGGGCTTGAGTGGAGGCACAGTAGTGAAAGGATACTATTTGTCGTCCAGCATACATTTATTTGAAGGGACCAGGATGGAATCCGGTCCAGGTGTTACCAGCCACCTTGGCAGGCTTGGTTCCAGACTGGATTTTGTGACTCTCTTGAGTCTACTCGCAGGTTCAGTTAAATAACCAGGAATAGACCACGAGGGAGCTCTAGCCTGGCTAGCTGTGTTGCGTGTGTTGAACTATAAGACAAAGGTTTGTGTTGGCTTATGTTTTGTGGGTGTCAGGGATGAGCCCAACGCCGTATAGTGAGGTTTTTGTTTTTTATAGCTTAGCACCAGATGGCAAAGATTTGTTTTTTTTTCTATTTTGTTTACGTATTATGTATTATGCAACCTTTGATAAATAAACCTGGCAACCCGCCAGAATTTTAAGAAAGTTGTGCCTGCACACTGCCTTTTTCCCAGGAAAGGTGATCTCCATGAGCTAGTTTCCCACAGCGGTCATCTGTTTTTTGGATATAAAGTGAGAGATTACTCTGTTAGAGAGAGAGTTTCTAAGTGTAGTTTTTTTGAGTCAGCGCTTATTTGTAATACTAGTCTTTTTATATTCCTCTTGTACTCTATTTCCCAAATTTTTACAATCAGAAGATTTTCCATTTCAGATTGTATAGCTTTTATGTCTTTCTTTCATCAGTGCTCAACATTATCTCATAAATAGAGTTGAGCAAACCCAAACTGTAAAATTCGGGTCCGTACCAAACTTTGGGGTGTCCGTGACCCGGACCCGAACCCGGACATTTGAAAAAAAGTTTGGGTTCGGGTTCTGGGTTCAGGTATTTGATCACGCATGTTGAATAGCTGCAGGGCAGCCAATCAACAAGCGTTTCACTGGTTTGCCCTTAGAAGCCATCACAGCCATGCCTACTAATGGCATGGCTGTGATTGGCCAGTGCATCATGTGATCCAGCCTCTTTATATGCTGGAGTCACTTAGTGCTGCAGGTCACATGCTCTCTGGGTAGTGTAAGGAGAGGATGCTGCCAGCGCTGTGAGGAGGAGAGGAATGCTAGCACAGGCTTCCAGTATCCGTAGTTTCAGGTGCTGCACATCTTATATCTTCACAGCATATGTTTTTTTTATGGTTTTTATGGTCAGTAAAAACCAATACCGGGAGAGCTGCTCCTTCCAGGAGGTACCGCCATTCCTCCAAAGCCGACTTGATGGCCAGCAATTCCCTATCACTGACATCATAGTCCCAGCAAGATGGTGCACCACCACATGATGGGTGTCAGGTGCGAGCATTCCTAGATGAACAGTTTCCTGGAAAGTGGATTGGTCTTCGTGGGCCAGTTGAATGGCCCCCAAGGTCTCCCGATCTGACCCCCTTAGACTTTTATCTTTGGGGTCATCTGAAGGCAATTGTCTATGCTGTGAAGATACGAGATGTGCAGCACCTGAAACTACGGATACTGGAAGCCTGTGCTAGCATTTCTCCTGCGGTGTTGCTATCAGTGTGTGAAGAGTGGGAGAAGAGGGTTGCATTGACAATCCAACACAATGGGCAACACATTGAACACATTTTATAAGTGGTCAGAAACTTGTAAATAACTCATGAAAGAATAAAGTTACGTTAAACCAAGCACACCATTGTTTTTCTTGTGAAATTCCCAATAAGTTTGATGTGTCACATGACCCTCTTCCTATTGAAAAAACAAAAGTTGGATTCAAAATGGCCGACTTCAAAATGGCCACCATGGTCACCACCCATCTTGAAAAGTTTCCCCCCTCACATATACTAATGTGCCACAAACAGGAAGTTAATATCACCAACCATTCCCATTGTATTAAGGTGTATCCATATTAATGGCCCACCCTGTAGAAATACTATTGGATTTTTAGAGTTATATTTCAGTTTCTTGAAGAAGATCAATTTATACTTTCCCTCCAAGAAATACTAAACTCAGAAAAAAATTCTTATAAGACCTGTCTTAGGGGCTTCATAAATCAAGTCAGGCTCAAATATGGGAATTGTATGTTTGTATTTTTGTCCTAATTGTTTCCGAAAACATCTTCAATCCTTTTTTTATCACTGAAATAAAATAATATCTGAATTAAGTGTGTAATTGCTATCTTTTTCATGGAGCAAGTGCTGCAAAAAGTTAGTGCTGATCCCTCTGTAAGATGCTCTTTTCTCCCAGAGCTAAAAATCACTACTACCTCTCATCCAAGCAAATAGGTGTCTAACAAAAGAAAACATATTACTCCAGCAGAAATTTAGTTGCACTCAGAGGGAGAGTATATGAGCGAAATTAACATGCAAGTAGCAGTTACTGTTGGAAGTACGTTCCAACAAAGATGCTCCTTTCTCCCAAAGCTAAAAATAATCACTACTACCTCTCATCCAAGCAGATGGGTGACTAAAAACAGAAAACATATTACACCAGCAGAAATTTGGAAGTCTCAACCCTACCACACTAGATGCCATTACACTATTTTTCCTTGTAGAGTTTGTATCCTATAAATAGCAAGGCTAATCTACCTATAGAAGCCACCTTTCTGTAAAGGCTAATATGCCTCCAGTACTAAAGGCATGGTGCTAACTTTACAGAACTGTAATGTTACCCAGCAACTGAGAGAGAGAGTAACATACCATGTCAGATGGCTTTAAGAATATAGGGTTCAGGGGGCGTGACCATACCAACCTGCATGGGCATGTGATCAACCTGCTCTCTCTCAGCCCATGCTTCTAAGGGGACAATGGGGGCATTAAACCTCATGTGCATGGGCAGATCCAGAGCCACCCTGTCCGCTAAGGCCCGTCATCGTAGCCAACTCCGGGATTCTCTGCTAGTCTCAAAGACTATTTTACGCCACCTGACATGACGTGGTCCAACTGAGACAAGATGGCGCCGGAGGCCTCCTCCTCATGCTTGAGGCCACAAGGCCAGCGCTTGGCTCCGGACCTGGAGAGGAGCAGAGATGGGACAGCCCTAGAATCCCAGGCCCTGTGGGGAGACGGTCTGCACCATGGAGCACCAGTGGTGAGTCCTGGCCCGGTACAGGCTGCGGCAGTGGCCATGCCACACTTGACATTGGGGATGCCCCCACTGCGAACCCCCCTGCCCTTCACACAGTGCTCAGAGGCCTTCCCGTGCCTCTTACAGATTTTCTCAGTCCCCTGCATCCATGGAAAGGGCTCAAACTCCCCCACACCTTCCGAAGGCTCAGCACCACCTGGGAGCCTACACAGCCCCCACTCCTCGGCCTCTATTGATCTCATGACCGGACCCGCACTGCACACGGCAGTCCCACTGGTGGCGGCTCCTACTACACCACCCCCAAAAACGGAGAGGGTCTCCCGCTCCAGGGACCCGAGTGTATCCAGGGGGGAGCAATCACTACAGGTGTCCCTGAAGACATACGCTCAGGCTGTACGCTCCCCACTGCCCACACATACCCCGGTAGTTGGCCATCCACCCAACCTCTCCACCTCTCAGGCCCCAACCTGGTGAGCCATGGGACTCACCTCAGATACCGGTATACCAAAATCCTAATCTGCCGCTGGAGAGTAGACAGCAATTCCTCTCCTCCTCCTACCCAGCTATTTGCATGACATCACCTGCTGTCCCTCACACATGGCCTTCTTTATGGTAATCATATTTACAGGCAATCCCAACCAAGGAGGACTTTAGGCAGATAGTTGAGGTCGTAAAGTCCACCTGTCACATGGAAATTCAGGCCCTCCAGTTGCACTTTAAAGCGGAGTTCCACCCTAAAGTGGAACTTCCGCTGGTTGGATTCCTCCCCCCCTCAGGTGTCACATTTGGCACCTTTCAGGGGGGAGGGGGAAGAGGACACCTGTCTTTAAACAGGTGTCCTTTTCCACACATCCGGGAGCTCTGGCCAGCGGCCACAACTGCTGACGTCAGCAGCCCGGCTCTCTCCTACCTGCTCATTCTGCTTCTGGCCGCCAGGCCAGTAGCAGAGCGCGGCAGAGCCTCGCGCATGCGCAGTAAGGTGCCCGGCGTGAAGCTGTACTGCTTACACGTCCGGGTTCCCTTACCCGCGATGGAGGAGGCTGCCCCCGTCCCCCGATCCGAAGATCGGCGGCGGGTGCCGACATCGCTGGACTCCAGGATAAGTGTCCTAATATTTAAAGTCAGCAGCTACTGTATGTGTAGCTGCTGACTTTTAATTTTTTTTTTTGCCCTCGGACCTCCGCTTTAAGCATCTATCGGACAGGGTGGAGATGGTGAAAGAGGAAACCTAGGAGACCAAACTGGACAATCGAGGACGGAAGAACAATATCAGAGTGCGAGGTCTGCTGGAACAAGAAGGCCCCCTTAAGGAGAAAATCATGAAAAAAGCCCGTACCCATAGAAAGATACTGTTTGAAGGAGCTCAAGTCCAACTTTTTCTGGACCTCTCTTAGATAACACTCCAGAAGAGGAGGCTACTCCAGCACTTACTACATACCTTACAGGAGAAGGACATAATATATCACTGGGGCTTCCCTTTCAGCTTGACCACAAAACTCCACGGTAATTCTGCTGTGCTCCGCTATCCGGAGGACTTGCCAGCCTTTTGTGCCACACTGGAGATCCCATCACCGCAGCTTCCTGATTGGGACCTAGCGTCTACACCACCTCCACAGTCCACCATGGGACAGAAGATTTCTCAAACTAAGTGCCCCAGGGGCCCAGATACACCCCGGAAGTCCAACAAACTGAAAAATGGATGAAGGATCCCCTCCTCTACCTATCAAGGAGTATTCCTATATTTCACTTAGCCTGGAGTATTCACTACCCGGCTCTGCCAAGCAAATAGAAACACTATCAACTTTTGTCCCCAATTAGTCCCCCCCAGTTTAATGTTCACTTCCTATCTTGGGTTGCCACAGAGAGACTTATGTTTGGTTGCCTTTGCCATCACCTACCCCCCTATACATAGACCCTATCTGTAGGAACCTCTTACTGCCGAGGTCAGACAGTAATTCAGGTGTCTATCACAGATAGTAGGCCACCTTGAGCCTACCATTGCTCAATTTATATAGTAAACTGTACTGTTGTTGCATTATCTTGAACAAAATTTTGTTTTCCCTTTCCCTTTCTGTCTTTTGGTCACTCCTTACAGCTCCATATACGTCCCACAGGTCCTCCTGGGGATGTAAGGAACCAGCCGGGGCCATTGGAAGGCCAATGCATTGGAGCATGCACGTGTGCACGCGTGCACGTGTGGGAGCGCTGGAGTTGGTGCCAAAACGGCCATTTAAGCTCTCTGCACCCTGCAGTCAGTGCTGTCCATTCCACAGCGTTCCGGTTCCCATGACCCCAGTGTTTATTCTAAAAGACTTGCTGTATCTGTGACCCCGGCTTCCTGTTGGACCTGCTTTGTCTGCTGCCTGCCCCGACCTTCAGCTTGCCTACAACTACGCCTCTACCTGACCCCTTGTACTTCTATTGCCCGCATGTTGCCGACCCTGCCTGTCCCAAGCTAACCGCCAGCCTGAACCACTAGTACCGCAACGCCAGCTTGTTACCTACCCGGCCTGAACCATCACTCTACTGCCTGCACGAGCTCCCGTGGACCATCACCTGCCATCTGTGACCAAGTCCAGCCCTCGTGCCCACCTGTGCTCCAGAGCTCCCTGTCTCCACTACCAGGGGCTCTCAAATCAGGGCCGTAAGAGAGGTTGTCCCCGCATAAGTCAAACTCAACCACCAGGTACGTGACAGGAGAGTGAGTTAATTTTCTGTCTGGGCACCCTCGCTGCTGAACAGTTAAGTTTTCCCTATTTCCTGGGTGGTTTACAGAATGGCCAAGATTCTTTAACTCAATGTACACAGGTTGAATTCCAACAAAAAGAAGAGGCTAGCTCTCGGAGAGTTCAAACAATCAAATGCAGATATTATTATGGTTCAGGAGACACACTACAACAGGCAGGGCATCTACACATTCGCATCTAGACTCTTCCCTAATGTCTACCAAGCCACAGGCCCTTGAAAAAAAGCAGGCGTAGCCATACTAATTAAACATGATTCTCCATTCACATGTACTGAATCCATACTGGGCCCAATGGGCCACTACGTGATCTTACAGGGTTTGTGGCAGACACAAGCAGTCACTCTCTGTGTTGTTTATGCCCCAAATGTCCGACAGGTCAGTTTTTTGAACAAACTCTTGACTCGCCTTTTCCGCTCCAATAATGACACATCATTGTAGGAGGGGATTTTAACCTGATACACTCCCCGGCTTTTGATTGGCAGACAAGACTAGATCCCTGTGACATCCCACCCCGAATACTTCGAGAATCCTGACAATTTCAACAGCTTACCAGACGATTTACCCTATTTGATGTATGGTGCAATCTCCACCCTGGGGATCATCAGTACACCTTTTTCTCACCACCACATCAAACACATTCCCACATTGATAATTTTTTTTGTGAATACCGACACACTAAAAATAGTCCAAGAGGCGAATATCCTTCTGATCTCCGGGTCAGATCACGCTTCCATGCTGTTGGCGGTGTCACTGGGCACCCCACTTAGTGAACTTTGCCATTGGAATCTAAATAGTTTCCTTCCCCAACACCTCCCATCTAAACTTGAGCTGGCCTCATCCCTACAACACTACTTTGCTGAGAATGACATGCTGGATGTCTCTATCACAGTCTTGTGGGAGGCCCATAAGGCTGTGATCTGAGGCAGATGCATAGCACTCTCATCAGCCATAAAAAAGGATGCTAATGTAGTCAGACTGTACACTGAGCAAGAACTCAGGAACTTGGAGTGCCAGCTTCAGTCAGCCCCATCCTTGTCCTTACTTAAAAAATATCAAAGTTGCGCATGAACCTTAAGGACCTAGCACTGGGCAGAGTTGAAAAGCCGCTACTTAGACTAAAACAGCAATACTATGACAAAGGCAACAAGGTGCACACCCTGTTGGCCAGGAAGTTGAGGGATCAGGCCCTTGAGTCCACCCCCGAGCAAATTAAAGACCAAGGAGACCATCTGATTTTCCACGCCCAGGGGATAGTGACAGCCTTCAGAGACTTCTATGAAGATCTCTATAATAATGCTGAAATTCCACATAACCCCTAAACCCCAGCTCTTCTAGACCAAATAAACTTATACCTAGACAACAGTGGCATAACCCCACTTACCTCCTCTGATCTCCTCTCCCTTAACAACCCCATAACTGAAGAGGAAGTTGAAGCCACAATTAAATCTTTGCCGACCCGCAAAGCTCCTGGACCGGACGGCCTACCTTAGGAATATTACAAGGCCTTCACGCCCATGCTGTTACCTTATATGAATATGTTATATAAGGCTTTCCTTACAGAAACCCCAGTCCCCCTAGACATGCAGCGATCTTATACGACTATAATCCCCAAGCCGGATAAAGATCCCTCCATTTGCGCCAGCTACAGGCCAAACGCCCTTTTGAACTCCGACCTGAAGATTTTCACTGAGCTCCTCTCCATACAACTGAATGGGATCCTTCCTTCCTTGATCCACAAAGATCAGGTTGGCTTTGTTCCGCTCTGTCAAGCTGGAGACAATACCAGAAAAATTACAGACCTGGTGGATATTGCAAACTGAGAGGGGACGCCTTCCTTACTACTCAGTTTAGATGCAGAGAAGGCCTTCAATCGCCTCGGATGGCCTTTTCTGCTTGCCACTCTGTGATTTACAGGACCCTTTTTGAATGCCATCCTCCACCTCTAGAAACAACTCCACCTCTCAAGTGAAAACCCCTTTTGCCCTCTCAGCTCCATTTCCAGTCACTAATGGCACCCGTCAAGGATACCCACTCTCTCCTCTCCTATTTGCGATCTGTGTAGTCCCTTTGGCAGCCACTATTAGGAGAAACGCGAACATTAGAGGCATACTGATGAAAGGAAAAAATTTTAAATATCCCTCTTTGCCAACGACATTATCCTGACGTTGACCCAACCTAACATCTCCTTGCCCAACCTGCACGCTGAACTAAATCATTTTAGGATACAAAATTAACTTCTCCAAATCCAAGGCTCTTCCAATCAATATCCCAGCGAAGGAAGTCGGTCGATAAATGGCTTCCTTCCCTTAAACATAGCATCCCTTGTCCTTGAAATACCTAGGTATTTCTATAACACACTTCTCATGCCAGGTGCTTTTGACCTCCTGTTCGGAAGGGGGACTGGCGTTCCCCAATCTAGTTAGATACTACCAGGCGGCCCAGCTCCGAGCCATCGCATCGCCTACTGAGTACAGTCTCCCTCATTTGATCACTCTAGCATACACTCTACCGGCAACATAGTCTAGCCTCTGAAAAATCTCTATTGACCTCCTTCTTGTACAACCCCGAACTACCCCCTGGCCTCACCCACTCCATGTCTTCCCCGTGGGCAGTGAGGAACCTATTTCCTTTTGGACATTTGGTTGATTCCATCTCCCGGAAACTTATGACATTTGCTAAACTACAGGATAAATTTGGGCTACCTTGACAAGTATTCTATGGCTATCAACAGATCCGCCACTATGCCCAATTGATAGCCACTAGCCTACAGTTCTCTACCCCTACCCCCTTTGAGCAGATAATCTTGGAGGGGATGGTGAGAAGGGGCACGGTTTCAGATATATACAAAATACTGAATGCTTACTCAATCCAGAACCAGGGCAAACACCACTATATGCGAAAATGGGAAAAAGCCCTGGATACGGAAACAACTATGATGGAGTGGCAGACGATATGGACTCAGGCATCTAAAAGCTCCCTTTGTACACTGTACAAGGAAAACTCGTACAAAGTCATGTTCTTTTGGTACATGACCCCAGATGTCCTACACTCCATATACCCTGCTACCTCAGATAGATGCTGAAGGTGCCTAAAGGACAAGAGCACCCTCCTGCACATATACTGGAGCTGCCCAATTATCGCCTCATATTGGCAAATGGTAAACCAGCTTCTTCAAATCCTCTTTGGCTCGCAAATCCCACTGGAACCATCCCTCTTCCTGCTAGAACTTCCCCTGCGTACACTTTCTAAACTACAAAAAAACTGCTCCCAAATCTTCTCACAGTGGCGAGATGCCTGATGGTGCTTCACTGAAACAGTCATCTTCCCCCTATACAGGAAGCCCTATATGCTAGAATTAAAGATGTTGAACTGATGGAACAAATGACCGCCAGGCTACAAGACCGGTTGGAAGCTCAAAACCAAACATGGGAACTATGGCATCTCCAGGAGGACCCAAGTTGACAGAGCCCTCTCACCCTTCTTCTCTCTCCCTTTCTCACTTACTCTCTTCTTTCTCTCATCTATTTCTATTTTCTAGAACTGCTGTTACTTAACAGTGATATGCTGGCAGTAATGCTGATACTTGAACATGCTGTTGGATGCTTACATACCGAAAAATTTGATTTTGCTGGCCTTGTGGCCAAACTTTCAAGCAAGAATTTGTATCACAGTTCATGTACCTATCCTGCTTTAATAATAAAAAAAATGTTATTAAAAAAAAAAGAATATAGAGTTTAAGGCAGTTGCCATGCACAGGACCATTAGTAGGACTGGTAGGTTTCTACGCTAGTGGAGGTTTTACCTTGCAGCAATCAGTAACCTATCCAGGCCAGGGTTAGAATCATAAGGACAATCTGTATACAGGCAAAGAGCCAGGGCAGGTGGCAATAACAAAGATTGGCAAAGAGCAATCTGTTATCCAGGTAAGGGGTCAGTAACAGGTGAATGTAGAGACAACAAGCCAAGGAACTCTGGAACAAACACAAGATCAGGGTACAGGAGGCATGTACCAAAACACTATTACAAACATAGACCCCTGAGCTTGTGATTCCATCAGCAGGGGAGAAGTGTTGGAGGCAGAGACAGGGATGTGCAGCCACTGGGCAAATCAGTGGGCAGGAGGAGTCAATCTGATGTCTAGTAATGATGATACCTTCTGTTTCACAGCAACCTCTGCTCAGGCCAAAGAATAGAAGGAGGCTGGAGTGCAACTTTGGGGAAAGTGAAAGGCAATTTAGGGGCATCTTGCATGCTTCCAACATTACCCCACATTTCACAGCCAGTGGCTCTCAGCTTCAAAAGTCAAAGCTGCACTCAGAGGGAGACAATATGAAATAGAATAACATGCAAGGATACCAGTTACTGTTGAAAGTATGTTGCAACAAAACAGCTCCTCTCCCAATCTGTGAAACATCAAGATGAGATAATACAAGAGGTCAATCGCTAAAGAATTTTGGGGTCACACCATAAGATTAGCACCCTTCTTTGTAAGTAGTGTTGAGCGAACCCGGACTGTAACGTTCGTGTCCGTACCGAACTTTCGGGTGTCCGTGGCACGGACCCGGACCCGGACATTTCAAAAATCGTTCGGGTTCGGTCCGGGGTTCTGCTATTTTACTCCACGTGTTGAGAAGCTGCAGGGCAGCCAATCAACAAGCGTTTCACTGGTTTGCCCTTAGAAGCCATCACAGCCATGCCTACTAATGGCATGGCTGTGATTGGCCGGTGCATCATGTGACCCAGCCTCTTTATAAGCTGGAGTCACAGTGCTGCAGTCACATGCTCCTTGGGTTAGTATAGGGAAAGGTAGCTGACGGCGTGAGGGACAGATTTTAGCCATTTTAAGACCTGATCCTGCATCCTGAGATAGATTACTTTACTACTGCTGTCTGTGCTGTTGCT
>BLSH010392366.1:227922-239285 GCA_018402905.1 Glandirana rugosa
TCAAAAATCAATTGAATTTTAGATAAGTTCCAAGATATGGGACTATCATGGGTAGTGACTAGAATGTTTATCTCAACTCGCTTGTGGACCTTCAAGCCCAAGACGACCAGGCAGGCTTGAAGCCCTGTTTCAGGCCCAGGCCTGCCTTGGGCTTGCTAGCGTGCCTGTTGCTTGGGGTAACTTTAGTTACCCCTGGGCTTGAAAATCCGTGTTTTTACCGACATCCTTTCAGGACCTTTCGGGGTCTCCCGACGTTTTCCTTCATTTTACCCCCATTCCCATCCCGTTCACGGGATGTTTTTTTACCCCTGTCCCTTTATTGACTCGTTGTCCGTGCGATCGTTCGGGTTCCGTCCGGACCCGGACTTTGTCCCGAAGTTCGGACGGACCAGCAGAACCCGAACTTCCAGGTGTTCGCTCAACTCTATTTGTAAGATCAGTGATGGGTACTATCAGGGTATAGAACCTTGAATAGATTTTAAGTTAACTAAAAACTTGAAAATTCTAAGGAGTGGCGTGAAGATCATTTCAGCAGAAGTGACTATAAAATAGTTTCGATATTGGCAAGATCCGTGGCTAAACTAGTGTTGGCGATGATGTAACCTGAAAATGGAATTTCAGTAGGATAAAAATTCACTTCTCCCATTTGGCGTAAAGGGAAAGATCTTGAAGACTAGCCACGACTGCTTCAACTTGACATTGTTGGTCTGCAAACGACTGGGACTAAATCAAAATGTCATCCAGATAAATGACAAGGAATATGTCCAAAGAGCCATGGAATATATTGTTAACAAATGTCTGAGTCTTGTAAACCAGAGCAATACTCATAATTGCTATCTGTGCGATTGAAGGGTGTATTCCATGCATCTATAGGCACTGAACCTAAAGCCTAAGATTATTTTATAAGGCTGGTTTAATTGTGACCCCTGGGACTTTTCTAACTTCAATCACTCTTGAAATTTGTTTTATAAGATCTTTCCCTGGTTAAATGGTTCTGAACAACAGCAAGTTAATATTTAATGTCTTTACAAGGGTATCCACTGTCCTGGGCCTTCAATTTATCATCCTGGCTCTGTCTTTTGTGAACACAATCTTCAACACTTTGGGTTTCTTCTATAATAACTCTGCTTACAGGTATGTGCACAATCTGGAAGCAAATGTTCTTTTTTTACATCAAGGTAGGCTACCTACCAAGCAATACTGTTCTGAATTATTTGCCTGACACTATGAATAGAAAGACCCAGCTCTGCATAGCTTTAAAGTGGTGATACATGTCACAAGCACAGCCAAGGATGTGTGACTGCCAGGTAATTCAGTGTGGAAGAGGCTAGGCAAGTGGAGACAACACTATGTCTAGCAATGAGTAAGCCTTCTGAGAGCAGAGCAACTATTAACCAGTAAGAGTGGAGGGAGCCAACCAGCAACACTCATTCCAGATAATAGAGAATTGCTGTGAAGAGAGTGAGAGGCAGTGTAGGGGTTTTTCTTATGCTCCTAACAAATGCTTAGTCTTTTCTTAGTATACAGTATTAAAAGACTTACCCTTTCACTCAGAGATAGCAGAGTAATGTCAACTCATAAATGGGAGGGGGGAGGCTATTTAAGCTTATATACTGTATTTTGCATAGATCTTTGCTAATCTTTGGCCTCAAAAAATGTAACTTTTCAGAACAATCCCATCACATTATGGTAGTGCTATCTACTACTGCTAACTAATTCATATTTTCTACATTTATATTGCAAACTTTCCACATTTTTCAAGGAAAACATAACTCTAGGCATATAAATAATTGGTTCCGTCTTCTACTTGCTTTTTTATCAGATATGATCATTTGAACGTCTTAGTTTAGGATGCCTAACCTGTAAAGAGTTTTTTTAAATAGCATAGCAGTTAGGAATTCTATTGGCATTTAGCTAAAGGGAGGTTACCCAAATGTTTTTCTGAAGAACAGTTAAGCTGTTGACTCACACATGATTACTAGAGCTTGTAATCCCTGTACAGCAGTACTCAGACTGGGAGAGATAGGGGCAGTATTTGGGAGGTCAATCAGATGTCCTGCATTCACATGTTCTGACAAGGAACACTCTGACTGGAGGAGAACAGAGAGATGACTCCTCATTATACAAACACAGGCTCTTGCAGGAAGGTGGACTAGCTGTATTACATACCGTAGCTGCAGAAGAGATGAGTCAAGTTACTAGGCTGGTAGTGCTCTGTGGTAGTGCTGTGTAAGCCTCAGGACAAAATGCAAATACTTTGGCAGGTAAAACAGCTAACATAAATGTATTTCAACAGTGTATTTATCATTTTGCCAGGTATTCAGCTTTATTGGGAAAAAAATCAATTTACTGAGCATCAACGCAGTTGTTAAAAGTTATTGCTAGCATTCTTGTCAGCAAACATTTCTGTCCCTCTGGCCTTTGATAGAAAAGTCTCAAGCAGAGTTTCCCTTCTGTTGAAAACTACAAATCTCTTTTAGACATTTTTATTTTGGCTACAGCATACTATACTTGGATTTACATAGTTACATAGTTATTAAGGTTGCAAAAAGACACAAGTCCACTACGTTTAAACAGTAAGTAAATATGATTAAATAAATAAATACATACATAAATATTATGAACTGCATAAATATACTGTACATATATATATATATATATATATATATATATATTGCTATATAGCATGTTCCAATTTTGCTCCAGAAGGACAAAAAACACTTTTGTCAATATCCAGTTATATGCTGTATATTCAGAAATGCATACAACTTATTTTAGATGGTTAACTGAGCTGGCTAAAACTAGTTTCTGAGGTAGCCTGTTCTACATTTTATAGCTCATACTGTGAAGAAGCCTTTCTGTATGGGAAAGTTAAAATCTTTACTTCCAGATACAAAGAGTACCCCTTGCTATTTGCAATGCCCTTAACCACTTGAGTGATAACCTTTAACCCCTTACTTACCAGGCCATGTTTCAGTTTTCAGTGCTGTGATAGTTTTACTGACAATTACTTGGTCATGAAACACTCTACCTAAATGCATTTGATAGATTTTTTGAGACAGATACAACTTTTGTTTTTTTTATGTGTAACTGTCTAAGAACCACTGGAAATGTATTGTTTTAGTATAGAAAAAGACCAAAAAAATTGATATTATTTACTTTCATTCTTTTTAAATAATGCCACAATCGTTGTTGGTCAGTGGCCATGTAAAACCCCACCACTTAAAAAAATGATTGAAGACAGTGTAGTCTGCATCTGGAGTGAAAAACATCAAGTTTGTAGAGCTCCAGGATCAACGGCGCCAGACAGTCGGCTGTAGGTAATGGGGAACACGATTTTACTAAGTTACTAAGTTACTGTTCAGGAGTAGGGGAACAAGGATGGAGGAATGCAAAAAAAAATGAGAGGTGCTGCAAAAATGTACTGATTTTTTCCAAGTGGTGAGTGAGTATAGCAGTCAAGATGGCTGCTCTCCAACCTCCTTGACTGTCCCCAAACAGAGATTCTCATTATTCCTGAACCAGAAAACCACAAGAAGGGACACAATTCTACTCACCTTTCAGAAACCTGCCATCTTGCAAAATCATGGCCTAGGATGACTAAATAGTGACAGCAAGAATCTGACTGTGTGCAAGAATCTTGATATACTATTATTTATATACCAAATGAAAATGGAAATCAATGATATTTGTGAAAGGGTTAACCATGTGGAAAATAAGATGGCAGAATTTGCTAAAGCCTGTAATGAACTTGCTGATGCACATAACGAAATGAAGATGATTTTCAAAAAATCTAACTGAAACAAGCAACTCTTGAGGATAGATCCTGTGCAAACTGCATCAAATTTAAAGGCATTGCCAAACGGGTTCCTTCTACTGAGCTCAGACTATATATACAGAAAATTATATCTGCTTTGTTGCCTTCTACCTTTCCTTAGGAAATAGTAATAGATAAGCTGCCTAAGCCTTCATATCTCCCTGAACATCTGCATGGGGACGTACTTGCAAAAATTATTTTTTTATGTAAATGGACAACATAAGCAAATTCCACAGAATATATCCACATTTCCTGATCCCCACTCTTGATTCATGTTTTTTGTTGATGTATCACAAACTACCATCCTGACAAACAAAAGTCTTCTCACTATAACTAAGTGGTTATGGATCAGCAGCATTCCTTATAGATAGGGCAACCTGACTAAAGTTAACAAAGAGGAATTTATATGCAGAGTCTCTTTGGTGAATGACTTACATCTTACCAAAATGGTACCAACAACAGAGGATATAAAAATGACAAAACTATCAGAGCATCCCTCACTTGGGAATGCTTGGTTAAGCATATGCTGTGCCTGTGTGCGTCTGCTCATTTAAACTTGGACTCCCTGAAACTGACTCAATTGTTTAGCTCCTGTTTCCATTTAAAATTGCTCACACATTTAAAATTGCTATAACACATATATGGCTGTATTGAAACTGGTCTATATCGAGTTTTCTTTCCACCAAAAATACAGTAGCATGCTGCCCCTCAAGGACACTTGACTGTTCAAACATTTTGTTCTGTGGTCAACTGTGTTGTTGCCTTTTCTGATTATGTTTTTTTTTTTATTTTGGAACTCATGTATGTGTATTACGTTCCTTCATTTATGCTTCATTGACTTATCCAATGCAGACTTCAGGATTTGCATTCTTTGATTCATGTATCTGACAGTATGGGGTAAATGCTTTAGTTATTTGCATTTTTATATGGATGGCTGCTTGACAATTTCATCCCCTTAGGACAGGGGTAGGCAACCTCGGCACTCCAGCTGTCCTAAAACTACAAATCCCATCATGACTCTGCCCCTAGGAGACATGCCTGTGATTGTCAGGGTCTTGCAATGTCTCATGGGACTTGTAGCCTCACCACAGCTGGAGGGCTGAGGTTGCTTACCCCTGCCGTAGGACATATCTATACATACTTGGTTTGAAGTGGTTTGCAGGCATTATTCCAGTATTCTCAGTGATTAAATGGACACAGTCTCTTGGTTTCAATGATAGAAAAGACCGACACCAGTTTGTGTGTGAAGATGGAATGGCACACTACACCAAGTGCTCTCTCAATCTCCTTACCAGATAGCAAGGTATCATGAGCCTTTGTAATCACATTATCCAAAAATCAGGGACACTTTCTTCAGGTAAATGAAAAGTGACAGCCACCCTGCAGCGATCCTTCTCATAAACAGATTTCCATAGAGGAAGTGTACCAAAGGATAAAATAACAGAAGGAGCACAAATAGTGAAGCCTGTTTAAAAAAAGTTTAATAAATAAAAAGAATTGCACTTACAAACTTTCAGAGGACTTCAAAGCGTATAGAGTATTTTTTTTTGTGTTTGGGAACTTCTGACCCTGCATTTATAGCGCATTGGGGTTGTGTATGTGTTCCCTTTTAATACAAAGGATTAGTTCCTGGTCTTGGAGCGCTCTGCTGGTCATGTGATGCGCTCAAAGGACCGGATGTTCTGGTTTTACGTGGTAAACACGTAATTCCGACCGCCTTTATAAACTCTATTGGTGCCTGTGCAATTGACGATGCTCATTGGAGAGAAACCGGTCAGGTGGTACAGCTGCAAGCAGGCATGTTCATGTCTCTATGTGTGGATTGTTTTGTTATGACACTATACGCTTTGAAGTCCTATGGAAGTTTGTAAGTGCAATTCTTTTTATTTATTAAACTTTTTTAAACAGGCTTCACTATTTGTGCTCCTTCTGTTATTTTATCCTTTGGTACACTTCCTCTATGGAAATCTGGTTATGAGAATGATCGCTGCAGGGTGGCTGTCACTTTTCATTTACCTGAAGAAAGTGTCCCTGATTTTTGGATAATGTAATTACAAAGTCTCATGATACCTTGCTATCTGGTAAAAAGATTGAAAAACATCTTCACACACAAACTGGTGTCGGTCTTTTCTATCATTGAAACCGAGAGACTGTTCATTTAATCACTGAGAATCAAGAACGGCACAAGGATTTTTTCTTGTACTGAATTTGGTGATCAACAAATGGTGCACGCTGCTACGCATGTGTTTTTAGATAGCGCAACCTCATTCCATGTGATTATTCCAGTATTAAAATGTTCACCCAGTGAAGGGCTTTTTTGTAGAAGTGATCCAAGCAGCTATACAGCACTCAATCACTTCTACAGGATGCAGAAGGGGCCCCCTCCTGCTGCCACGTGCCACCTTTACTGGGCTTTCCCAAGTAATCAGGGAGCCTGGTACCAACTCTACTTGCTGTAAATTTACTCTGAGAGGGGAGGAAGGTACATCCATACCTGTCTGCCCTCTGTGATGTAAGGAACTGGAAGCGACAAGGATTTTTTCACTTCTGGTTTTAGTTTGAAGATTACTTGCCATTACTAGCTTCTAAAGCATCTGATCAAGCCAATCTTGATTTTATCATATGCTTTTGATGGCAGAGGAGAGATCTGGGGTCTTGATAGTCCCTTTTCGGTTTTATATGAGGCACCGTGATAATGCTCGCTGATGCGTTTTCTTAAAGTCTTGTTGTGCATCCCACATATCGGATGTTACATGTGATGGACTTGACTGCATATACCATGTTTTGACTCCCGCAGGTGATGTGTTCTTTGATTGTGAAAATTTTGCCTGTGGAGCAAGATTGCACTGATTGTGATTGTTTTGCATGTTTGGTGCAAAATTTGCAGGTGTTGACCCCACAGGCAAATGACCCTGTAGTACATAACCAAGTTCTTTTAGTGGAGCGTGAACGAAATAGACTAGGGGAAAAATATCACCTAAAGTAGTAGCCTTTCTGCTACAGAATCTGCATCCAGCTATTAGGAAAGGTGTAAGGTCTGGATCTGCTAATAGCACAGGGAGGGCATATAATATTAGTAATTGATTTATATTCACATGAAAAGATGGTCACAAATGTGATGGGATGATTTCCCATCTCGGCAACCCATTTGGCCATTGCAGAATGATGCAACAATTTGGATCTCTCTTTACGATTGGCTATTTGAATGGCTCTATCTAGGTTGCTTTGCTCGTATCCATGGGCTTTTAGTCTAGCAGTTACCTTATTACATTCTTCCACATATGTGATGGTGTTTGAGCAGTTGCGCTTGGTTCTAATATATTCACCAAGCGGCAATGATCGTATAGTGTATTGAGGGTGGCAACTTGTGGCCAATAATACGGAGTTCCCACTGCATGTTTTCCGGTAAGTACAAGTGTGTACATTTCCTGTCAAGATGTCACCCTCTAGGGTGACATCCAGGAAGTTAATGCTGCACTCTTCAAATTCAGGGCTAAACTGCAAATTAAGACAGTTAGAATTCATTTAGATGGTAAATGACTTAGCCTCTTCCCTAGAACCAGCCCGCACCATGAGCAGGTGGTCTATGAAATGACCATACCATATGATGTGGTGGCTGAAGTGATTGGATGTGGAAAGGAGGCATTGCTCTTCCCACCACCCCATATAGATGTTTGCTAAAGATGGTGAAAATTTAGCCCCCGTAGATGAACCTCTGCACTGTAAATAAAATACCCCATCAAGGATAAAAAAAATTGTGTTATGATGATAAATTATTTTAACTCCAGGCTATAACAACTATAGTGCTCAAGATGATACCTTAATGCCTCTAGGGCTAATTCGTGAGGTATGCAAGAATATAGGGACTTTACGTCCATAGACATCCAGGCATGTCCCCTTTTCCATTGTAAACTTTCAATATCCCTCAAAACAGCTCCAGTATCTCTCAAATAACCAGATAATCTGGTAACAAGATGTTGTAGGAACTGGTCGACCCAGTGGCCCAGTCTTCAAATAAAGAGCCAATGCCTGCAACAATAGGTCACCCTTCCATAGGATGCTTATGTAATTTGGGCAAATGGTGAAAGACTGGGACCACTGGGTCTGAGGCAGAGAGATATTCAATCATATTGTCAGTCAGGACTCCCAACCCCTTGCCCTCATCTAACAAGCAGGAGAGTTTGTGTTTAAACTCCACTGTGGGATTACTGGGGAGGATGGTATAGGTGGAAATGTCTCACAGTTGTCACAATGCCTCTGCTCTATAAGTATCAGAGTCCAGTATGACAACTGCACCCCCTTTATCAGCCTCTTTGATTACAATATTATCCCTAGTTTTTAATATTTTAATAGCAGCTCTTTCTGCCCTGGTAAGGTTGTCATTAGGAAAGTGTTTCAATTTTTCTTTTTTGCTCTGGAGTTGTACCAAATCTTTCTCTACTAGGGATTGAAATGATTCCACAGCATCACTGTGGGCTTGCGCCTGACAAAAGAAATGGTTACCCGTAGCAATCGCAGGAGCGGAAATCCCACATAAGCCCCCCTCACTTTCTGATTGTAGTGTCTCCAGTGTTGATCTAGCTATTAAATCTTGGAATTTATGTGAGTTTATTGGAGGATTCTCCAAAATAGTAACAGCACCACCACCATCACCTGGCGAAACCACAAGTTGAGGTGTATTAGAGGGGGAAGTTGCCTGAAAAGGCTTTTTAATACAATGTTACGAGTAAATCGGTTAACATCCAACAAAGTTTCAAAAATATTAAAATGAGCATCGGGGGAACAATTTAGGCCCTTAGACAGCAAAGATAATTCAGCTTCTGAAAGATGTATAGACTATAAATTAACAACATTGATTGAATTACCATAGTCCGTTGTGATCGTGTTACTCAGATTCACTTCTTGCCTTTAGTCTGGCGTGGGTAACATTGTCTTTTTGTTGATGTGGTGTCCTCGTCTTGTGCAAGAAACCCACTTCCACTCTCTGAAACAACCACAATGTTTGCGCAAGAATTTTACAAAATTGTTTTTTGCTACTGCTGCCAAGAAGGGGGAGTGTGTGTGTGTGTGTGTGGGGGGGGGGGATGGGAGGGTTGATGATATTACATGGTTGAATCATGTGCCTATCATGTTGCCTTTTGCAGAAAAGCAAAATAGCCCATTTATCTATTTAAGGCAAAATAATATGCATTATCATAAAGTGATCACTAAACATTGTCAAGAATATTTTCAGTTGAATGCACTATCTACGACTAATATTTTTATTTTTTAGTGTGCTCAGCAAGCATTTACCAGAGGAACATTAATACAAATTGGGGAGAGGGAGAAAGAAAAAAGGATGAAGCAGCTAAATTCTTTCTTAGATCAAATTAAAAGATAAAAAAAATACATCAAACATCCCCTACAGAATATCTGGCCTTACAAAAAAACCACACCAAATCTCAGGCATTGAATATATCATTAGATGGTCAGACAGTTCAAGCCCTGCAACAGACTTCATATGCAAGGTATAATAGATAGATTGCTGTATAGTCTTTAGACCTTACTACTTACTAATACATTTTGTTGTTGTAGTAAAGCGTTTACTCTTGGTCAAATAACTCTCATTTAACCCAAATAATACATGAAGAGATATAAAATCTCAAATATAACGTACGGGTAACAGTTGCCTGTGCAACAACACAAAGTAAGGTACATAGCCAAAATTATTTTTCCCAGAAGTTGATTTACCAACTATTAGAGTTGAGCAGACACCTGGAAGTTCGCGTTCGTCGGGTTTGGCAGAACCTCGTGAAACCGCTCGGGTTCGGTACCGAACTCGATCCAAACTTGACCCCGAACACCAAACTTTATTGAAGTCAATGGTGACCCGAACTTTTGGGCACAAAAATGGCTGTAAAAAAGTAATGGAAAGGGCTAGAAGGCTGCAAAAGGAAGCAAAATGGGGGTAAGAGTAGGAAAAGTGTTCTGCAAACAAATGTGGATAGGGAAATAACTTAAAATCAACTAAAAAAAATAAAAATGGGAGGAGGAGGTGGATGTGGAGTAGGAGCCTAGAGGTTGACTAGGCCATGACTGTGGCAGTGTAGGCGGAAGTGGCGGTGGTGGAGGAGGAGAAAGAGGAAGAGGAGGAGGAGGTAGCCAACACTGTTTTTTTGTTTGTTTGGTTTTTTTTAGGATTGGGGTAGCCCCCAAAATATTAAGATATATTAAAAAAAAAAGGATACCAATGGCTGTGTGAGGCCGGTCTAAATGTCTATTCTGCACAAGGTACAGACAGGTCTTGTGGGATCCATGTCTGATTCACTTTAATAAAGGTTAGCTTGTCCACATTGGCTGTGGACAGGCCACTGCGCTTGTCTGTGATAACGCCCCCTGCCGTACTAAACACACGTTCAGACAATACCCTGGCTGCAGGGCAGGCCAGCACCTCCAAGGCATAAAGGGCAAGCTCAGGCAATGTCGCCAATTTGGACACCCAGAAGTTGAATGGGGCAGACCCATCAGTCAGTACGTGTAGGCGTTTGCACACATACTGTTCCACCATGTTGCTAAAATGCTGCCTCCTGCTAAAACGTTTTTCTATCAGCTGGTGGTGCTGTATGTGGTGGCGTGCTGCTGACAAAGCTTTTCCACATTTCGGCCATGCTAACCCTGCCTTCTGAGGTGCTGGCGGTGCCACAGCTGCGTTGGTGACCTCTTCCTAATCCTCCTCCTCTGCCTTTGCCTTGTGCTTCCACTATTGCCTGCTGCTGCTCGCACAGTCTCTCCAGCATGTGCAAGGTGGAGTTCCACCTTGTGGGCCCGTCGCATAGGAGGGGGTGAGCGGGAAGGCCAAAGTTATGCTGCAGCGCAGACAGGCGAGTAGCAGCAGGGAGAGAACGCCAAAAGCGCGCACAGATGGCCCGCACTTTCTGCAGCAGCTCTGACATATCCGTGTAGTTTTTTAGAAATTTCTGCACCACCAAATTCAGCACATGTGCCAGGCAAGGGATGTGCATCAAACCAGCTAGACCCAGAGCTGCTACAAGATTTTGCCCATTATCGCACACCCCCAGGCCGGGCTTGAGGCTCAGTGGCAACAACCACTCATCGGTCTGTTGTTCAATACCCGTCCACAGCTCCTGCACAGTGTGGGGTTTATCCCGCAAACATATCAGTTTTAAAACAGCCTGCTGTCATTTCCCCCTGGATGTGCTGAAGTTGGTGGTGAAGGTGTTACGCTGAGCGGATGAGGAGGTGGTAGAGGAGGAGGAGACAACAGGTGGCAAAGAGAAATGTCCTGAAATCCTGGGTGGCGGAAGGACATGCGCCAAACGGCTAGCCGCCTCAGGCCCACCCGCCACTACATTTGCCCAGTGTGCAGTTAGTGAGATATAGCATCCCTGCCCGTGCTTACTGGTCCACGTATCAGTGGTTATGTGGACCTTGCCACAGATGGCTTTGCACAGTGCACACTAGATCTCGTCCCCAACTTGTTTGTGCAGGGAAGGGATGGCTTGACTGGAAAAGTAGTGGCGGCTGGGAACCATGTACTGTGGGACAG
>BLSH010392366.1:239295-257545 GCA_018402905.1 Glandirana rugosa
GGATCGTGTGGTTTTCGTCGTGTTTCCGTAAGGGGCCGTACCGTCAAAAAGTCTGTTACACGACTGATGTTCTGTGTTCACCAAACGTGTGACACGTTACTCTCCGACTTCGCTCCGTGTTTACAAGATTTGGACTCGTGTTGGAGGTACTGGTCTGTAGATATACGTTTCGTGAAGGACGTCACCTTATTCATGGAGTTTTAGGTTCTTTCCAGAGTCGGAGGAGGACGTAGGAGAAGACGACGATGGAACCGGAGAAGGAGGTGGAGATGTCACGGTCACAGTGGACGGTGGGTCGTTTGTCTGCTACACTGTCGTTGCGGTGGTACAGGTGGTGGCAGCATGGAGGTTGTGCTCAGGTTTAGAACATTTGTGCCTCGCTTCAGCCTCTCATTGCACAGTGTGCAAACCACTTGTGTCTTGTAGTCAGCACATTGTCTGAAAAACTGCCATGCCGGGGAATGCCTTTGTGCTGCTTTTGGTGTGCTAGGTCCCTGGGTACAGTGGGTAGTAGCAGGCCTACTGTCTAGGGGACGCTTGCTCCGCTTTTGCAACCTGCTTCCTCTTTTGCTGTGCTGGTGCCTCTGTGCGACCACCACCTCTCCCTCTAAACTGCACACGTCACTCGCATGACCTTCATTCCATGTGGGGTCTAGGACCTCATCATCCTCCACATCATCTTCCACCCACCCTTCACCACTGCCCTCCTTGTCAGTTTGCACACTGAGGAAAGCCGCAGCAGTTGGCACCTGTGTTTCATCATCATCATCACAGACGTGCTGCTGTGGTGTTTCCATGTCCTCATCCTGAAGCAGAAGTGGTCGGGCATCAGTGCACTCAATGTCTTCCTCTTCTGGGCAAGGGCAGAGTCATCAAAAAGCATAAGAGACTGCTGCATGACTTGGGGCTCAGACTGCTTGGCTGATTTACAAGGGGCTGAGGTGAAAGACAGATGGCCATGGGGTTCAGGTGCCAACTCTGAGCTTTCATCAAAAGAATGGTAACTTTTACACACATCCACAATAAAAATATGTTAAAATGATAGTAAAAGCTTCAAACAACCACATTCAGATTTACAGAAAATATAATATAACATGATAAACACATTTTTCATTAAATACGGTATTTTGTAAGATAATTTTATGCTAAAATGTATAATAATCTGAAATAAATTGAGAAAGAAGCAATGCAAGATTTGTATCACAAAATAATTATCAGCTTTGAATTTCTTTAAAATCTTCAACTTAACCTTAAAATCCATTGCTTTTCAACCTATTACCTGCTGTAATACAATTGAAGAGAGTGCAGAATGCTAAAAAGATTATCTCTTGTAAATCCTTTTTCTGAAGGGCATAGACGTGATGAACTACTTGAAATTCTACACCAATATTACTATTAACATTCCTATTTGTAAGTTAGCAAATTCATATTTTAGTATAGAATACCCAATTTATATGGGAAGGTTTGATAAAATGCCTGCCTATTTTAGCAATTGCTGCATTATTTCAAACAGTTTTGCTGTATAATACACACATTGACAGATCAATTTTATAAGTTATTATGTAATGTATTGTGGTAGGGTGAGGCCATTGCACTGTGTGATAAGGAAGTCTGGGCCAGGTTTTGGAGAAAACAGGCCCACTAAAGGCACAGGTGTGTGTTGTTCTTTTTGTAGTGAGGGTAGGTGAAAGGAGCACCCGGAGTCCAGTAGAAAGTTGATATGTGGTTGTTTTATTAAAAATGTGGCCGCGGCTCGGGTGGACACGATGTCCGCGATTGCCTGGCACAAAAGAAAAACTGGGAACCGCTGATGTAAGCCGCTCTGTTAAGCGGCATGTAAGAGATCTACTGATCCCTGTTACTGGGATCAGTTAGATCTCTTATGCCGCTGGCAGCCCAGGCCCCTCACAGTTAGAACATGCAGGTTAACCCCTTCCCTGCCAATTACATTTACACAGTAATCAGTGGATACTTAAATTTCTGATCGCTGTATAAATGTCATTGGTCCCAAAAAAGTGTAAAAAATGTCCGACATGTCTGCCCCACTATCACAGGCCCGATAAAAATCGCAGATCACTGCCATTACTAGTAAAAAAAAAAAGTAAAAACGACATAAATGAATTCTCATGGTTTGTAAACACGGCAACTTTTGCGCAAACCAATCAATAATTGCAGATTGCATTTTTTTTGTACCACAAATATGAGGAAGAATATATATCGGCCAAAACTGATGAATACATTTATTTTTTTATTTTTTTTGGATATGTATTATAGCAAAAAGTAAAAGAAATTGTTTTTTTTTTCAAAATTGTTGCTCTTTTTTGTTAATAGCAGTGATCTGAAATGCCGCAGAGGGATCAAATACCACTAAAAGAAAGCTCTATTTGTGGGTAAAAAAGGCATCAGTTTTGTTTGGGTACAACGTCGCATGACCATGCAATTGTCAGTTAAAGTGATGCAATGCCAATTCGCAAAAAGTGCTCTGGTCCTAACATGGGAAATCCTTCCGGTCCTTAAGTGGTTAAACCTGAAATGATTAAATCATTGTAGCTTCTGGTTTCTTAGGTCACATAGGGGGTGGGTATGGATGTAACTTATTTCCATATGTGTTCTATGGGCTGCACAGATGGCAACAGTCCTGGGTTCCCCCATTTTCCCCTTACATTCCCTGCAAACGTGAGGAGCAAAGCCAACTGCTGGCCATGTATCTGGGCAGTTGTCAGGTTTCTTGCAGGCCGGTTCTGTGACGTCAGCCAACAGTGGGCTTTAGCCCTCTGGTGGCTGAATCTGGGTCACAAGGGTGCAGGTCTAAGTACAATCCTGTGACCCAAAGGAGAAGTATGGCCAAATCAGCTCTGGCCATATTTTTCCTTTAACCAATAAATATAGTCCATAATATAAAGTATAATTAATCCAGTTCATCCACCATGTGACTGTTTCCCAAAAAACTTTTGAATATGCTCCAAGTGTTCCTTTTCACACACATTAGACATCACATAAGAGGAGGGCTGAGAAAAGGCCTCTTATTTCCAAAAACAATGTTCATTGGCATGATTAAAGTTTTGCCATTAATCATATAGGTAAAGAACAGGCCTTCTGGTACACATGTGAAGACTGATCAATCTAACACAAAGGTCTTTGATCAAACTAACAGTAGACATGTTTTCTGTAAATCAATGGCAGCATTTTGAGAGAACAGCCTCATTACAACTGACACTTATGGTGGTATAAAGTTATGGTATAAAGTTATGGTTTGGCTATGATTTGCTTCTCCAGGGCCTAAACAGCTCAGTCAATGAGTTAACTATATATTCTGTATCACATCAATGTGTACTTGATGAAAATGTGAGGCCATCTGTCCAAAAGTGAGGTTGAACCAGATATGGGTCTTTTAACATCATAAGAATCAGAAGCAGATCCATCAAAAAATGGCCCTTCTTTGATTACAATTGAAATATCATAGGGGATTTTCAAAGGTAACCCAAAAACATCTTGCAACGGAATTTCACATGGAAAAGTGGGAAAAATGTCAATGATGTCAGAGACTGGTGGTCTACAATTGTCTACAAGAAGTTATTCCTGCTAAAGGGGTCAAAATTGGCTTCTGATGCCAATGGTATACTTAACACCATTACATGTGTTGATATTTTTGTTGAATAAACATTTCAAAGGGGAAGATCTTTTACTGTGTTTTTATTTACTCATTCAATGTGTTATTGTATTTTAACCACTTCAGCTCCAGAAGGTTTTACCCACTTCCTGACCAGGCCATTTTTTGCCATACGGCACTGTGTTGCTTTAAATGACAATTGCGCAGTCATGCAATGCTTTACCCTAATAAAATTGATGTCCTTTTTTTCCCACAAATAGAGCTATCTTTTGGAGGTATTTGATCACCTCTGCTTTTTTTTATTTTTTGTGCTATAAACAAAAAAAGCCGACAATTTTGAATAAAAAACATTTTTTTTTACTTTCTGCTATAAAACACTCCCAATAAAAAATTGAATCCATCAATTTAGGCCAATTTGTGTTCTGCTACATATTTTTGGTAAAAAAAAATCCCAAAAAGCGTATATTGATTGGTTTGCGCAAAAGTTATAGCATCTACAAACTATAGGATCGATTTAGGGACTTTCTATTTTCTTAAATGTTTTACTAGTAATGGCGGGGATCAGTGATTTTTAGCGGGACTGCTACATTGCGGCGGACAAATCAGACACTTAGTGACACTTTTTGGGGACCATTGGCACCAATACAGTGATCAGTGCTAAAAAAAATACACTGATCACTGTATAAATGATACTGGCAGGGAAGAGGTTACCACCAGTGGTGATCAAGGGGTTAAGTGTGTGCCTGGGAGGTGCTTTCTAACTGTGGGGGGAGTGGACACACTGGAGGAAAAGGCAGATTGTGTTTCAGCTTATCTGAAAGCTTAACTGAAACACAAGATCTCTCCTTTGGTCCCTGACAGATCAGCAGTTTTCCTTGTTTACATAGGCACACTGCTGCTCTCTCCACAGAATGATTGGTGGGTCATAAGTGCCATCACGGCCGTCGGACCCGCTGATTGGCTCCCGCTGTGTCCAATCACAATGGGAGCAGTGCTCCGGTGGTGCATGCTCGCCCCCTACACCGCATGCACAAAATCACTTACAGGTATATGACTTTGAGCAGCCAGGCTGCTCTGCTGCAGTACAAGTACGTCGGATGCTCCAGAAGTGGTTAAAGATACAAAGAAATAGAACAATGGGTTACAATTACAAAAACATATACTGTAAAAACAAAGATTTACAAAAATTGTGTCTAATAACATAATAATGTTATTATCCAATATGAACTTGCCCTGGGAATGTTTTGAGTGTTTTTATTCAAGAATATCAGCCTTTATCTGTAGGCAGTACTTGAATAAAAATCTAATGGTTGCCTGTTCACATACTGTATGTTACAAAAGTCAACAATTTCCACTTCCAGGATTTGCTTATTTTTCCTCATGACTGTATTCCTTTTAATATATGACAATTATGATTGCCTCATTAACCACTTCCCGCCGGGTCTATAGCAAAATGATGGCCAGGCAGTGGTTCAGTTATCCCGCGATCGTGCGCCCACAAGGGCGTGCATTGTGGCAATCGGTGGTGCGGTTTGTCAGTCTGACACACCGCATTACTGATCTCAGTAAAGAGCTTCTGTCAGAAGCTCTTTACCACATGATTAGCCGTGACCAATCATGGCTGATCACAGTGTAAACAGGAAGAGCTGTGTATCAGCTTTTCTTCAACTTGCATCTGCAGATGTGAGTAGATGAGAGCCAATTGGTTGCTCTCCTGATGGGGGGTCTGCGCTGATTTTTTATCAGTGCCGTGCCCCCGAGGATCACCACCAAGGACCACCAGGGAGGCCACCCAGGACTACCAGGGATGTGCCCACCCAAGATCACCAGGGGTGCCTACCCAGGACCCCCAGGAAGCCCCCCCCCAGGACAACCAGGTAAGGCACAAAATGCCCAATAGGGATGGCACTCAGTGCTCATCTCTAATGCCTGCCAGTGCCTCCTTTTTAGTGCTGCCTAACAGTGCGTTCTATCAGTGCTGCCTATCAGTGCCCATCAGTGTCACCTATCAGTGCACACCAGTGCCACCTATCAGTGCCCATCAGTGCCACCTATCAGTGCCCAGTGCCACCTATCAGTGCCCATTAGTGCTGCCTATGAGTGCCCATCAGTGCCGCTTATCAGTGCCAGTCAGTGCTGATTATCAGTGCCACCTATCAGTGCCCATCAGTGCTGCATATTAGTGCCTTATCATCAGTGCCCATCAGTGCCATCTCATCAGTGCCAATCAACCTGCCTCATCAGTGCCTGTAAGTGCAGCCTCATCAGTGCCCATCAGTGATGGAGAAAGCTTATTTACAAAGTTTTGTGACAGAAACAAAGAAAAACTTTTCTTTTTTTCAAAATTTTCTGTCTTTTTTATTTGTAGCGCAAAAAATAAAAACCCCAGAGGTGACCAAATACCACCAAAAGAAAACTCTATTTGTGGGAAAAAATGATAAAAAATGTATTTGGGTACAGCATTGCACTACCACAAAAGTTTTTTCCTGGCTAAGTAGCAGTAGTGAGAGATAGACATGCACAATTCATTTAGTTCTGAATTCATTTTTAAATTAAATTTAAAAAAATTGTTAATTCAGAAATATTCGAATAACGAAAATCTGTCTAACACATTTTTCCAAAATTTGGAAATTCGAAAACCCAAAAATTCTAAATCCAAAGTTTAGAAATTCAAAAATTCAGAAATTTGAAAATCCAAAATTCAGAAATTCTAAAATTTGGAAATTCGAAAATTCAAAAATCCGAAACTTAAAAATTCAGAAATTTGGAACTTTGGAAATTCAAAAATCCAAAAATAAAAATGAAAATCCAAAATGATAACTAACTAACTTATAATAACTATTACTAACTATGAAATTATAGGTATTGGAATTTCCTTTCAAATTTGGCTGTTAGTGAATGTAATGAATCTGAAATTTATCTGAAATAATGAATGCTGCATCTAAACTAATAGAACATAACAAATTAATAATAATAATACATTTTTATTATTATTAGTATTATTTATTGTTATTAATTTGTTATGTTCCATTTGTTTATATAGGTATCCTTTATTTAGAATATGTTGTGACTTAGATTAAATTCATATTCGTTATGTTCACTAACAGCCAAATTTGAAAGGAAATTCCAATACCTATAATTTCATAGTTGGTCATTATTAGTTAGTTAGTTAGCATTTCAGATTTTTGGATTTTTGTTCTTATTTTCAAATTTCCAAATTTCCGAATTTTAAATTTCTGAATTTTTGAATCTTTGAATTTTCAAATTTTCGAATTTCTGACTTTCCGAATCTTCAAATTTCTGAATTTTCGAATTTCCGAATTTTTGAATTGTCACATATTTCCAAAGTTACTAATATTTTCGAAATAATGAATTTCGATCCTAACGGATGACATGAAAAATGAAAAAAAAAGAATAAAATTAAAACTAACACATTTTTAGGTTGAATATATATTTATTATCTTTTCAAGAGAACAAAAGAACATGACATAATGGTGTAGCAGCACCCTAATTAGCTGTAATTTACATGGATAAACCAAATGAGAAGATGCAAAGTACAAGGTGATGACATTACAAATGATCACAATGATGGACTCTACACCAATTGTTCAAAATTACAAATTCCATGTAGGTGTTTCTCATTTCTCATAAAGGGGTAAGATCGTCCCAATGGCATACCTCTGCCATAGTAGGCATGCTACACAGTATGTATATGTTAACCTAAGAACAGATGAGAGGTGAGGAACGAAGAAATCATTAGGAGGGGGAAAAAGGAAAAAAGGAAAAAAAGTAGAATAGAAAGAAAAGAGTATAACAAGCAGTCGGGCGAAGGGAGGCACACCCCAACAAGTCACTTACAAGGATAACCATATCTGTCGTCCAACCAGGGGTCCCGGCCAGAAGAGCGAGGCCAGAGAGCCCCTTAGGTAAGGAAGGCCGCCCGAAAGGCTACAGAGTTTGAGTAATGTACTCAGAGGCTCCATCTGGTGCAATGCTTTTCCCGGGTGTCTGTTTCCCTAGCCTGCATTTCCTCCATCAGCATTATGTTGTTGATCGTATTAACCCAGTGTAGAATCGGGGGTGTAAGTTCCGTTTTCCAATGTCTAGAAATAACCTGCCGGGCGGCCGACATGAAAAATTTAAGCAAACCTTGTTTTTGTGACTTAACCGACCCTGGCAAGATGGATAGGAGCGCTACCTTTGGAGAGGGGGAAAGTTGTTCATCGTATATTCTGTTGTATATATCAAAGATGCGCTTCCAAAAGAGGCATATACGGGGGCAATCCCACCATATGTGATAAAGAGTTCCCCTCTCTCCATGACAGTGCCAGCATTCGTCTGAAGAATTGGGGAAGATCCTGTGTAGGGAAATAGGGTCTCTATACCTCCTAGTAAACAACTTAAAGTTCTTCTCCTGAGCGTATGCTGATACTGAGGATTTATGAGTGTACAAAAATGATTTCTGCCATTCCTCTGGGGTAATCTCAACCCCCAGGTCCCCAGACTACTGCCTGGTGTAGGCCGGAAGCCCTTTATGTGTATTAGATAGGAGTTCCCTGTATATCAATGACAGCGTGTGGTGAGGTGTTTCAGAAAGGGTGCACAATTCCTCAAAATAGGTAAGAGGTCTATGTATGTTGCCTGTGTTATGCATCTTCAAACAGTACCGATTGAGGCTAAGGGATGGAAGCCAATCAATCAAAGGTGGTTGGCAGGTTTGCGGGGACCTGAAAAAAATGGTATCAGGGTGTATGTAGTCCCTGGCTACTGGTCATTGTGGTCTATTACAGTATTTGAGCAAAAGAAGGTACCTGCGCCTCCATTAGGCAGTGATAAGTTGTCAAACAAGGGAGTGAGTGGGCTAGGATCCGTAGAGAGAGACCTAGAGATGCGATGTATATACCACAGGGCTAATGAGGCCTTGGTTAAGGGTGACAAGGCGGGGTCTTGTATGTTCCCCCGTGTCCCCATAAGAGGGCTCTGAGATCAGTTGGGGATAAGTCCTGTTCCACAACCGAGGCCGCTTTCGGAAAAGGATGGGGGAACCACTCCAACATTCTGGATATCATGGCAGAAGTGTGGTAGAGCTTAAAGTCGGGAAGTCCAGCCTCTCCATTCAATTTAGAGAGACACAGGGATTGGTGTTTGATTCTGGGGGGTTTGCTTTGCCAAATATATTTGATGGCCATTAAACGTAGGGACCTAAAGAATGTGCTAGGTAATTGAATAGGGATTGTTTGAAACATATATAAGAGCTTGGGCAAGACGTCCATTTTCAGAACACTCATACGTCCGAACCAAGAGGTCTGCGCATGATGCCACGATTCCAGTTGGCGTTTAATTTTAGTCAGGAGGGGGGAAAGTTTAAGGGGTATAGGTCTGCAAGGGAGCGTGGGATTTCCGTGCCAAGATATTTAAGCTAGCGAGGTTGCCATTTAAACGGGAAGTTGGCCTGAATACGGGCCAACGTGGATGGGGATAAGTTAATGTTGTGGGCCTCTGTTTTGGTCAGGTTCAATTTGAAATTGCTACAGGTGCCAAATGCTGAAGCTCATGTAGAAAAGAAGGTATGCTAGTGTGGGGTTGAGTGGCATATAAGAGCAAATCGTCAGCATATAGTGACATTTTGAAATGAGCGGAGTGCGTTTGAATCCCCTTGATAGAGTGGTTATTAAGAACAGTCTGGGCCAAATGCTCCACCACTATTGCAAATAAAAGAGGCAACAGGGGGCAACCCTGTCTCGTCCCATTCCTAATTTGGAAAGGGCTTGATCTGGTACCATTAGCAATTGCTTGGGCAGAAGGGGCGCCATACAGGGACATAATCCTATTCAGCATATTGGGCCCCACACCAATCTGCTGAAGCAATAGACGCAGAAAAGGCCACCAAAGGCCTTCTCCGCGTCACACGCCAACAGACAGGTAGGTATGTGGTGTGTCTTAACATAGGAAATGAGGTGTAAGGTCCTCGTCGTGTTGTCGCGAGCTTCGTGACCTGGCACGAAACCTACCTGATACGCGTGTATTATGTCAGGTAATAGAGGGGCCATACGATTTGCCAAGATTTTTGAGAACAGCTTTAGGTCCACGTTCAATAATGATATGGGCCTGTAATTGCTACATAAAGTGGCGTCCTTATCAGGCTTGGGGATCACAGTTATCTGAGCCTGTAACATGGAGACAGGTAAGGGGTGGGCTTCATCTATTGAGTTAAATGCTTGTGCCATAATAGGGGCAAGTTGGGCGGCAAACAATTTGTAGAAACGCAGGGTATAGCCATCAGGGCCGGGGCTTTTGCCTGTTTTCAATCCCTTTATCTCTTGGATAAAATCTGAGGACGATAGCGGTGATTCTAGATTTTGGGCATCCTGTTCAGGGAGGGTTGGGAGAGCTGTTTCCCGAATATAGGAGTGGATATCGTCTAAGACCATTGAGCAATTAGCGTGGGCCACTGGGGGTTTGAGATTATAAAAAGTGGTGTAAAATTCACAGAATTCCTCCAGTATCTCTGAGTTTTTGTATTTTTTAGTTTGGGTGGTGGAAATTATGTAGGGTATACGTTGTTTGCTAGGTCTAGGATGTATGGTGCGAGCCAGATGTTTACCACACTTATTAGCTTGCATATAATACACATGTTTCATCTTATCTCTGGCTATCAGGGAGCGTTCTGAAAAGATTTGTAATAGGTCTCTGCGTGCGTTAGATAATTGCACCAGGATTTGAGCGTCTAGTGTCCGCTTGTGAGACGATTCGAGTGAGGATATGAGAGACAGGAGTCTAAGGATCTCCTGGGATCGTTCTCTTTTCAATTTGGCCCCAAACTGAATCAGAGTTCCCCTAATGATGCATTTCAATGCCTCCCATTTAATAATGGGGGGTGTCATCATTAGTGTGATCTGTAAGGAAGTCCCTGATAGCCTGAGATACCGCCTGAGTGCATGGCTCATGTGTGAGGAGATTATCATTGAGACGCCACGTGTGACCCCTCCGGGGTCTAGGGAGATGTCCCAGGGAGAGGTGGACAGGCGCGTGGTCTGACCAGAGTCTCACCCCTATGGATGATCTCAGGTATAGGTCCAATAAGGATTGGGAAACAAAAAGGTAGTCAATCCTACTGTATGATTGATGTGCTGGGGAGAAATATGTGTAATCCCTTTCTGAGGGATGGTGTATATGCCACACATCTGTCAATGATAAAGTCGAGAGGAGAGCCCCTTTCCAGGGTGGTGAGGGACACAGAGGACATACCTAAGGAAGAGTTCAGACGAGGTATCAGCGGTACATTCAGGTCGCCTCCCATAATGAGGTTAGGTGATCCAAATGTTTCAATCTGCGCTGTCACAGAGGAGAGGAACCATAGTTGGTCCTGTTTGGGGGAGTAGACATTGACAATAGTTAAAATCATTTGCAGGTACCTTATTTTCAAAAATATATAGTGACCTGATGGGTCTATTAGGGTGTCCAAGACCTCGGGCTGAAACGAGGCATGAAATGCAATGGAGACCCCTTTTGATCTAGCTGTCAGGTTAGTGCTATGAAACCAGATAGGGTAATATTTATTTTTAAGGAGGGGGACCGTGTCCCATCTAAAATGCGTTTCCTGGAGAAGCAAAATTTTGGCGAGTGATCTATGAAAGTGGTAGAGTATTTGTCGCCGCTTTTCCGGGGGGGTTAAATCCCCTGCAATTGAGGGAGGCTATATGTAGGCTCATGGTGGAAGCCATCCTAAGTACACATTTTATGTCTCGTGATAGATGGGTGTATCGCCACTCACCCGAGGGAAAGAATAGAGAAGGAAAGAAAGGAAGAAAGGGGTAGAGAGAAAGCATAGTTATACAAATAAACTTTCATTACTCCAGTGCAATCATGGACATTGAGCATTTTACCTGCAGTCCCAGGTCCAGCGACCAACCAAGTGCCCGACCTCAGCTCAAGGGGAGGCTGGCCTAGATGTCCAGAAACAGTCCCGATGTGCCATATGGCCAGGTGTGTGACCACCGAAGCAGGGCTGCACAGAAAACAACATATAGCAATAAGCTGATACAGAGCTACAACAGGCTCTGAAAACCCTAAGGTGGGGTGCATGACTAGCGAACAGAGGCGGCTAACCCTCCCTAACCAAGAATATTTTTGAATGAATACACACAGTGCTGGGGGCAAAGATCCTCTGCCAGGCGAAGTCGTCACATGAGGGTTCCACTGCCCTGTCCCCACGTAGGGAGCAAGTCCCATCTCGCCGATCATTGGCATTTGAAATAAATAACCACAGACCATAAATGCAGTTTAGAAACCCTATGTGACCTGCATAGGACTAACATAAAGCAGAGGGTATCCCTGTGGGGGGGCAAGAGTGGTTAAATGCAACATAAACAGCCATTATAAATGTAATAAAACTGAACAATTGGATTTAGAGGGAGGCCCAGAAACAAGGGCCTAACTGCCCCCAGTGAGTCACCAGGTTGCTAGAAGCTCAGCGACAGGGCCACTGCAATATAAGGTCACAACCAGCAGCTACAACCGATCATCCCGCTGGGGATTTGGGTGCAGAGGCGGAGACCCTGCGCTCCTTCTGCACTTTTTGTTGCCAGCCGGTGGTGAGAGGGAGTGCCGGAGTAGCTGCTCTCAGTGGCCAGTCCGGGATGGCTATTTGGGGAAGTTCAAATGTCCCCAGAAAGTTGGGAAGGTCTCCAAGGGTGCGCAAAGTAGCTGACTTGCCATCATGAGAAGCTGAGAGGTAAACCGGGAATCCCCACCGGTACTTGATATGTTTGGCTTGTAGGGCGTCCGTAAGGGGCCTGAGTGCTTTCCGCATTGCCAGAGTCATTTTAGAGAGGTCTGCTAGCAGCATGACGGGTGTCTCATAAAATAGGATAACATCTTGTGTGCGGGCAGCCTGCATGACATCAGCTTTGACCTTGAAGTAATGTACCCTGCAGATGACATCACGGGGATACGCCGGGTTCGGATTGCGGGTACCCAGGGCCCTGTGGATTCGATCAATTTCTATTGCATTGTCCGGGGGCACCTGCAAAAATTGATTAAAAATGGATGTTGCAGCACCAGGTCCTTTGGTTCAACAGATTCTGGTAAACCCCTTATGCAGATGTTGTTTCTTCTACTCCAATTTTCCTGGTCGTTTAGGCCATAGAAAAGCTGTTGTATGGCGTCATGATCGTTCAATTTGGTAACTGTCTCTTCCACCACCATCTCTACATCCTCCATGCGGTGCCCAATGTCCTTGCGCAGGTCCGACAGCTCTTGCCTGTTGGTACACTCTAGCCTGGTGACATAGGCCTCAAAGTCACTTCTGGTGGGCAGCGCTTTAATATAGGCCTCCATATCCCACCCGCTTCTGGAGCTGTGTGAGGCGGGTGAGGGACTCCTGGAGTGTGTGGAGCCATGCTCCGACTCAGGGGGAGAGTGAGCCTACTGCCTGGTGTGAGGCCTAGAAGGCGTGTGGGAGGAGGACGCTGGTGCCGGCACCATTTTGGATGCAGGGGAGCCCTTACTATGTTGGCTGGAACGGGTGAAGAATTGCCCTATTTCACCTTCCTTGTGGCTTCCTCCAGTGCCTCTACGTTCCCCTCTGTTCTGCTTCCCCGTGAAGGCGGGTGGAGGCTCTGTGTGTGGCTAATATAGTGATTGTAAGCTCGGTCAGAGCGGGAGCCGAGAGTCTGTGCGTCTTACTCCTTCATGTGCCAGGCCATGCCCCCCAAAACGAACACATTTTTAAGCAGTGCACATGTCTAGTGAGAGATCTATATAAATGATCTACTTGTCACACATTGTGATAATGTTGATCTGCAAAAGGGCTACCATGAGGCCCATAAGCCTCTTGCAAGATTGAGTAATGTAAGTCCTGGTTGACCTGAGATCCCAACAGTTGGACCTCAGATAACCATTCTTTTTTGGGAAAATATTTTTATTTCTTGAGCTGCATCCAAGATCAGCCCCAAATACCCCAGATGATGGAAAGGCTAGAAGACAGACTCCTTTAAGATAATCACCCACCTAATAGTTTTAAAGAACTGAATTGTCTTTGAATGTTATAAAACAGGACAGTGGCATAGAAATCGTTCAGCAGAAGGTCATCCAGTTATCTCATGACATAGATGTTCTTAGATCTTAAGAGGGCCAGGAGCAGAGCCATCAATTGTGTGAAGACACCTGATGCAAAGAGTGGGCAGAATGTCAGGGTAACAAATTGTTGACCAGGACATCTATGGTCCAGATTAGTGTAAATGACAACATACATCCTGCCATTTGAGAAAGTGAGAGGGTCCCTTCAATGTGAAGAGGAGTTTTGAGTAGGATTGGAGGGATTTTGGATTTAAGGCTTGCAATAAAAGGATGGACTCAATCTTGACTTGGATTTTGGCTTGGAGGAGGATGCCTGAGTGGAACGAAAAGAGGCCATAGTAGTAGTAGTATTAGTCTTTTTTGTGGGTGTTATCATAAAAGCTTTTGCTAAAGTCCAATCACCTGAAATTGGCAGGATATAACCCATGATCTATAAATACAGGCCCTGTGTCTTATATTGTTTGATTAAGATAAACAGTTCCCTGTGATGTTACATAGGCACATTATGGAAACCGCAGCAAAGAGAGAATTGTACATATGAATTAGACCTGTTCATTCATATCTCTGCACTGCAGCATGAATTTTACTGTGTAAACATTTATTTTGGGGCCCATATGGTAACACAGTTAAATGCACATATAGTGTTTATCAATGCATTTTAGCACTTCATCATTAACATGATGAGCAAACAAAGATTAATTTAACAGCTTAACAGCTTGAAAAACACATGCAAGATAATTCAACAAAATGTGTGTTAATATATGCAAAAAAAAATTAACAGCATGTCATAAAGTGCATTAAAATGAATAAACAAAAGCATTTCCACAATGTTAAGTGTAAATCCAGCCTCAGAGTTAAAATGTCTGTAAACTTTTAGCTTAAAAGAAGCACAGTAAGCATCAGAAAAACATCTTTAGCCTCTTTTGACCATAATACAACTTTATAACACCAGATGTAAAATGCCTTTTGACATGGGATAGCATTATTAGCCTTGCCACAGAAAATTTGGAAAATGCAACTGTGTTCCTAGTTCTACGGCAGTGGTTCTCTACTCTGGTCCTCAGGACCCACCAGCAGGCCAGATTTTAAGTATTACCTTGGGGAGATGTAGACTAGAATACTGCAATCACTGAGCAGCAAATTATATCACCTGTGATGTATTTCAGTTATCCTGCAAACCTGGCCTGTTAGTGGGTCCTGAGGACAAGAGTTGAGAACCACTGTTCTAGGGCATTCTGTGAAACAGAAAATGTTTTGGTTTGATTTACTAAAGGCAAATTTACTGTGCAGTGCAAGAGCACTGAAAACATGTGCAGAATGGAAAAAAATGTTTAGTTTAGCTTCAAATAGATTTGTTATGTTACTAATTGAATTTTCTTGATTCATTTCGGAATTCATTTAGTTTTGTTTCACTTTCATTAAATTTAATTTTGTTTCCTCATTTCCTAACGAATTCCAAATTTTTGTAATGATTTTAAATTCAGATTGGTCGATTTGAGGAATAGCTGGTTGTTAAGCAGTGGGCTGGGAAGCTGGCTGCCGCATCCTTAACAATCAATAACTTATCAGATGTCAGTGGGCTTCCTCACTGACAGCTGGAATGTAAACAAAAGAATGTCGACAATATAAAATAGTGAAAAAAGAAAAGTGTGGTGTTGACCCAGCATGACCTGGTTGGTGATGTCACAAAGGGAGCAGGGTCACCCTCTAAAGTCATTGTATGACTTCGCCCCTTAGCTATTCAAGAAATGTCAGATGGAGGAGCAGGCAATTGGCAGGAACCTTCGATGAGGCTGGAGGGTTTTTTTCCCGGGTCCAGTGGTGCTGCAGGCGGCATGATTGATGATGGATCTACTTCGGGGGACATTGTTTTTTATTTTTTAATAAAGGACTTGTCAAAAACTCATGTACTGTCATTATTCACTTTGTACATTTTTTTGGTGAATGGGTAGGGGTACCCCATACTCATTCACATGGGGGGCGGGGATTTTGATAAGCCCCCACCTGCAGACCCCCACAACCACCATCCAGGATTGTGGGGAAGAGGCCCTTGTCCCCAGGGCCCCCTGCCGCAAAGCACCCCCCCAATTTGAGGGCCTGGTATGGTTTAGGAGGGGGCACTTGCTCCCCCCTTTCTTGGCCTGCCAGGCTGTTTGCTCAGGTAAGGGTCTGGTATGGATTTTGGGGGGCCCAACACCATTTTTTTTGCCATGGGGTTCCCCTTAAAATCGATGCCAGACCTGAAGGGACTGGTATGGATTTATATGGGACCCAACTCTGTTTTTTTTCTCAATTTTCTATTGCCTACATTCTTTTGTTTGCATTTCAGCTCTCAGAGGGGAAGCCAGCTGACAGCTTATGAGTCATTGGTTGTTAAGGACGCAGCAGCCGGCTTCCTGGCCCACTCCTTAACAACCAGCTATTCTTCACACAGAATTTGAATCAGTCGATCAATTTTCGTCTGATCCAAATTTGAATAATTCCAAACATTTGAAATTCATTAGAAAACTACAACCCAACACATTTTAATGAATTTCAATGAAATGTGTTACTATTTCATTAGAGATTTACATACATTCAGATAGTAAACGAAGGGAAGCTTCACTTTGTAAAGAATACCCAATCACATGCAAGAAAAATAAAGAAAACAGCATTTTTTTCTTGTACATGGGTTGGATGATAGAAATCAGTAGAGATCCCCCTAATTTCAGAGCTTCCTCTCAGATCTAGAGCAAATGCACTTTAAGTGCACTTGCCATTCACAGTATATTTTCCTTTAGTAAATTAACTTCATAGAGTTATTGTCAAGTTAAATGATGCCTGCCAATGCTGCTAGACATGTTCTGGACATTTAAACTTCAGGCTGGGTTCACACCGCATCATGGAGCGACTCCCAGCAGGGGTCCAGTACGTCCCCATTCACCATTTCAGGTCCAATTTCAGCCCAAATTTTTGGCTGAATTTGGACCTGAAATGGACCAGAAGACGCACAGGACTCCTGTGCAATTCTCACCGGAACCACTACAAAGATGTGTGAACTGGCTCCATAGGGAGCCGGTCACAATCGCCTGACATGTGAATAGAGACGAGCACACCTGCTCCAGCCGGTGTCTCGGGTCCTGATTGGATAGATTGATAGCAGCACAGCCATTGGCTCCCCCTGCTGGCAATCAAATCCATTGATGTGGGAGCCGAGGTGTGGGGCAGACTCCTGCTGTCTGTGTCAATGGACGCAGCAGGGCACTCGATGCAGGGAGGAGCCAGGAGTGCCACCGAGGGACCCCAGAAGAGGAGGATCAGGGCCACTTTGTGCAAAACCCTTGCCCAGAGGAGGTAAGTATAATATGTTTGTTATTTAAATGAAAAGAAACAATGCTTTACAACCACTTTAATGTAGTATTACCCTGGCCATGCTGCATTAAAAAATGCTCTATAGTACCTTTATAAAAAGAATTTGGTGGTGGTTATAGTGCCTGAATATCCAATATTTTCCCTGAGCTTTGAGGTCTGTGGGTGGACTGATAATCCAGGGCCATTGGTTCCCACTGCTGTCAATCAAATACAGTGACACGGGAGCAGAGGGCAGGGCTGAGTCCCGCTGTCTGTGTCAATGGACACAGCAGTGGGACTCGGAAGTGAACCAGCATGGGTGCCTCCAGGGAAAACGGCTTCCTTTGGGGGTACCCGATTAAGAGGAGGGGCATGGAGCACCAGGGGGGACACCCCAGAAAAAGAGGATCAGGGCTGCTCTATACATGTTTGTTATTTTTCTTTAAAAAAATGAGGGTTTACAACCCCTTTAACTTACACTTGGAAAATGCCAGCATATACATTATTTGTTAATATATACAGAAGGTGCAGGGCAAGTTTTCTCAGCACATAAGCTGGTTGTGGTTGGTGATCACTAAACATGAACCAGACAGTTACAGCAACAGTTTGGAAAGCAGCCTAAAACCACACTCAAGGCAAAGTTATCTGTATCAGATACTGAATACACGGAGAATGAAATTGGGTTCAAAGTTAAAAGATACAATATGTCTCTGCTTTTTTATATCTTGCTACATAAAGAATATGTTGGGGGGCGTGGCTAGCGGCGCATGGTGGCAGACGCGTCTGGAGAGAGCTCCGAGAACCGGACAAGCATCCAGACTGATCACGGCAATTAGATCAAAAAAAAGGGAATTCCTTCAACACCACTCATCCCACGACACCCTAACAAAGCTACAGAGCTTATCCTGAAGCCGCTGAGGGGCCGGAGAACGGTTCGGAGGATCTCCGGAGGGAGCCTACGCAACACCGCGGTCGCGGCCTAGCAGAAAAGATCCGGTAAAAGATCCGGTAAGCGAACCCCATCATTACACCGATACCAGCTACATACCGCACACCAGTGAACAATAACGGGCTCCCTAACCTCCACGACCACCTCACCGATTCCGCGGCAGTAGGAGACAGGAAAGGCCCCAGGCTTACACGGGGCCTATAAGGCCTATAAGCCCTTCCAACCCACACCAACATTCCTTAACCCACAGGAGGCTAAAAAATATTATTTACAAGTTGGGC
>BLSH010392366.1:273892-284000 GCA_018402905.1 Glandirana rugosa
TCTCCCTCTCCAAGGACGACGAGGACACTCCCTGTTTAATAACAAGATTTTGGTAGAGTAGTATCACGATCTCCCTCTCCAAGGACGATGATGAGATGGTTTTAGAACAATAATTTGTCCCTCACAGGAGCAGCAGGAACCTCTCCCTCTTGCAGTATGAGACGATTTTAGAACAATAATCTGTCCCTCACAGGAGCAGCAGGAACCTCTCCCTATAGCACTATGCGTTGATTGTAGAAGAATAATCTGTCCCTCATAGGAGCAGCAGGAACCTCTCCCTCTAGCAGTATGAGATGATTTTGGAACAATAATCTGTCCTTCACAGGAGCAGCAGGAACCTCTCCCTTTAGCACTATGAGATGATTTTAGAACAATAATCTGTCCCTCACAGGAGCAGCAGGAACCTCTCCCTATAGCACTATGAGATGATTTTGGAACAATAATCTGTCCCTCACAGCACCAGTAAACTGTACCTAGTCCAGTATCAGATGGTTTTAGAATGCTAATCTTTCACTTCACAGCACTGCCAGGAACCTGTCTGTAATGCAGGATGAGATGATATTAGATCAGTAATCTATCCCTCACAGCACTAGTTAACAGTACCTAGTCCAGTATCAGGTGGTTTTAGAACGCTAAGCTTTCCCCTCACAGCACTGCCAGGAACCTGTCTGTAATGCAGGATAAGATGATATTAGATCAGTAATCTATCCATCACAGCACTAGTAAACTGTACCTAGTCCAGTATCAGATGGTTTTAGAATGCTAAGCTTTCCCCTCACAGCACCGCCAGGAACCTGTCTGTAATGCAGGATGAGATGATATTAGATCGGTAATCTATCCCTCACAGAACTAGTAAACTCTACCTAGTCCAGTATCAGATGGTTTTAGAACGCTAAGCTTTCGCCTCACAGCACCGCCAGGAACCTGTCTGTAATGTAGGATGAGATGATATTAGATTGGTAATCTATCCCTCACAGCACTAGTAGACTCTACCTAGTCCAGTATCAGATGGTTTTAGAACGCTAGGCTTTCCCCTCATGCACTGCCCGGAACCTGTCTGTAATGCAGGATGAGATCATATTAGATTGTTAATCTATCCCTCACAGCGACAGCAGCATGCTCTCCCTACACTAGCCTGAGACAATGTGACAAGCGGCATAGGTGACTCCAGCTCATATAGAGGCTGGGTCACATGATGTACTGGCCAATCACAGCCATGCCAATAGTAGGCATGGCTGTGAAGGCTTCTAAGGGCAAACAGTGAAACGCTTGTTGATTGGCTGCCCTGAAGCTATTCAACAGGTGCCAAAAATAGTCTGAGTCACATGATGCACTGGTCAATCACAGCCATGCCAATAGTAGGCATGGCTGTGATGGCTTCTAAGGGCAAACAAGTGAAACGCTTGTTGATTGGCTGCCCTGCAGCTATAGAAAGGCATGAAAAATACCTGAATACCGAACCCGGACCTTTTTCAAATATCTGGGTTCTGGTTCGGGGCACAGACAGCCCAAACTCCAGTACGAACCCGAACTCTACATTCCGGGTTCACTCAACTCTATTTATAAGCTGTTATCATAGTGAATGAAGTGTGCAAGTTCTTGGCTTTCCAGTTACAGGAATATGTTTTTATGGGTGGTTTGCAGTTTCATATCTGTTATAAGCAATAAATAATAATACATTGGTGGGTGGCTCACATTGTGGGGGTTGCATGGGCAAATAAGCTTGAAAAACAGATAATTGATTATTCGTTCATGTCTAATTATGACCATGTGTGATACAAGTGATATTCCTGAAAAATACAAATTTGTACCCTTCTACTACAGTATATAATTGCTATACTTCATCAGAACAGAGAGAAAATTATACAAAATGCAAAAACTCAAAATGAAACTGTTTTTCATAATTTCCTTTTTACCACTTAAATGTATTATTGTTGATATGCTCTATATATTTGTTCAAATAGAATATTGAAAAAATGTGCTTAAGTTTATGACTTGTTGTGTTATGTTGTCTTCTGTTATGTTTTAAACTTGCATTCCTGTATATCTTCAATAATGAAAAAAACAATAAAAACTTGGATATTTTAGATTATAAAAAAATAGACACCTAGACTCACATAATTTATAGAGTGAGCTTCCTCGGCTTTATGTATTTTCTCTACTGTAACATTTGGTAGTTTGCTGCAGTATCATAAATTTGCAGCACTGTTAACATTTGGTTTCCAAATAATTTGCAAACTGCACACAGGAGCACACAGTTTGCATTGTCGCCAGTTTTAAAAAATGTGGCACTGCCTGCAGATATTTATTTGAATTATTTTCACTTCACTATCAGTTTTTTTAATAATGATCTTTTAATAAGCTAGCAAAACATAAATTAGAGCCTTACAGCACTTAATGTGAGATATTTAATTCTAAAATCACATTATCACTTGAGGTAGAGTTGTAAATTAACTCTTAGCTTGAAGCTTAATGCAAGAGGGAATTTCTTGTGGTTACAAATCAGAAAAATCACATGCAGCAAATAAGCCATATGTTTCAACATATATAGCAAATGTGCAGCCACTGAGGAAATCCTATGCTTCCCTATTGTGCAAGTTTGCAGTTATCATACATTTTATAGCATTATCAATAATATAATAATAGCAATATTTACTGCCATTAAACTATTCTACATAAAGATCTCAGAAATATTAAAGTGATTTGTTATGCTAATAAAATAGTTTATTCAGCACCAACAATGAATGTGTATAAGAAATAAATATATATATATATATATATATTATTGCACATTGAATCTCTTGCAAATTTTGTAAAAACAACTGCAAACAGGTGCTGGTAATTGCATATCCATGAACAATTTTCATAAACACAAACACACACACACACACATCCCTGCACGCCTAATTGACCATCTAATCACTCAGCCTTTGCACCCCATGTATTTGTTCTATGCATGAAACAGTAATATCTCAGCATGATGATACAGTATTTCAGCATCAGGTCCAAAGGACCAAACAGTGCCCAAGGTCAGGAGCATGTAATAGATGTGACAGCAAGCTAAACCTTATTTCTACAGTCCCAAAAACCCATTATTATAATGTTCTCCCTGAACCCAACCTTTGCTTCTCCCTGTAATGCAAAATATAAAAAAGTAAAACTAACTACGGGATCCAATGAAAATAGCTTGATTTTGTCCTTTAGTTTATAATTGTGGAGCAAATTCAAAGAAAAAACTGACAGTAGACTTTATATAGAAGTTTAAATCTAAGAAAAGTTTTCTAACAAAAAAAAACATCAGTAATCATTTTCAGCTGTTATTTCTACAGTCTGTAGTTTGAAAAAAAAGAAAAAAAGGATTCTGACAGATTGGCATGGGCAAAAATATATTTCCTCACATGAAACCCAAAGTGAGTGAAGAGTTAACCAGCTCACGTGTCAATGGACATTTCATTGCTGTTCAGAGATGAGGGAAAGCAAGATACAGAACTCTAATCTCATACATAGCACAAAGGTTGTAGTGCTGACAACATCACTGTTTTTTCTTTCTGTCTGACAGAGATGTTATGTTTGACAGTTCATAGCCATATACTGAGTGTAAGGAGCACATACACAACAGCATCTTCTTTCTGATCTGCGCAGTCATTGTAATTCTGTACCCATGGCATCCAAACTCTGACCTTGGACCATGTTTACTAGAACAAGATTACCCATTTTTACTCAGAATTAACCTATGTATGGTTACCTCAGCACAGCATGTTGTATCAAACAATGAGGTTCAAGAATGACTACATGTCTTTCAGTTAATAAAAGCATAGTTAGAAGAAAAGGGTAAATTCTTTACTTTACATATACTGTCCAAGTTGTGCTAAAACAAACTTTATTTGGGTTTTTTTTGTGCTATTTGATTTTTAATAGTTTCTTTTTGCATCTATTCAAGTACCTAAACTGACATGCTGATCTGATTTTGTATTCTTGCTGTGTGCTCTTTAGATTGACTACAAAGCTGCTAAGCTTCTTTTTGCGGCTGCTTGAGCTGAAAGCTAAGTCACTGATTAGTTCTATTTACTATTATACCTGCATGGTAGTTCAAGGGCACAAAACTCACATAGGGAGCAACACAACCCCTGAGAGCATTTCTGGCCAGTACATCATGGTTAAATATTATTAAATGCCTCTAGTTGCACCATATACATAACAATAAAGTAGATCTAAATATAAGTGTCAAGCATTTAATCAAGTGATACATAGGCAAATTATACCTGTGGTTCCCACCATGAGGTACATTTAACCCCAGGGGTTTTTCTATTAGATGCAAAAGATACTCCAACTTTGTGCAGTAAATTTAGTATAAAAGTTTAAAAGCTTATTTGATATTAAATAGTACACAGAACAAATTGGATTTGCTATTTACTTATTTCAGAAACACAAGAGATCGTTTAAAATGCACTGGTATTTATTTTTAGGTTGTGAACAATAAATGTACCTACTTGAAGGGGTTCTTGAGAAAAACTGACACACATTAAGATACTTGATAAATATTTGTTGTAATTAAATACATTTTTTTACAATTAATACATATTTGTTTTTGAAGAAGAATTCCAGGCATAGTATAGTTTTACATGGTTACTCTAGCCTAGCTTGGACCAATACAACTATGTACATACCCAGCTGATGCCCCTGGAAGTTTGAAATCACTAAAGTAGACACCGTTACACTAGTGATCTCCAGTTGCTTCAGTGTTCTAGGTTGAGCGGCTGGCCTCATGCATTGTGAACACAGGAAGTTGGTTGTTCAGCATGGGTATCATTCCGAGAATGCTTTGCATTTTCTGAATGAATGCAAAACATTCTCTGATTGGATGCGATGAAGAGCCAGAGCAGTGACATCATGCTATCCACCTCGTATGACCAATTTAAAAATATACTATGCCTAGAATACATCTTTAACCACTTCAATGCTGAACACTTTTACCCCTTCCTGCCCAGGCCATTTATCAGCTTTTAGCATTGCCACACTTTCAGTGACAATTGCACAGTCATACAACACTGTACCTATATGATATTTTTATCATTTTTTTTCACACAAGTATAATTTTCCTTTAGTGGTATTTAATCACTGCTGTTTTTTTTTTTGCTAAAACTTTATCGAAAATTTAAAAAAATTGTGTTTTCTTCAATTCTGTTATAAAATATTGCAAATAAATATTCTTTCTTCATAAATTTAGGCCAAGCTGTATACTGCTACAATTCTTTGGTGAAAATAACCCAAATCAGTGCATATTATTTAGTCTGTAGGAAAGTTATAGAGTTCACAAACTATGGTATATATACAGTATCTCACAAAAGTGAGTACACCCCTCACATTTTTGTAAATATTTTATTATATATTTTCATATGACAACATTAAAGAAATGACACTTTGCTAAATGTAAAGTAGTTAGTGTACAGCTCGTATAGCAGTGTCAATTTTCTGCCCCCTCAAAATAACTCAACACACAGGCATTAATATCTAAACTACTGACAACAAAAGTGAGTACAGCCCTAAGTGAAAATGGCCAAATTGGGCCAAATTAGCCATTTTCCCTCCCCGGTGTCATGTGGCTCGTTAGTGTTACAAGGTCTCAGGTATGAATGGGGAGCAGGTGTGTTAAACTTGGTGTTATCGCTCTCACTCTCTCATACTGGTCACTGGAAGTTCAACATGGCCCTCATGGCAAAGAACTCTGAGTATCTAAAAAAAAAGAATTGTTACTCTATATAAAGATGGCCTAGGCTATAAGGAGATTGCCAAGACTCAGAAACTGAGCTGCAGCATGATGGCCAAGACCATACAGCAGTTTAACAGGACAGTTTCCACTCAGAACAGGCCTCGCCATGGTTGACCAAAGAAGTTGAGTGCATGTGCTCAGCATCATATCTAGAAGTTGTCTTTGGGAAATAGATGTATGAGTGCTACCATCATTGCTGCAGAGGTTTAAAGGGTGGGGAGAGGGGTCAGCCTGTCAGTGCTCAGACCATTTGTCGCACGCTGCATCAAATTGGTCTGCATGGCTGGCGTCCCAGAAGGAAGCCTCTTCTAAAGATGAGTCACAAGAAAGTCTGCAAACAGTTTGCTGAAGACAAGCAGACTAAGGACATGGATTACTGGAACCATGTCCTGTGGTCTGATGAGACAAAGATAAACGTATTTGGTTCAGATGGTGTCAACCGTGTGTGGCAGCAACCAGGTGAGGAGTACAAAGACAAGTGTGTCTTGCCTACAGTCAAGCATGAGGGTGGGAGTGTCATGGTCTGGGGCTGCATGGGTGCTGCCAGCACTGGGGAGCTACAGTTCATTGAGGAAATCATGAATGCCAACATGTACTGTGACATACTGAAGCAGAGCATGATTCCCTCCCTCCCTCCAGAGACTGGGACACAGGGCAGTTTTCCAACACAATAATGACCCCAAACACACCTCCAAGATGACCACTGCCTTACTAAAGAAGTTGAGGGTAAATCTGCTTGACTGGCCAAGCATGTCTCCAGACCTAAACTCTATTAAGCATCTGTGGGGCATCCTCAGACGGAAGGTGGAGGAGTGCAAGGTCCTCTAACATCCACCAGCATTGTGATGTCATCATGGAGGAGTAGAACAGGAATCCAGTAGCAACCTGTGAAGCTCTGGTGAACTCCATGCCCAAGAGGGTTAATGTAGTGCTGGTAATAATGGTGGCCACACAAATATTGACACTTTGGGCCAATTTAAACATTTTCACTTAGGGGTGTACTTACTTTTGTTGCCAGCGGCTTAGACATTAATGGCTGTGTTTTGAGTTAATTTGAGGGGACAGCAAATTTACAGCAAATTTACACCGTTATACAAGCTGTGCACTCACTACTTTACATTGTAGCAAAGTGTCATTTCCTCAGTGTTGTTACATGAAAAGATATAATAAAATATTTACCAAAATTTGAGGGGTGTACTCACTTTTGTGAGATACTGTATATATATATATATATATATATATATATATATATATATATATATACACATGGCTGCTCAGTAGTGTGTAAGTGTCTTCCTGTGATGGGGTCCGGGCAGGAGGTGGCTCCCCAGGTGGACCCGAGACATTCACCCCGTTGATTGGCTGGAGTGGGTCCCTGAGCTGTGAGTTCACAAGATGCAGAACACAGCATGACCCATAACATCCAGAGCCAGTGATGGCCAGATGGTGTGGAGATTGAAGTGAGACATCAGTGATATATGCTCTACACCAGTGTTTCTCAATTCCAGTCCTCAAGGCGCACCAACAGGTCATGTTTTCAGGCATACCATTATTTTGCACAGGTGATTTGATCAGTTTCACTGCCATAGTAATTACCACAGCTGTTTCATCTGGGGAAATCCTGAAAACATGACCTGTTGGTGCGCCTTGAGGACTGGAATTGAGAAACACTGCCAAGTGTGGTAAGTGTTGATTCCATAGGGAGCTGGACTCAATTGTGGTGATTGACTGGTGATTAAGGACACTGATTACAGCGGAACCAATTTTTCACAGATATCACTCTATTGATAGACTTTAATAGTACACACTTGGTGGATTGTCATTGTATGAATATTAGGATTAGTCCTCTTTGTATGATTTAATAACTAATTCATGTATGATAGTATTATGCCAATGCAGGAGTGCTGCTGGAGCTGTCATTATATATATTATCTTTTTAACTCATTTTTTATCAGGGAATTATAGCAGCTGTCCAGGGATTGTTTTATATTATTATTGTTTTATGTTGATCAATTAACCTGTGGAAAATAGTGGTTAATATGAATGTGTTTCACTTCTATCTGTGAGCGCTCTGGGGTGAGGCAGTCTTTTTTGGATACAAGGACACTGACTGCTGACAATATGTATATAAAAATATATATATATTATTTTTTTTATTACATTTTTGTACAATTTTTTTTCCTTGTAAAATTTGTTTATTGTTTTAACCAGGGTAAAAGTGAACAGTCATGAATAGGCAAATATAATGGTACAAAATTAGACAATAAACCTTTAAAACTCAGGTACAACATTACATCATGCAGAGTATCCATTAGACCAAGGATCTCCAAACTATGGCCCTCCAGATAATGTGGAACCGCATGCCCCATGAGGCATTGTAAAACTCTGACATTGACAGACATGTCTAGGCATGATCAGAATTGTAGTTCCTGAATAACTTGGGGGGCCATAGTTTGGAGACCCCTGTATTAGACCATCCTTATCAGAAGTCTAGAGTAGCAGATAGATTAGGATATAAAAAAGAGTTCATAACTAGAGTTGAGCTAACCCAAACTGTAAAATTTGGGTTCGTACCGTACTTTAGGGTGTCCTGTCCCGAACCCGGACATTTGAGAAAAAGTCCGGGTTCGGGTATTCTCGCTCCTTTTAAATAGCTTCAGGGCAGCCAATCAACAAGCGTTTTACTTGTTTGCCCTTAGAAGGCATCACAGCCATGCCTACTAATGGCATGGCTGTGATTGGCCAGTGCATCATGTGACCCAGCCTCTATATAAGCTGGAGTCACGTAGTGCTGCATGTCACATCATCTCATACTAGTGTAGGGAGAGCATGCTGCCGCTGCTGTGAGGGACTGATTAGCTTTAGAAAATCATATCATACTATTGTAGGGAGAGGATTCTGCTGCTGTGAGGGACAGATTAGCTTTAGAAAATCATCTCATACTATTGTAGGGAGAAGATTCTGCTGCTGTGAGGGACAGATTAGCTTTAGAAATCTGTTAAAAACAGTGATTTATTGGTGGGTGGGTGCTAGAGGAGATTTTTGTTTGCTAGAGTTCATTTTGTTTGCTAAGCAAAGTGCCTCATATAAAACTTAAGCAATTTTTCTGTTTGTTAGGTGGGCGTTTGCAGCCATTTTTGCAAGTGCAGTGCACTTGCAACTGCTTGTGTGTCAGGGACACTACTTTAATTGTGTTCTGTTAGTTCAGTTGGCAACATTTTGGCATATTTAAATACTGCTTTTTAGAGTTGAGCGGACACCTGGATGTTCGGGTTTTCGTGGAAAAGTTCGGGTTCGGTCCGAACTTGACCCCGGATCCTGAACCCCATTGAAATCAATGGGGACCTAAACTTTTGGGCATAAAAATGGCAGTAAAAAAGTCCTGGAAAGTGTTAGAGGGCTGCAAAAGGAAGAAAAGTGGGGGTGAGAGTAGGACAAATGCACTACAAAGAAATGGGGATAGGGAAATAGCAATAATCTGTCCCTTACAGCAACAGCAGGAACCTCTCCATATAGCAGTTTGATATGATTTTAGAACAATAATCTGTCCCTTACAGCACCAGCAGGAACCTGACCATATAGCAGTAGGAGATGATTTTAGAACAATAATCTGTCCCTAACAGCAACAGCAGGAACCTGACCCTATAGCAGTAGGAGATGATTTTAGAACAATAATCTGTCCCTTACAGCAACAGCAGGAACCTGACCCTATAAAACTAGGAGATGATTTTAGTACAATAATCTGTCCCTTACAGCAATAGCAGGAACCTGACCCTATAGCAGTAGGAGATGATTTTAGAACAATAATTTGTCCCTTACAGCAACAACAGGAACCTGACCCTATAGAACTAGGAGATGATTTTAAAACAATAATCTGTCCCTTACAGCAACAGCAGGAACCTAACCCTATAGAACTAGGAGATGATTTTAGAACAATAATCTGTCCCTTACAGCAACAGCGGGAACCTGACCCTATAGAACTAGGAGATGATTTTAGAACAATAATCTGTCCCTTACAGCAGCAGTAGGAACCTGACCCTATAGAACTAGGAGATGATTTTAGAACAATAATCTGCCCCTCTAAGCAGTAGACTCTAACTAGTCCAGTCAGATTGTTCTGTAATGCAGGATGAGATGTTATTAGATCTGCAATCTGTCCCTAAAAGCAGTAGTAGTAGTAATCTCTACCTAGTCCACAATTAGATCGTTCTGTAATGCAGGATGAGATGTTATTAGATCTGCAATCTGTCCCTCACAGCACCAGCAGCATCCTCTCCCTACACTAGCCTGAGAGCATATGACATGTAGCACTACGTGACTCCAGCTCATACAGAGGCT
>BLSH010392366.1:311288-327722 GCA_018402905.1 Glandirana rugosa
TCCAGAACTCTCCCAATTATTTAAAGGGGCCCCTAGAATCTGACACCTCACATTCTCTGCATTCCAATGTGTTTAATCACACTTACAAAGCACAGAACGACTCTTAGAAGCAGCACGGCTCTGTTTAATGTGAATCTACTCATCACCCACAGACACTGACTCGAGACACTGAAAAACTTGGCTTATACTCAAGTATATACGGTACTCAGAAAACTGTGGATATAGAAAATTACTTAAAAAAATATATATCCCTTTCTGGAATTCATTACAAAGGGAATTCTAGTATTCAAGGAAATAATCCACCAGATTTCCCTCATGAGGAGTCTATGGTGGAGATCCCCTCCCCGGGGAAATTTATTAACCCTCTCAAGACCTTTAAAAATAAAAGAGTCCATGTTCCCTGCATGCACGTACTTAAAATGCTTAGTAACATTTGACAGAATTTTGTCACTGGAGTATGAAGCACCATTGTAGTGTTCACTAAGTGCTCTAGATGTTCAGCCCACATACTGAAGAGTGCATGTTGTTCATTCTACCACATACACTACATATTTTGTGCTGGAGTTGATAAAGCCACAAATGTTGAACTCCTTGCCTGTAGAACAAGAGACAACAGACTTATTATTCTTATTGCTTATTACAATAGTGGCATGTCTTTAAACCGCATACTTAGGGTTTGAGGACTGAAATAAACTGGGGGATAGAATGTTTCCAAGTGTCCCAGCACACCTGCTGGAAAACTTGCACCTATTCGAAAGGACAGGAATCAAAGCTTCATCAGCATTAAGAACAGATAAGTATTTAGATATAAATCCCTTAATTTGGCTATATACATGAGAAAACAAGGTTATTACCATTATTCTTATGCTGATGTTTGTTAGCAGTTGTTTTATTTAGGAGTGTATTTCTACTCCTTTTAGAGGCTATAGCAATACCTCTATTACTATGCCAGCCCTGGTATCCTCTTTCTATAAGTCTGAAATGTCGCATTATTTTTTGAAGCTGTCTGCACTGGAGCAATTGTGCTCTGATGAATTCACCTACCAGAATTGATTAAATTATGTGTGTGAGGTGAAAGCTTGTAGCTAAAAGAAGAGAGCTACCAGCACACTCTTTCTGAAAGGTGCAAGTTTTTACACTGCCCATAATGTAATCACCCACCAATGTGACATCTAGATAGTTTATGGTGTTAACATGGCTTTCATGGCTAAACTCCAGATTAAGATGATTATCATTAAGTCCATGGTCCCTTGTGGTTTACATATTAAGAAATATTCATCTACCAACTACTAAGATGATTTTCTTATGAATTGGAATGCTATAGGTACCAACTGTTCTTTGGAACTAATGGAGCTAATAATGTCACAAGAAGAGACATTGTTGCAGACTCTTAATCAAGAAATAATAATAATGAATGACTCATTGCAAGTCTACCAATCTCTGGATATTTTTACAACACTCAATATGAATTTATTAAAGCTTGTTTGGCTGCACTTCTCCTATGGATCATTTTGCACTCATATGACCCTTTTTCAGCAGAGAGCAAGCTCAAGTCCACTCTTTGCCAATGTCACAGGGTCGGTCATGGCTCCACATCATTGTGACCATGGAGTTGGGATTTGCCAGATTCCTGGACCTACACCCGGTTCAACCTCTCATCGAACTGTTGAGAGCCTGAGCCAGCCACTTCTGCCCCTCCACAGCCCAGCGCTCCAGTGAATGAGACGGGGCAGAGCAGAGAGCTGTGACTGACAGTCAGCAGCTCTCTGTTCAGGGAGCTGTGAGAACTGAGTTGTCGGTGTTTGATCACTCGGTTCTCAGTGTAGAGGCGCTAGGAGACAGATGCAGCATTGGACCGATGCTGCATCCACCTAGGCAAGTATGAATAAAAAAAAAAAACATGCTTCTCTTTTATTCTCAATTGATAAACTGAAGCAGGAGATTATCCTGACAAAAAGAGACAAATATCTCAGGGACACCCAGGATTATGAGCAAAGCACAGTGTATGTCCGCAATAGATCTTAAGAAATAAGAAAGGATGCAAATGGAATGATCAGAGACATGTACATTTTAGCTCTCCAGATTAATTGGACAGCCAATCCGAGTTTTCAGATGCAACTGAGATCGTCAACAACCTCCAGGAGCTCTGTTTCCTCAGTCTTCACTAAGGATACTTCTACCAATGCACTCCAAAAATCAGCAGGCACCAAACATATGAAGAAGAAGAAGGACATGGAGAGGGACGTGAGGGGGCAAAAAGAACCACATATCCACGGCAAGTGAGGAACAGGAAAGACTGATTCAGGTGAAACATTTTATTAATCTCTCTAATGTTTCCCTGATACTCTCTAAAATGTCTCTTATTTCTAAGGGATTGTCGTTTGTACCCCATACACATTTTTATTTTATTTTGTTGAGAAAGCATTTTCCTGTTGTGGCTGAGCCAGCTGCACTCTCTCAAGAGTCTAATTTGAATGAACCGAATGGTTCTGATATTTTTCATTTTGAGAAACTCCGGAATATATGATGTGGAAAGGGATGATACATATAAAGGTAATAAATATTTTTATCCCGTCAACACAAGAAGCTCACCAGTTGAAATGTTTTGGCAGCTAATAGAAAGAGATCTCCTTGAATTGATGTGTAAATTTGTCACTAACTCCAGCCCTGTTAGAAATAACCTAAACAAATCTGAAAGGGAAACCCTCACATGTCTGAAAATGAAAAAGAAAATAGTGATACGGAAGCAGATAAAGGTGGAGTAGTGGTAATCCTTTCTTCTGAGGAATACAGGATGGAGGCTATACAACAGCTGAGTGACACTTGTACATACCATACCTTAAAGTCAGATCCCATCTAAATATTTCACCAGTAATTATCTCAACATCTAGATGTGGGCACAGATATGGGAGTACTGACCTTGGTTTTTAACCACTTACCTAAAGTCCATATGTGTGAGAGCTCCAATTAAGGGGTTGATCAATTGTTGCAGGCATGGGCTCCCTGCTTGAGAAACTTGGAGCATGGGTGGACTTGCAACCCTTGGTCAAAAGGCTTCCAGGCTATATTAAGGATACTTCTACTGTTTTATTACATATGAATGACATCCAGTGCCAGGAGACCTTTGTCTGGTCTACTTTGGATGTCAAGTCCATGTACTCATGTATTCCACATGACTTGACACTTGAGGCTCTCTATTTTCATTATTTGCTGTGCAGGGGAGGCTCTATGGGAGCCAAGTTTTCGCCTTCCCTGGCCAATTTGTACATGGTTTGATGGGAGGAAATGTTCTTGGTTTCCCATTCCAATCCTTGTACAGAAGTCATCAAATGGTATGGCACATTTATAGATAATCATATATTGGTATGGGACAGTAGTAATGATAATCATCTTAATCTGGAGTTTAGCCATGTAAGCCATGTTAACCCCATCAACTATCTTGATGTCACGTTGGTGGGTGATTACATCATGGGATGTGTAACCTTTCAGAAAGAGTGTGCTGGTAACTCTCTTCTTTTAGCTACAAGCGCTCACCCTACACACATGATTAGATCGATTCCTGTAGGTGAATTTATCAGAGCACGGCACAATTGCTCCAGTGCAGTCAGCTTCAAAAAGAAATGCAACATTATCACTCCAAACTTAAAGAGAGAGGATACCAGGACTGGCATATGATTAGAGGTATTGCTATAGTCTCTAGAAGGAATAGAAATACACTCCTCAATCAAACAACTGCTGACAAATATCCGCATAAGAATAATGGTAATAGCCTTGTTACTTTTGTAAACTTATTTTCTCAGCAATATATCCAAATTAAGGGTCTTATATTTAAATATTTACCTGTTCTTAATGCTGATGAAGCTTTGATTCCTGTCCTTTCAAATGGGTTTTCCTGCAGGCATGCTGGGACATTTGGAAACATTTTATCCCCCAGTTTATTTCAGCCATCAAACTCTAAATATACTTGGTTAAATACGTATGGCTCCTTTCAATGTGGTTTAAAGACATGCCACTATTGTAATAAACAAGACAGGAATAATAAGTCCGTTGTCTCTGTTCTACAGGCAAAGAGATCAACATTCATGGCTTTATCAACTGCAGCACAAAATATGTAGTGTATGTGGTAGAATGCATCACATGTGCCCTACAGTATGGGGGCTGTACATCTAGATCCCTTAGGGTCAGAATAAGCAACACTACAACAGTGCATCATACTCCAGTGACAAAAATTTATCAAATGTTTCTAAACATTTTAACCACTTCAATACAGGGCACTTCCTCCCTTCCTGCCCAGGCCAATTTTTAGTAGTTTTCAATGTTGTCGCATTTTAAATGACAATTGCGCGGCCATGCAACACTACCCAAACAAGATTTTTATCATTTTGTTCCCAGAAATAGAGCTAACTTTTGGTGGTATTTGATCACCACTGGGATTTTTATATTTTGCTAAACAAATAAAAAAAAGACCAAAATGTTGAAAAAAGTTTTTCTGTTATAAAATGTTGTACATATGAGGCGGCACTGGCGGGCACTGATAAGTTGGCACTGATGGGCACTGATGAGGGGGCGCTGATGAGGTGGCACTGATGATGAGCCACTAATATGCATCACTGATGGGCACTGATAGGTGGCACTGATATGCAGCACTGATGGTCATTTATGGCAGCACTGATGGGCACTCATAGGTGGCACTGATGGGCACTGGTAGGCTACACTGATGGGCACTTATAGGTGGCACTGATGGGCACTAATATGTGGCACTGATGGGTATTAATGGGTGGCACTGATTGGCACCTCTAATTGGCTCAGATTGGCAACCCTGGAGGTCAGGGGTGGGCATCCCTGGTGGACACAGGTGGGCATCCTCATGGGACTGCACTGATAATCAGCGCAGACCTCCCCCCCGTCAGGAGAGCAGCCAGTCGGCTCTCCTCTACTTGCATCTGTCAGTGCGAGTAGAGTAAAAGCCGATACACAGCTTTTCCTGTTTACACTGTGATCAGCTGTGATTGGACACAGCTGATCACATGGTAAAGAGCCTACATGAGAGGCTCTTTACCAAAATCGGTAATGACGTCCAGTCAGGATAACTTAACAACTCTGCACATGTCATTCTGTTATATGGTAGGTGGGAAGTGGTTAAGTATGTGCATGCAGGGAACATGGACTCTTTTATTGAGAGTGTTAATAAACTTCCCCAGGGAGGGGATCTCCACAATAGACTTCTCATGAGGGAAGTCTGGTGGATTATTTCTTTGAATACTAGAATTCCCTTTGTAATGAATTCCAGAAGGGATATATTTTTTTTTTTTTAAGTCATTTTCTATATCCACAGTTTTCTGAGTATGTTTTAGTTTTAGGCATTTTTGTATCCTTGAGGAATATTGCTTACATAGATAATAATATAAAATAATGATTTCTAGATGGGTGACAACATCTCACATTTTTTGATATTTCCTTTCGCCAGAATGGGTCATATACAGTACTTTGTGATTACTATCTAGTGCTGCTTTTTTCTCTGTCCAGTGATTACACTCAATTTTATGTAATTGATTAATTGTTTTATTGTAGTATCCAACCTTTAAATGAGGTGTGTAGTGTGTAGTGTCTAAATATGTTTGTCTTTAATTTGTAAAAATATGCTGTTACCAAGGCTTTGTGCTGAAACATGTAAGCTGATTTTATCCACCTATTGTATATGTAGCAATAAAGTCTATACATTTTACTGGATTCTGGAGTTGCTGGCTACCTTTTCTTCTGGATACTTGTTACAGCAGATGGAGATACTTTAAGCCTGTGCACTCAGCGGAAAGATTCTACTTCAGATTTGTCGGGAGTCTCCTTTGCTGAAAGCATTGCTCTTGGGTGTCGTTTGCCTATACCACCCTATACTACCCAAACCTGGTCACTATACCACCCTATACTACCCAAACCTGGTCACTATACCACCCTATACTACCCAAACCTGCCACTATACCACCGTATACTATGCAAACCTGCCACTATACCACCCTATACTACCCAAACCTGCCACTATACCACCCTATACTACCCAAACCTGCTATTATACCCCCCTAACATAACCCAAACCCATCATTGTACCACCCTATACTACCCAAACCTGCCACTATACCACCCTGTACTACCAAATCCTGCCACAATACCACCACATACTACACAACCCTGTCACTATGCTACCCAAACCTGCCAAAGAGTTCCTATAGTAGCCAATAATATTTTATACTTATTTTATTTATTCCAGTCAGAACAATGACATATGCTTTATGTTAATATTGTCAAGGTTGTTGTTGTTAATATTTATTTTTGTAACTTAATTCTGCATAAAACATTTCACAGTGCTATTTCATGAGATAATTTATTAGGGCGTGTTTAGGGGTGGGGTTAGGGGCGGGACATGGTAGGGGTGGGTAGGGTAACTGGTGGCAAGTAACTCTTAAGGCCTGGCTAGTAGTTGAGGACTTGAAATCTTGAGCCCTGATTTAATTATTTATTTACTTCTGTGAATTGACTTTAACCCCTTTTCATGCAGTATTTACTGACAGTTTTGAGCATTTTTCGGTAAATACTGCAAAACAGTATAATGAATTGACAGTTGCAAGATCTCATGCACTGTTTATGGAAAATGTGTCAGGGCACATGCATACCACATGCAATTTGGCTCTATGAATGGAGCCCCATATCTGAAGAATGATGTTGTTTCTTAAAGAAGTTTGGCACAAGTGGTGATTGGATACACTGGCATAATCTGCACCCATTACAGTCAACACTTGGCCATAAGGACATTTGCCTACAGGGGTGCACTGTGTATTATACTCACTATAAATCATAAAAGGTGGATGTTTTAAATTATTTGACAAAAATGTAGGGCATGTTACAGAAACAGAAACAATAAATGTAACCACGCTCATATAGTGCAAATATAATGAAAGTGCAAAGTGTACAGAAAGTGCAATAGAACAGACTTCTGTCTCTTCTAATAATGCAGTTCTTATAAACAAAAAAATACAATATGATACATAACCAGTGTCCAACTGTACAAAATGAATAATGATATCTAGAATGGACAGTTTATAAAGTTCATAAAGTGCCAAGTGCTCAGTGGGGGTGATGCAATATATGCGGGGAGAAAAACGGTGTCACGGTTCATTAATTGTCAATGAAGACCATCACAGGATCAATTGGGTGACGATTCCCTTCACCACACACCAATAACACATCTCACTCCCCGGAAAAATATGACTCCCAGTACAGGGATCATAAAGGGCTGTTGTAAATCCTCCAATGATATCCCAGCTACTCCTGGATCCAAGACTGGTCACCGTGCCTCAGGGATAATAGATGATGGTCCGATACGGTCCGCTAACAAAAAATGGAAGGGTATCTATCCTCTTCTGTCTAGGCAGATTGGAACAGAGGGCAGTCCATTTACTGCTGACCATCCATAAAGCAGAGTGGGCTTCGTCCATGTCCGCTCTGCAGAAAACATGTTACAGAAATGTTGAAAAAAATCTGTAAGGAACAGGTAGTTCTCAATTTTGGTTATACTTGAATTTGTTAAAGTAAAGAAATAAAAATAAAATTTTAAGAAACTTACATTTTTCTCAGTATATTTTACAATGAAGACAAGAGGAAATTTAAAGTTTATACAAAATGTGAGGGAAGTGGCCATATAAAATATAACAGGCACTGTTTTTAATATCTTAGGCAATGTTCAAGGTAGTCTGCACAAATATCTTTTAATAAATAAAATGAATAGTTGATTTACTTTAGGGAGTCTAGAATGCTTGATGGAGATGATATTACATTCTGTAATCTGTAGATGTGTGAGCAACTCCTAGGTGAAAATAATGGCTAATGACATATTTAATCTACTGTTAGAGAAAACAAGCTAGACACATGTTTATCACAAACATTAAAATACAGTTAAAACTTTGCATATGCTGTACTTTGTTAGTTTACAGAACTAAAACATTCTAGGGGAGATACAAAATTGCTACTAATGTATATGTCTATATTATTGGTTCAAACTCAGTTGCCAGTGCTTAAAGTGGTTGTAAACCCAAAATGTATTTTTTAGTATGTTTTTATCATGTCCCACTACGTATAAGTTTCTTTAGCAAATCTTTTCTTTTTTTTTAAATCTGTTGCAAAGTATCTTACCTGGGGATCCTGCCAGTAACAGTACTTCCTGTTGCAGGCTGTCAATGCCTGTCTTGCACATCCCTTTAATAGGCCAATGCGTTAGCCAAGATAGACCTGATAAGCAGCCCAACAGCCCATACTAAAAAGTAGATTTTGGGCTTACATACACTTTATGTCCAGGTAAAAGGAAAGATCCAGAAAACCGCACTCCAAAAAATGCTTCTTTATTGTAAGTGTAGGTCCATACAGTGCAAAAACAGAGCAAGAAAAGCTAACCGAATTTCACGCCCTTCTTTCGGGCGCTTACTCATAGCTAAATGTCCTCTTGCTGCATTCCATTTAAGACCTTTTATATTTCATAAATCAGAAACATATCCCAGTTCAAGTTGTCTTCTTCCTGCATTCCATTTAAGACTTATTACATTTCATAAATCACAAATATATCCCTGTTCAAGTACTTAAGACTGATGGTAAATTCAAAACTGGCTCTTGAAGTGTCCACTGTTGTGGAACCATATAATAGACATAATCCCACTGAAAATTGATGTTGTTGTTAGCTACAGTAAAATGTATTGTATAGCATAAAAAGGTTTAAAAACACATATAATGCCATCTAACAATTGGAAGTATACATAAACAAGGGTGAGTGGCCAGGAGTGCAGAAGATGGCCGCAGTCTGAGAGAGCTCCAGACACTGCAGCTTCCACGAGCGGCACTCATCAACACTGGGACAAGCTAAAAGCTCTGAACAAACAGGAGACACATCCAACACCTCCGACAGCACCATGAGCAAGCGTAAATCCCTAGGCATACCCTGCAAGCTGGCGGAGATATTCACAACAATAAGGGCACACAGGGAGAGACAGGCCGCAGCCTGGGACCCACGGGACGCTGGCTCCACAAACCGCAGGATTGGTCAGGCACGTACCATGAACTCACCGTCACAAAGCCCACAAAAATCCAGGCCCAGACTGGATCCCATAATGCAGGTACTAGGTGAAGATGAGGGGGAGGGCGGACTCATGGAGGAGCAGGGAGATAATGATGACCCCATTTCACAGTTTCCAACCTCAGGGCAGCCAATTATGGACACCACATTGAAAAATATTTTAGTGCCCCTACGCAGTACTTTACACAAGGACATACTCTCAGCAATTACCTCTATAAGAGCAGATGTGACAGACCTGGGAAACAAGAGTTGATTGCATGGAAGATAAGATGTCTGAGTTTGCAGAGGCCCATAACGATCTGATAGATGCATACAGGAAGGCAGAGGATACTATCACACAGCTTAAAACAAAGATGGCAGACAAAGAGGACCGTTCTAGAAAAAACAATTTGAAGTTCAGAGGAGTCAGAGCGGTCTTATCAGGGGATCTGAAAAAAAGAATTCAGCAAATGATATCTATCCTCCTACCAGAAACCCCAGCACAAGTCTCTAGAAATATGAATCCCCTACCCGAACCATATACTGCGATAAGACTTTTCGCAGACCTTTCCCAGCACACCCTAATGGCCCGCAAACAACTAGTCACAGTGACTAAACTAGTAATTACTAATGGCAACAAACAACACGTGATTACAAACCTGGACGATGGTCTTAACCTGCTCCACAAGTGGAACCTTCTACCCGCTCCAGATGACCAATCCCAATGAGCGACCAGTGGTTGCAGGCATGGAAAACCGGAGGACATTTCTGACTGTTGAAGGCACAGAAATCTCTACAGTATTACCCCCCTTTGTTACTTTGATCATATCAGTTATAAATACCAAGAACTTTCTTATACTCACTTTTCAATCCCTGACGCTTCATCTTAATGGAGGCTGCCTCTGTGAGAACTCACATCTACCCCTCTTCACTTCAGGGTAGCAGTAGCTACTCGACAATCCTCAGGATTGCATGCACCATACCCATTCCCATTTCCTTTTGTTGTTTAGTTTCTTAGTTTGGTTAACCAGTTTGACTCCTTATTATACCCAAGACAATACAAGTTGTCCTATTTGTATAATCCTTGCTGTATAGTCTTCACCACAAACATGGTCCTTTATTCTCTGGCAGAGATCTGGCAGACTTATATTTCATCTCCTCAGGTATACTCTTGGACGGAAAGGACGGAAAACCACTCCAACGGAAGACTGGATCATATTGAACCTCCAGGAATATTATAAAGAGTACCTCACAAAGTGGAACAATGGACATCACTCTTCACAAGACTATGGTACAATGCTTCTGAGCAGACACATACCAAAATACCACACCTATCACATTAGTATAATTGAATGCCCATGGACTAAATAGTCCCTTCAAATGCAAAGCAGCATGGAAGAAAGCACTGAAATTGCAAGCTGACATGTTCTGCATACAAGAGACCCACTTCAGTGCTTCTAAAGCTGCTCTGTGTACACACCGTCTGTTCCCATACATCTTTACAGCCAATGCTCCTGTTAAGAGAAATGGTATTCTGATAGCTATAAGCTCTGCAGTATCCTTCACTATGCAAGATATACTCAAGGATCCAAAGGGACGGTATATGATCCTAACATGCATCATCAATAATGCTCAAATTCTTGAATGCTTTATATAAAAAGGTGGAGAGGATCCGGAGGAGCTCACTATTACTGATGGGAGATTTTAATACCATTATAGATAAAACAATAGATGTGTCCAAACCTAAATCGCATGTTAGACAAACGCTCCAACAATTTTTGAGAAAGAATCTGCTATATTACCTGTGGAGATGTATGCATGCTGACGAAAGAGATTATACTTATTTCTCAGCTTCCCACTGCCTGTATACAATGATTGATTTCTTTCTAACAGATCTGAATACTTTACATTAAGTAATCAAATCTGAAATTTTGCCTGTCACATGGTCTGATCATGCCCTCATCAAACTGATTATATCAGAAGACCAAAGAGTCCATCCAACTCATCTCTGGCGAAACAACACCTATCTGTCTACTAATCATCTTATAGAGATAGAATTAACTCCCAATTGGAGGAATTTTTCCAATTTAACTCTACACCCGACTCAAGCATAACTAATGTGTGGTGTGCTCACAAGGCATACTCTATAGGTCTATTGATACAATTAGCCACAAGATAGAGGAAAAGCAAGGCACAGGCTATTGATAACGCACTTGATAAAATACGTACACTGGAACAACAGCACAAACACACCCATGACCCTACAATTCTTACCAAGCTGATTTCAGCAAGACACAAATTGAGACTGCTTATGTTAGCAGACCACGAGAAACAAACCCGCAGGATCAAAGCTCCTTATTATTCGCAGGGTTACAGAGCTGAAAAGCTTCTGGCCAACCAATTGAAAACATGTCAAGCAAAAAAATTGATAGCATACCTTCTGAACCCAGGCACCAATAACAAAATCACATATCCGAAAGCCATAGCAAACTCCTTTCCAGAATACTACCACTCTTTATATAACTTTCACACTGACACTAAAACTAGTCATGATGAGGTAAATAATGAATACCTGTCTACTTTAAACCTCCCTATTATTGAGGAGGAGAAACTAAGAAAACTAAACTCCCCCATGTCCACAAAAGAAATCACAGAGGTAATTCAGGCTCTCCCCAAAAATAAATCCCCAGGATCAGATGGGCTGTCATCAGATTATTACAAAGCTTCTGGCTCCGGTGGAACATGTAGTAGGATGGTGAGGCAGCGGCTCCAGAGAGGGTGACATACAAATCCGGCTCCATTTCCCACAGGTCACGGCAGAACACCCCGGGCACTCAGAATCAACATCCCAGGGATTGGATGGATTGCTACCTAGTCCACAGCAGACTCAGAATGGCATCAGGTATCCTCCCTGACTCACATGTTGTGGAGACGCAGCTGTCCAAGATGGCCGAAGGTGCGGCCCTGCATGCAGTAAGTCTCTTCCCTTACCAGCCTAGCTCCACACCCTCTCTCCTGGAGGAGGAATATACCAAAATTGCACAGGCAGTGGCATCCCTATCGTCACCCACCATCACAGTAGCTGTAGATAGAGCTGTCTCAGTGGGGATAGACCAAATACACAGGGAGCTGAGGAAACATGCAGGCAGAATCTCAGAGGCCGAGCATCGCATCTCAGAGATAGAGGAAGAATTAAACAAGTCATACTCAGATGCACATCACTCCTCACAAAGCCAGCAGTACATATTGGATAAATTGGACGATTTAGAGAATCGTTCGGGCAGAAACAATTTACGCTTTGTCGGTCTCCCTGAGTCATACAGTTCTGACTCTCTGATGGCCCTATGTACTACTCACAAACCTGAGGCATTGGGAATCACATCTACCTGCATAGTGGAAAGAGCTCACCGGATTGGGGGCCCCTCAAATGACTGCCACACCCCATGCCCCAACATAGCCCGCTATCTGAACTACATAGACAGTGTAACGATTTTGAAATTGTTCCACAACTCCCATACTCTACAACTCGATGGGCATAAAATAATGATCTTTGCGGATTACTCCCAGGAGGTCTCCTGCAGAAGAAAGGCCTTCCAGCCAATATGCTCTGCACTACACCTTAAGGGAGTGAAATTCACCCTGGCCTACCTGGCAGTTCTAAGGTTCACCGACCAGGCAGGGGAGTCAAAAGCATTCACATACCCGTAGGAGGCACTATCATATGTGCAGACCTATCTGCACATAATGCAGGAATCCACACCCATGGAAGCTAGCTCACCTCTGATTGCTCCAAGGGATAAATGCAGCCCACGCAAAGACCCTCCGAAGAGGATCAGATATTCCCATGACCCCAAGCAGTTTAAACCATGCTAACAAATTGCTCCACAGAATGTGGCCACATTAGCTCTCTACTCCCTTAAGAGACTCAGTCAAATTGTTTCATACTGTTAATAACATTTTGGTTAAGTTTGTAAACATGAGAGTCATCTCATGGAACATTAAAGAGCTTTGCTCTCCACACAAATGGATGGCTATTCTTCGTCATCTCAAACGTCTTAAGACTGATAAAGCCCTTCTCCAGGAGACCCACTTGGCTGTGAAGGACTTCCACCGCATGCGTAAACTATGGGTAGGCCAGGTCCTCGGCTCGGCGTCAGTCAAAGGCAAAGCAGGGGTTCATATTTTCATCCACAAAAATTGTCTGTGGGAAACGTTTTCAGTAAAACATGATGACAATGGCCGAATCCTATCAGTCCACTTACGCAGGCACAATAGGGATGTAGTGATCACCAATGTATATGCAACCAATCCCCAAAGCAAATCTTTCTTCCAAAACTGTAGCCAAGCATCTATCCCCATACATGCATCTCCCTCTCCTGATAGGAAGGGACTTTAACTCTGTTATGCACACAGGATAAGACAAATCACTAGGCCAATCCAAGTCCTTGACACACACCACTACTGCTTCCTCAAACTTAGTAACCTTTACAGATTCTCTGCAACTAACCAATATCTGGAGGCTATCCAACCCAGAAGGCAGGGAATACACCTTTTATTCCCTGCCCTATCATACTCTATCTAGGATAGATTATAGTTAATATTATGCAGCGCTTGTAAAAAAGTTCATTATTAAATGCAATAGTCAAATCGGAAGTTCATACCCTGTTCATTATGCACACTTTCTCTTATGCATGCGTAGTAGGCTCTCAGTGCGGAGTCCAAAGGTTATAAGGTGAGATCCCAGTAACCAATAAGTAGTTTGTGTGTTTAAGAAAAGATGTAACACCTCAGTGTGCACACCACCCTTACCAGCTGAATGAGTGACCCCTATTCAATGGCGGTCTCACATAGATGCTTTGTGTCCAGGGGTTAGGAGTGTGATGTTTATCTTCAAAGTCCTGATGTACGTTCCACTTTCTCCACGGTGTGGGCAAATGTCGTCAGTTACCCAGAAAGACATAAGATGACTATAGTGTAAAACCTTTCATATGGTGGCCTATGTGCCTAATGGTATTGCACTTACATGCAATCTGGTGTTATGTGTCCTGTAATGGCCGTCTGCCAACCCTTCGATCCTTCAAACTGGATCCCTCTTTCCATGTATTTGGGCTCTGCTTCTCAATCTCACTCCCACTCGATATTGCACATCGACCCTTCTGATTGGATCCCTCTTTCTGAGTGTATGGGCTCTACTCCACAGTTTCACTCCCAATCCATATTGCACATCATCCATCAAACATGGAAAAATATGTAAACTCCCATAGTGTAAAACCAACAATGATGTTTTATTGAATAAAAACTATACACTCACATGTATTTAAAAGAACCTGGCATGTATCGGCCGTCTGCCGCTGGTTAGTCTCTGATCCCTCTGGTGCTGTCTGGCGTGTACAGCTGATAGGCGTGACTCTGGTGTGCATGCCATTCCGCCCTACCGGTTTTGTCATAGATGTCAGGGGCACGCCCACACACTCGCACCATGCCTCTATATACTAGTGATCGCTCGTAAAGACCAATGGGAGTCTGTTCTTATGGATACGTCATTTAAATTAAACTGAATAGGAGGTATGCTTTACTACACTGCACTGAAACCCACCAACACAATGGAGAATTCCAATGCCTTATACCGGCACTCAACCTAGAAGTGACAATCCATATGCATTATATCTCCTTTAGTGTGTTAACCCCTTCAATAGTCCAAAAAATGTATGGTTATTGTTAAAAGTGTATGTGCAGACACTATTCAAATGTGAATAAGATCCTCTTTGTTCATAACGGCCTCCCTATTGTTAATCAGTAGATGGCGCCACCCCTATATTACAATGCTGTTGGTTGCTCTATTGTGTCCTGGGATGACAGTCCCCGAGTTGATGGGGAACTGACTAGGCTATATTTTCCTTCTGTTACTCTTAATGTTATATTAAGAACAATATATAGTTTTACTATGTTATTAATTAGAATGTGATCACACTTCCAAATTGAGAGCCAGTTAACATAGCACCTTTGATTTAACTATTGTTAATAAAGCAGTTTATATGCCACTCAATATTAAGTCCCAATGGATGGTAAGATTTTAAAAGATATATCCAATGTGTTTCTGCCCTGGAAATATGTCTCTTGGCATTTGCTCCCCTCCAGTTGGGTTCAAACTTTTCTAACGCATAAAATTGCGTACCCATTGGGTCCCTGGCATGTTTCAGATCTTAGTGTTTTGAAATGCTGTGTCCAGGGAAACCCTTCCTGATGTTATTGATATGTTCTCCTAACCTTACTGAAAGGGGTCGCGTGGTTCTACCCACATAGTCTAGCCCGCATGGGCACTTTATGAGGTATACCACTTGCTTCGTCGCACAGGTTATGCAAGATGGTATATCATAAGATTTGCCTGTTTGTGAAGAAGGGAAGGATGTGACTTTCCTGCCTTGCAGGGCATTCACTTCACATGCCCTGCATTTCTTGCAGAAATAGTAACCATTCATTTGAGAAAAAAATGTTAACTTTTTTGGAGGGTCTGGTACATTTGGTGCTACCTTATTTCTGAGGTTACCAGCTCCTCTAAAGATTATTCCCGGGTGTTCTGGTAGCAGTGGACCTATTACCTTATCACCCTTGAGGACTGGCCAATGCTTATTAAATATTCTCTTTATCATTTTATGCTGACAGGAATAGGTAGTCAGAAACGAAAAATTCATATCCCTATTTGTTTTGGGGACCTCCCCATCCTCCTTAATTTTGGCCAATTCCTGCCGGTCCCGTTGGTTAACCTCCAATATGATTTTATCTATATCCAGTTCTCTGTATCCCTTTTCAATAAACCTTTTCCTGAGTAGAGCAGCTTCCTCACAGAAATCCTCTTCTCTAGTGCAATCCCTGCATAATCGCAGGAATTGGCCCCTAGGTACTGCTGCTAGCCAGGATGGATGATGGCAGTAGTCAATCGGGATGTAACTGTTCCTGTCCCTGCTTTTGAAATATGTACTAGTGATTATTTGATTGTTGATTATTCTAATAGTTAAATCCTGAAAATGTATGGATGTGGTACTCATCTCATGGCTAAGTGATATACCCCTGTCATTCTCATTTAGTTCATTCAGGAATGAGGTGGCTGACTCCTCACTCCCCTCCCAGATGAACATAATGTCATCTATGAACCGATACCATAATATTATTTCTGGTCTTCGGTTAAATCTCTGAACACTGTGATATTGGCTGATGTGTTACTAGGAGGGTTGAATAGTGAGGCATTTCTTAAGTTACTATTTCTCACAGGTGAAAATAAAAAATTGGAGGCAAAGGTGAATGTGGAGTAGGAGCCTAGAGGTTGAGTAGGTCGCGTGGCAGTG
>BLSH010392366.1:339230-376347 GCA_018402905.1 Glandirana rugosa
GGCGCCCACTGGAATATTAAAAGACGACCCACGGGTTCTCCCCCGGACTGTCTATTCGATATGCCCCGGGGTACTAAAGATTGTCGTCGGGACCACTCCGGGGTCGTAAGTCTCGTCTCGGAAGAAGGATGAGACGCGGATTACACTCGAGGTGGCTGTAGGAGGGAGGTACTAGAAGAGGTCCGAGGTCGCACCGAACTTCTGTTTTACTTCGTCACCGACACAGTACTCTACGACGGACGTTAGGGTCTAGGTCGAATAGTGATAACGAGGAGGTACCCTCGGGGAGGAGGGTGGTCTCGTGGTTTTATATACTTATTTTCACTCATTAAATAATTACTGATATATATTTTAATTATATATATAATATTATTATATAAACTATATGTTAATTATATTTATAATTAACACAAGAAATCATGGGGCCCCGTATAGCTTATCTGTCAGGCCCCCTCTTGGGCACCCAGCAGAAAATTATAAGGTCACCCGCGGGTGTGACAAAATAGTGTTAACTGTGGGGGTTGTTAAAACTTAAAGTGTTACTAAACCCACAACAGTAAAATTAGTCTGTATATGCAGTAAAAGATGCTTGTTATACTCACTGTGGAACCTAAGGGGTTAATCCTCTGCATTGCAAAAGGCTGTTTGATCCTGTCTTCTCTGATCCTCCCCTTCTTCCACTGTCCCCAGCCTATCTCCTTATAAAACAGAGCCTTGGGGGCAAGCTGCACATGCTCAGTTTGGTGTGTATTGCTAAAGAGTTTTTTCTTTTTTTGGGATGGTGCATGTGATCAGCACAGGGCCAATCAGCACTGTCCAGACAGAGGATCATGGGTCCTGCTTAGCTACAAGCTTTAACCAGTGCTCTCCTGAACACTGATAAGAAGAAGTCACAAGACTGCTATATACTGCTGATGAGAAAAGGTATTTGGCAGTTTATATTTACTAAAATGATTGCATTTCCATGTTCTGTGTACTGTGGGAGAGCCTAGCTATAGTGACTGCAGGCTCCTGGGTTTAAACCTACATGTAGAGTGCAGACTTTTGGTGCATGTAATGCACAGCATGCTGGGCTCATGAGTGGATAATGCACAAAAACCAAGGATAAGGAATGTGTAATGTACAAAGTGTTGGGGTTGAGGGTGTAACATACAAAGCGCAGGAGACAGGAATGCATAAAGCACAAAATGCAGAGTCATCAACTGGCCTTTAAAGTGGTTGTCAACCCGTGACAACCACTTTAACCTACAGGTAAGCCTAGAATAAAGCCTACCTGTAGGTTCCCTGCATATCTCCCAAACCTGCACAGTTCAGGAGATATGCAGTGTTCTGCATGTGCCAATGTCATGTCAGCACATGCGCAGTGAAGAAACGGCCTGTGTGCCGTTTCTCCACTGACCCTGTGCCGTGACTGGCGGCTCTCGTGCGCATGTGACGTCATGCGACTCTGGCCAGTCACAGCGATGGAGTCGCGGTCCCGGAAGGAAGAGGGGCAGAAGATGGACGCTGCCAGCACAGGGGACAGCGTTGGACACCGCAGGCTTCGCTTGCAGGTAAGTGGCACATAATGGGCTACTATGTGATGCATAATAGCCCATTATGCTTCTACATTACAGGGTTATGTAGAGGAAGTAAACCCCATCAGGGTTTACTTCCTCTTTAAAAGGTCAGTGCTTTCAGATAGATACATTTGCTCTGCTAAGCCATCCTTCTCACAGGTGGTCAGGGGCTGGTAAAAATAGGCAGATCAGATTTACATTTAATTTAGGTCAGTGGGATCGCACCACAGCCATGAGCCAAACAGTTGTTGCTCATTTGTGGTAAATTTGGCACTCTGCAAAAAGAAAAAAAAAATCCAGGCTTTCAGGATGTGGCTGGATCATCTCCTGATCATCTCACACCAGCTGCCTAGCTGCACTCAAAAGCGATCCACCATGGATCACTTTTCAGAACACTGGCTAGCAAGAACCTAACCTTGTAACAGTCATTGTAAAGCCACCCATATTCCTGTTGTTATAACATGGTGACAGTAGCCTGACACCTATGCTGCACAAGTGTTAGGTTACTTTCATCTTGTTATAACAACAGGAATATGGGCGGCATTACAAAGATAAAACAAAACCATGTTATTGCACGAGGCAACATTGTTGGTGGGGAGCAGAGGCTGCACAGGAACAGGCACTTCTAGCGGCTAACTACTTTATCTTTTAATTACTACTACAGCCCAACACATTCCCTCACCTTAATCACTGCAGCCTTAGGAGCTTCATTCACAGCTGCTCCATCTCACACCAAGAAAGGAAGACCGCAGGATGCATGTAACAGATGGCCCTCCTTGTGCATTCATTGGCTAAGGAGGCAGCACCGCCTCCTGCTGCCTCCTCAGCCAATGAGTATTTGAGCTTTCCTCCTTTGTCCCTCCCTCCTGACAACACCTGGGATCGCCTGAGTCAGAGCCTGCTAGTTTACTATGTGAGCAGGTCAGGGCTCATGTAGTACAATACAGAGCGATCTCAGTGACTGACGTCACTGGTTGCTAGACGCCAGTCGGCACAGGCACTAGCAACCAGTGCAGCGGAGAGTAGAAGCCAGGCCACTAGCGTGGCACCGCAGTGCAACAATACCAGGGTATCTCTCTCGGCACCGCTACTGGCCTGCCTGTGACCATAATACTAGTGATTTGAGAGACTCTGGAGTCAGTAATAGCCCCTGCTGTCACTCTAACCGGCCCACTGAGCCATCGGCCCACCGGGAAACTCCCGGTAGTCCCGATGGCCAGTACATCCCTGACACCACACCACCGATCACTGCGCGCCCCCCACTTGTTATCCTGCTGGACATCACATGACACCCAGCCAGGATAACTGAACCACTCCCCGGTCATTATTCTGCATACGGTGGTAGGGAAGTGGATAAAGAAGAATGTCAGTTTTCTTAATACTTTTTGTATACTGTAGCTGCTGACCTTTAAAAGCTGCTGACTTTTAAAAATCAGGTGCTTACATATGCCTGCAGTCTAGCTCTGTCTTTCCACAGATGGTTCTTATTAACACCCTGGGTCCCTTATCTTGGATATGGGAGCAAGCTGTGGTTTCCTGAGGAACCACAGCAGCTCCCAACTACAAAAGGTACAAGACAACGTGGCATTCTGTGAATGTTCATGCAGCCTCCTGGGACAGGGGACATGTCCCACAAGGTTGTGGGAGGGGAGGAGGCAGGGCAAGGGATGTCATCCTTGTCTAGGTGAGGATTGCAGAAGTGGGAGTAATTAGCAATATATATCTGCACTCATCCCCCTCCCCCCAAAAAAACCTGTAATTCAGTTAAAGTTTGGGGGAAAATAAGTGAAGCAGCACTAATTCACTTCTGAGTGCACACAAACATTAAGCTTATTCTCCCTGGAGAAGAGATGCTTGAGAGGAGATAAGATAGAAATATGCAAATATCTTATTGGCTATTATAGCATAGGAAGTAAGCTATTCAATCTCAGGGAGTGTAAGAAGACACACGGCTACTCAATGAAATTGGAGTACAAGCGGTTTAACCTTGAACTGTGACACAACAAAAACAACAAATTTGGTGCTCAGTGGCTAGGGCACAAGCCCCTCTGGGGAGATGTGGTATGTGATGGGGACTCAAAAAGCTGCTATGTGGATTTAAACCACCCCAGGTGTGATGTGGAAACAAGGTATGAACAGTCTGGAAACAACCACATATGACAGCGCTGATTGTGAACCCCTACATTGGAGGATGTGATCGGACCCTCAATCATGGAAATCAGTCTCTGGACAAGTCCATATGGTAAAACCGCTGCAAAATGTATTGATAAAAATGGCATTGCAGTTCATGTATAAAAAGCAATACAATTCCTCATGCCATCATGCGATGCAGATCTAACAACACACTTGCTACAGTACCTTTTAGCCAATCACGAAGGAACAGCCGGTCGGCGCTATGTTGCAGGGGTAAAAGGATCTCTTCTGGGTCAAAAACATCCCAAGTGGGCAGTTCCAAAGGTTGCACAGGAACTGTACTAACTGAGGTGATTATGAGATACAAAGTGTAGATTTAAAGGAGTAGTTTATCCAAAAAGCATATCCAGTTGAATTGATCCATACAGATTATGAAAAATTCCTGGATAATGTCCCAGCACCCAAGATCTGAGACAGGCCTGAAAATAACACTATTAGATTTGTCACAGAGTACAATAACAAGTACAAGAGCATCTCAAACATTGTCAAAAGGCATTGGCATATTTTGCAGATGGATCCAAAATTAGAACCCATCTTACCATCAGCCCCACAGGTTACTTTCAAAAGAGCCCATACTTTAAAAAATATTGTCGGTCCCAGTAAATTAAAAAATCCACACAAGGAAAAGATTATGGACATATGGTCCTATTTCGATCATCGCGTTGGGATGTTCCAATGCAAGAAGAGAAGTCGTTTGGCATGTCAGTTTATCCAACACGGTCATCCCTCCTTTTCAGATAGAGCAGGTAATGTAAAATAAAGCATGTGGGTGAGCACCGACAGTTTATACAAAAGGGCCGGAAGGAACATAGTGTCCCTCATCATTTTAAGATCCATCATGCCCAGAATATTCAATGTTTAAGGGTAGCAGCAATTGAATATATTCCTAGTGGTTACCTCACTGACAATGAGAGATTTTCTTTGCTGTGCAAACATGAAACTTTTTGTATTTATAAATTGTTGTCCTTGTCCCCCGATGGGCTTAATGAGGACCTTGAGGTGCACAGTATCATTTAGGTCTATAGTTATCTTGACACTCGTTAATTCCTTTCATTCAATGAACTAGGAGTCCCAGCATTATTTTCCTCCAGCAGTCCTTTTCCTTTCCCTTTCCCTCCCTTCCCCTTTCTCTTTCCCCTCCCCCCTTCTCCCTCCCCTATCCTTTTCCTTTCCCTTCCGTTAGTTGTGCGATCCAGTGCCTGGCCTACAGAGGTGACAGAGTGGATCTGCACAAAAAGCCAATCAGTTGACTCCATTTATACATACAAATATATATTTTTATAGACTCCCCATTAAGGCCACCAATCATTAATGCCATATATAATGGTATTCATTTGATGTACACCACAATGATGAATACAGGGTTTTTTTATGCAACTACAGGTACATATAGACCTGTGTGTTTATGGTGCTGTTATGCTTTGTTCTCATCGCCAGATGGTGGTATATCTTCTTTCTCAGTGAAGGGTCAAGAAGCAACAACACAAAGTGATCAGACTCACCTTACTATACATACAGGCTATATTGCCTTGCCTTTTGGTATCTAGCTTTGACATATGCCAGTACAGGTGCATTCATATATTACCATTGTCAGATATAAGGTCATCTTTTTGCTGTTGTATGTTTGGTCCTAGTCATTTTCATTTTTTTTTTTTTTCATATACATTTTATTTTATTTTCATTTTATTTTTATTTTTATTTTTTATTTCTTCTTTTTTTATGTTTTACCTTTAGTATTATTTAAGTGTTTTTTGATTATTTGTACTCATTCCATGAGTTTTATTTAGGAGGATAAACTACTACTACTTTGTAAACTGTGCAGCATGGGTTAAATGATTTGTTTCATTATCCACACTGTTTCCAGCCTCTATTTAAGCCCTATTGGCTGTGTGGGTCACATGAACCAAGGAAAGGCCACCCCCAAAATGCGTTGTCAAGACAACAGCTGTCTCCCATCTCCTCCCCTGCTTAAGATCCATTGCACCTTCGCCTTGGATACGAGCATTCATATCGGATGAAGTCATGCTCGTGAGCCCGCACTCAGCCGGTCTCTGCAGCGGCTCAAGTTCATCCATGGCCGCATCTGCTGCATGGTCCTGGGAGCCCACCAAGTGTCCCAGTCCCTCCATTGTCCATCTCCATCCACAGAGAGGGATCTCCAGCTTAATCCATCGAGCTGCCGTTTTCCACCCCTTGAACCGTGGCCATTGGATCCCTCCATCTGCCCGCCAGTCGGGTCCCAGTTCTTGGCTTCTCCACACACAGACTTGGTGGTTGCCCCTGGAGATCATTTTACCCCTGCAGCATAGTGCCGACCGGCTGTTCCTTCGTGATTGGCTAAAAGGTACTGTAGCAAGTGTGTTGTTAGATCTGCATTGCATGGTGGCATGAGGAATTTTATTGTTTTTTTATACATGAACTGCAATGCCATTTTTATCAATAAATTGTGCAGCGGTTTTACCATATGGGCTTTTCCAGAGACTGATTTCCATGATCGAGGGTCCGATCACATCCTCCAATGTAGGGGTTCACAATCGGCGCTGTCATATGTGGTTGTTTCCAGGCTGTTCTAACCTTGAACTGTGTAGGGGTTTTTCACTGTCAGGGCAGTAAGGGTATGGGACTCTCTTTCACAATTGGTGCTGTCAGCAGGAAGTATAGATAGTTTCAAAATACTTTTAGATAATCATCTTTACCTTACCAACTATGTAACTATGTAACTTGTTTTCATTGTGTCTTGACATTAAAGCAAAAGGCTGCCTAGCTTGGGGTCTGTGAGCAGACGATTAGCGGCGTGGAAGGCTGAAAACCTTAAAAAGCATTCTCAACAAATTTATCTGGCAGGTCAAAAAAGGGAGATGTGCAGGATTCACACTAGCCAAGCACAGACTAATGAGAGGTGCGGGGCTACTGGAACCAGCCGTGAACAAGGCTGTCAGGCCGAAATGCATCTGCGTGTTCCCTTATTTTTGGTATGGAATAAATTATACTGAAGACTGCACTTCCAGTGTGCCGACTCATCATTGCTTCTCCTGTATCTTCATTGGATGTTTGTTGACACATCCTGAGCCTGAGCACCTGGAACAGGTGATGTGCAATTTCTCCACTTGGACATTTATCTCCTGCTAGTCCAGAGCGGTGTTTTTTTGTTTTTTACTGGACCTACTTGATTACTACTGGGCAGTACACTTAGACCAAATAAAACATTGGTTCCCAACAAAAGAGACACTACTCTGGGTAGAGATATAAAGGGCCTGGTAACCACCCAAGACCTCTGTACCCTACTACTGAGGGATCTGTGGTTACCATGGGACCTCACAAAACTCACACTCACTATCCAAGCCTCACTCAAAGCTTGGAGACACATCTCCACACAGCAAGACTCAGCAAATACTACTCCTATACCCTTAAATGTGCTGGAAACCTAATACCTATGCTAAACACTAAACCCCTATCAAAATGTGGCATGAACACCGTCCAGCAATTCTATGACAATCAACAACTCAAAACAAGAATGCGAATAATGGAAGATTTCCATATGCCCCAGCAAAATACATTCACTATAACCCGCATACTACATTTCTTACTGAAACATCCCCTAGAGGTAACATACACAAACCCCATAGCTTGGGACTACTATAACCTCCCCACACGCAACAGACAAAATAATTTCCCTATTCTACAACTTACTACATAAGAAAAACAAATTTACTAAAACAAACCCCATGCAGAAATGGGAAAAGGAACTAAACTGTACATTCACACAAAATCAATGAAAAAACGCTATTCAATCTATCACAACATCATCCCACTGCACCTCCCACTGGGAAATGACACTAAAAATAATCAACAGATGGCACTATACGCCTTATCAGTTGGCAAAATTTCCCCCCACAAACTCCCCTCTATGCTGGCGCAACTGTAACCAAATAGGCAATCTTCTACATGCACTATGGGAATGCCCAGCAATAACAAGGTTCTGGAATATGTTATTCAAAAAAATAGCTTCCTGCACTGGAATACTAAAACACCCATGCCCAGCTCTGGCCCTTCTTAATATAGGAATAGAGACCTATCCTCCCAACCACAGACCAGTGATTACACATATACTACTAGCAGCTAGGACGCTACTCCTTAGAAGATGGAAATCCACAATATCTCCAAACCTCTCAGAGGTGAAAGAACTGGTCGACATGAACAAAACATATGAAAATCTTCTGGCATTTAACTCTCTGTCTTACAACACATTTTGAGACTTATGGAGTATTTGGACGAATGTATAAGTTTCCAACTCAACCTAAATGTAAACATTGTATTTCTAAAGCACTGTACTACTTTGGTATACGTAAAATCTCATGTACCGTGGAACCTGTAATACTTGTACCTGTAATTGTTATGTTATATGTTATATACCTACATCTGTAACCCTTTCCTGTCCCTTTTATTACATGTTTATAAACAATAACAATTGTTGATTAAAGAAAAGGTACATCAAAATTCCTATTGTTCTTGGTTGTGGGTTTAGACATGCACTTGGCATAAAAATATAGCAGACCCATTTATTTATTTTATTTTTACACAAAAATTCTTGCCTGGAAAGTAATGACTACATCTTTAATACTTCAGGTATATCTATTTTATACAAAAAAAAAAGCTAATAATCCAGCAAAACCGATAGAATCGCTATAAAGTGTGTTTTGCAAAAGTTAAATTAGTCCTCTATAGTGTTTTATTGAAAAGGATATTTAAAGTGTACATTGACCTTGTAAAATGCCTTTTTAAACCGATCATATGTATAAATACAGGGCCTGTTGCCATGCAGTTAACTACAATATCACCTACTGAAAGCAATATACATTTTTTTTATAACACCATAAACTTCATCATGTTGGCCTATGCAGGTGACAATAAATCAACAACATTTGTTCTCCTTTGCATTGACATTTAGAGTCTTGCTTGATTTATTTTTTGATTTGTAGAATAAAACTGATCCGCTAGGCTTCCTGAATTCTAAAAGTAGTCTTTAAATGCTGAAGAACCTTAGAATGAAGCTGATGTAGGAAATAGGAACAAGAAATGGTCTTGTTATCCAAGTCGCAAGAGTCCTTGCTTATTTTTAAATCTGGAAATTACAGAATTAATGGGCAGAATTACATTTTTTTCATAGCACACTTTTCATAAAAGTTTTTTTTAACCACTTCAGCTCTGGAAGGTTTTATCCCCTTCATGACCAGGCCATTTTTTGCTATTTGGTACTGCGTTACTTTAACTGAAAATTGCGTAGTCATGCAATGATGTGCCCAAGCAGAATTTATATCATTTTTTTCACACAAATAGAGCCTTTTTCTGGTAGTATTTGATCACCAGTGTTTTTTTTTTAATTTTCATTATATAAATAAAAAAAGACAGGCAGTTTTGGAAAAAAATATATATATTTTATACTTTCTGCTATAAAACATATCCCATAAAAAAATGTTAAAAAATAAAATTTCTAAATTTCAGCCAAAATGTATTCTGCTACATGTCTTTGGTAAAAAAAATCCTAATAAGTGTATATTGATTGGTTTGCATGAATGTTATAGCATCTACAAATTATGAGATATACAGTATACTGGATTTTTTTATACTAGTAATGATGGTGATCAGCGACTTATAACAAGACTGGAATAGTGTGGCAGGCAATCTGACACTAATTGATGTTGGGGGTGGCTAACTGACTGCCACTGAAATAACCAGTGCCATTATTTCAGTGATCAGTGCTAATAATATACTTAACTAATGACACTGGGCAGGAAGGGGTTAACATCTAGGGTGATCAAAAGTGGTTACATATATGTGCCAAGTGTTTGTATCTACTGTGTGATGCCTTTACTGGAGATCTATTTGTTTTCATTCCTTGCATAGCAGGGAATGAAAAAACAAGGTGATCCATGTCACTGAGCACAGCTCTGTGTTGTTCACACTCACAGAGCTGTGTTCAAGAAAGATCAGAGCTGATCCCCAGTTGCTGGTGGTCAGTCATTGGCCAGGACCCATTGATTGGCATGTTCTGTGACCCATGCATGCCCCCTACCTGGAAAAGCAGAATCATGTATATATATGTAATTCTGTGCAGCTGGCCTGCACTAGAGCAGTAAAGCTACAGTGCGCGGTCGGCAATTGATTAAAGGGTAACTCCACTTTCATGGGTAAAAAGAAATAGCAAATAAAGAAAAAATAATTTAGCGCATATAATTGAGACACTAATCATATTGTAATTGAATGCTATTAAAAATGACCTTTCCTTTTCAATCTGCAGCCAATGTAATTTTCTGAGAATGCATTGCAATATGGCTACCTAGAGTTGTTCTGTACACAGAGTGTGTACTGACCACTCCCCAGAAACATCATTTCCTGCTTGTGTGATTGGTTCACTGATTTTCCCAGAAGTCTGCCTAAGATACAAGTCAGATTTCAGGCATCCCTGCAACAAAAATGTCATTTTTGGATTGATACTTTTAATAGGAGCATGTCTAAAGGGATGCAGGCCTAGAAGTTTTCATCATTAGTGCCCAGAAGATGCACCCCTGACTGATAATTATGAAACCACTCCTATTAGACCCACTCAGTACATAAACATAGAGAAACACAGAGGGATCTCTTCAGAATAAGAAAATGTAGGAATCTGCAGCAAAGTTTGTTACAATCCTTGCAATGTACATAGATCACCAAGAGGGAAATATTTTTTTTTTCTCAGCCAAAGCGGAGTTACGCTTTGCATAGTAACTATATTTATTATCAAGTATCAACTTTTTCAGGTGCATTTTTTTTCATTGTCATCTTCTGTCATATTGTTGCATTTATAAGCTATGATTAAATGAGAAAGCTGTTCTTTCATGATATGAAGAGTAGTATGCTAACTACTCTTTTCATTAAAAATTCAGACAAGGGAAAAGAAATGAAAGTAAACAACTAACCATCTCTGTTTCCTCAGGACATGGTATGGGATTAGAAAATATGTTTTCAGTTTAATTCCTCACCCTCCCTATTAGCAACTCCATCTGTTGTCTGCTATTGGACTTGTGTGATCAGAGCAATGTTAGGCATATGCTGAAGAGTAACTTTCAGTTCATTAGTCATAATTTTAAGAAATCAAAAACTAGGCCTTCTAAAGTGTTTTTCATTATTTTAAAGTGGTTTAATACAGTTCAGTAGCTCTATTTTTTGAGCCACAACCAGAACTGCAAGGTTCCCTTCATAAAAACCTTATAATTTCTTATAAGCATGCCTTCCTTTATTCTTAGAAGTGTGTTTTGCAAATTCTTTTTTCCTATCTGTTTTACATTTTTAATGACAGTATAGAGTATCTTAGTGATTAATAATTCTATTCCAGATAACAATACTAAAGAAGCCTAAAGAAGAAATAGTGATTCAACTGCAGCTTTTATATATACGGGCTACAAAGCTTGGTGTCATAGCCAGTTAAAGTGATTCTAAAGCTTCTTTTTTGTATTAATATAACAAACATATCTATACTTACCTGCTCTATGCAATGATTTTGCAAAGAGCAGTCACCCGACCGTGTTCTTCTGGGGTCCCCTGCCGCGGCTTGAGGACCCTCCTCTTTATCGGGTGCCCCCACAGAAAGCCGCTTTCCATGGGGGCACCCGTCCATGCTCGCTCCCGAGTCCCACTGCTGCATCCATCTACAGAGACAGAAGCTGCACTTGTGCACATTGCTGGATTGAACTGGGCTAAGTTAAGAAAAAGGGGGTATCTGGGGGGGGGGGGGCAGCTGCAGCACAGAAGGTTTTTCATCTTAATGCATAGAACAAAAACCTTAAGACTTTAGAACCACTTTAGTTTCTTCTCATATTTGGTTTCTGATTAATTACCTAATGGCCACCAATAGGAGAATAATGCTAGTATATTTTTGGTTCATGCAGCATCAGGAAATACACATGATATTTACCATATATTGTATGTCACAATGAAAATAATTTCATTTCAATTTACAATCACAAACAGATACTTTATATATGGTATTAACCATTATTGTGTGTACCTATTTAGCATGCATGAGAATGCTATTTTAAAGGATTAGTGCTTTGCAATGCAAATTATATTAGTCATAACACTGTAAAAAACTCCAGTCACTAATTGTGTGCCTTACTTTAAGCCTAACACATATTAGAAAATACAAACAATAATCTTATTTTCCCTGAATATTCATATCATGCTGAAAGCGAGAATGTCATTCATGGTACAAAAATTGGAAAACTTCTTATGTTGGTAGCTACATTCCAGTGTAGAATTGAAAGTGATCTAATGTATGTGTGACCTTTTACTTGCAAATAAATTAAAGTGGTTGTAAACCGCTGGTGGTAAAATAAAACAAAAATCCTGCAAGGCAATGTCATAATGTGCTAGTATGCATTGCATACTAGCACATTATGATAGACTTACCGTAGAACAAAGCATACCAGCACCGCAATGTCAGAGCTGAGTCGGCTGACATCTTCTCCTGGTAATCTTTCTGGGTTTGTGGACTCTGGCTACAAGAGTGGCCGAGGGCGCAATGGCGTCACTCCTGCGCATGCACGCGGGAGTCACTGTTTCCGGCATGGACTCTGAAGGTCCGGCATTGTAAGCCAGGCCTTCAGAGGGCATGTGCTGATGATGTCATCAACTGCATGAACACTGAATATCTTCTAAATGGTGCAAGTGTAGGAGATATTCACAGTACCTACAGGTAATTATAGGCTTGCCTGTAGGTACAAGTGGTGTACAGAGGTTACAATCACTTTAAGTAAAATATAATTACTGTATATTAAATATCCAGCATGCCCCTTCAGAAATTTTTGTCTGAACAGAACAATATGGATATTTTTGTCCAATTTTCTAATAATGTGTACTAGGCTTTACTCATCTTCCAAGCATCGTATTTATGGACAGAGGTCACCTACATCATATACTGATAGAAAATCACAGTTCTAGCTTGGTTCTGCCTTCCTCTTTTATCAGTATACACAAGAGCTATTGGAGTAGAGAAGCTGATATGGAAATTGAATCACATACATTAGAATTATATACTGTGGGTACAATATATTACACAATCCTTTTGAAAATGCCTTTCTTATATGTATTTCATTGTACTGTGCATGCATCATGGTTACAAAACAATATTGCTTTGTGGAAATAACTGACTATAGCATTGTTTTTACAATAAATATTGGAAGCAAGATTTTTTAAAATCCTTTTTTGCTCTTTTGCTCACCCTGTATAAGAACACACACACACACACACACACACACACACATATATATGATGGGATGTGTACGTTTATTTGCAGACTTTGGATTATTACATTATACAGTGTAACAAAAAAGACTGCTGTCATTAGGGGGAACAGTATACATCAACTTCTTCAAATTGCTTCTACTCTACAGCTATGCTTACCTGGGTAAACTAACCATAGGGCAAGCCAGACTCCATGAGTGTAATGAAGGAAACTGGAGGTTTAATAATGAAAACACATACAGCAGTGAGACAGCCTTAAGGGTTAATTGCTCTATATTTATGGGAGTTGACTTACTAAAGGCAAATAGATGAGGCAACAAAGGCAACTTTGCAAGTGCAGTTTTAATATGTAAGGAAATTATCTCTGGAGCATAGTGAATAAAGTGAAGATCTACTCACTTCCATCATCCAAATCTGTGCAAGGAATTATTATACTTGCATATATGTGGGTATTCTCTGAAAAGTGAAGCTCCACCACATTCATTAAGCTCTAGAGCAAATTTTCTTGCAGAGCTCAATTTCACTTGGAAAGTGAGCAGCCTGTTTGTCTTTTGCAAAGCATCCCTGCCGACTTTGCTTTCCTGTATAATGACATTCTTTTCATCCAGTAAACAAATATTTATACCTGCTCAATCTTAAAGAACACGTCCCTATTATAAAAGAATGTAATTTCAATTAATATATCTATACATGCCTATAGGGTAAGGCAGCAAATAGATGATTCAATTTGTGGTGGAAGGAAAGACAATTAATTAATTCCCCCATCAACACAGTCAGTATTTATGGGGGAATGCCTCCCGCAGTACTATTGTGTTCTGCCGGTTGGGGGCATGAGGAGCTTTCCCGGCTGGCAAAACACAATGAGCAGTAATTGGATGTAAACAAATGGACAGGCTGGTTGTACCCAAGTCGATCCATTGCCTGTCTATACATGGATCGATTCTCAGCCAGTTCCTCTTGAACTGGACACATTTTTATCCATGTGTGGCTGGCTTAAGTTCCAATGGTGGGGGAGAAAGAAGATTAAAAGAGGGGGAGAGCAGGAAGTGACAGTTATGATAGGTAGGAAGATAAGAAATGTAGGGACAGTAAGATTTAGAATTGAAAAAAAAAATAACATTGTAACTCTGCCATCTTTAAAAGTCTTAAATCGTTAAAATGTTCCAGTATTTTGTCCACCTTTCAGGTGCAGAGGTTAGCAGTATAAAGTATTGGTTAAAATACAGAGTAGGGGCATCCTTGTCAGTGTGGTGTACTATTGCTGATAAGGCCCTGGAGCTGAGATGGGAGATGAGGTGCTGAAATTGGAGTGTGGATGAAATCTGAAAAGTATTGAGTTTTCAAATAATTTTATATTTGATAAACAAGTGAACTTGGAGAAGAAGCTCGGGACAAAACAGCTAAATGCAATTCAAATACATGTATGGCTACTGTTGTACCTGCCAGGGTTTTTAATCTCGTTCAGCCATCTTGTGATTTACACATGTTTTCCACAAATCACAGCTATACATATGTATTTCCTGATTAACACGTGTCTTCCTCCAAGCCCCTCATTGGACTGTGAATCAGTAACATCACCAAAAGGCTTTCCAGAGTTCCTCCTCCTTAGTAGACATCACATGATCAAATGTTTAGTCTATCCAATAGGTTTCCTAAAACATCAATTAATGCCCTATGGTACTTTTTATGAAATGAACTTAAATGGTAGGCACAAGAACTAAGATCAGTCAAGACAGAGGTTGTGCACTTTTTAAAAGTGTCTTTATAAAAATAATGTTTTTGGAGACACATGTCAGACTAATGGTTTGGGTTGGGTTTGGAATCAGCTTGGCTCTTGATCAAGTGATTGCCATAAAAAGTGATCATGATAATTATATGCAGAATTGAAGTTTGTTATTAAACAACTGACCTGATACCTATTCAAATGCTACATTTTCATCTGATTTTCTAGGTTACAATGATCTTCAGTAATTGAGGGGTCAAACTTCAACCTGCCACAGCACTATGCTCAGTGGTGTTGCCTGTTGCTTAGCAACTTTCTGCCAGATAGTACCTAAGTACCTGGTATTTCATGAATCATTTTAGGTTTACCTGTACTAATTAGTGTTGGGTGAACGGTTTGGCCCGAGCATGAGTATGGGCCGAACATTGGTTGTTCGCCTCATTCAGGAACACACAAATTTGCAGGACAATTGGAGGGTGTTCGCCCTGCCAAACGCCCTGCAATGCACTGCACAGTGCATTCTGCACCCTGATTGGGCACAGCTTTGCCCAATCAGGGTACAGTAAAAGCTGGCAGTGGCATCCCTAACAACCAATAAGTCATCATCTGGCAATGGGCTTCCCCACTGACAGCTGAATAAAAAAAAAACATTTGCTGGTAAAAATAGTAAAAAAAGGGTGTGGGGGTCCCATCCAATCCATACCAGACCTTTATCCAGGTATGCAGCCTGGCAGGCCAGGAAAGGGGGGGACAACCCTGAAGCACCTTGTCCCCATGTTAATGGGGACAAGAGCCTCCTCCCCACAACCCTGGGTTGTGGCTGTGGGGGGTCTGTGGGCAGGGGGCTTATCATAATTGGAAAGCCCCCTTTAACAAGGGGGCCCCCAGATTCCGCCCCACTATGTGAATGAGTATGACTACCCATTCACCAAAAAAGTGTCAAAAAGTAATAAAAACTCAGAGACAGCTTTTGACAATTCCTTTGTTAAAAAATACAAAATTAAAAAAGAGTGCCCTCGATGTAAATCCCTCGTCAATCACTATGCCTGCCGCACCACAGACCCGATAAAGAAAAAAATGCTCTGCTGAATGGTTGGCTTGCTGTTTGACAGTTCTCATATTGGTAAGGACAGGGCCACCTGGTGGCATCACCTAGTGGCCCTGTCTCCCCTTGTGATGTCACCAACCGGTGCATACTGGTGCCACCAATTGCAACAGTGATGTGATTTGACTTTTTTTTATGTTTTCTTTATAAATGTCAGTTTTGCTGCAGCAGGTTCTATACATTCTACAGATGTGCCTCTTTGCAGGCAAACTAAAGGGACCCCCCAGGCACTATATTTAAAGGAATTATTCATTTTTATTGTTTGACTTTAAGCATCATTAAAATCCATGCTCCTGAAAAAAACAATTGTTTTAAAAAGAAAATGCATTGATACATGTCCCCCAGGGCAGTACCCAGACCCCCATACCCTTTTTATGGCCAATTACTTGAATATGAGCCTTGAAAATTGGCACTTTTGATTTATCATGTTCAGCTCCCATAAACTTCAATAGAATTTGAGGTTTGGGCAGAACTTTTCCCCTGTTCGGGGGGTTTCGGCCCATCTCTAGTACTAATTTTTGCCAAGCAATACAGTACACTTTCCTGCTGCCTGCTACTTTACATCTTATTCCCTGTCAGTCACAAGTGAAAATAGAAGACCTGTGTGAGTAGCAGACTCACAATCTAAAAGAATGGAGAAAATGAACTAAATTACATTTTTAAGTAAATAAAATAATAAAATATCTTAGGATATGTAAGTTAATAGATTAGTGTATTCAAGATGGCCATAATGGGTCAAATTTCAGCCAGTTCAGCAGCCTTACCAATGGAAGGTACCTGTGGTAGGTAGTGTCTGAAGTTTGGATATCCAAATAGATGTGGTCAGCACTAGAGAGTCTTCCATATATGCTGTTTAGCGTAGACAGAGAAATCTATTGACTTTCTCTTATTCAGTCCATGGGCACAAATGGCTAGCCTTAGGGGTCTAGATATAAAACATTCGCTGTATGAATGTGACAAACATTCACACATTTGGAACAAAAACTGTATTTCCTCTAATATATATCAGCAGCACCTTCTAGTAGCCATAATGCATTTTTTTCATGATTGGTGTATTTTAGGACAAAAATGCTTTATGGCCACTAGATGGCACTAAGAATATAGTAACTACACATATTAGAGAGAATACAGTGAGTCTTCATTCCGACTGTGCAGGTGTTTTTCACAATTTCACTGCAAATTTCAAGCGGTTGTCTACCCATTTTGTTTACTTTTACCTACAGGTAAGCCTATAATAAGGCTTACCTGTAGGTAAAATCAATATCTTCTAAACCTGTACAGTTTAGAAGATATTCCCTCTCTAATCCACTGTGGCGTTACGGCGCATGCGCCTTTTGTGTCCCGGCGCATGCGCCGTGTATGTCCTGGCAAAGGCCCGGCAATAGTTCCGGACCTCGCCGGAAAGACGGGTCCCGCACGCACGGGAGTGACGTCTCAGTCACAGCACCACGTACCCGGAAGCAAGATCCGAGGGAAGATGTCCGCTCCCTCAGAGGGGACCGAGCATCCCGGTTGGATCTTCGTTTCAAGGTGAGTATTTCATAATGAGCTAGTACACAGGGATAGAGCACATGCACCCAAGAATTTAACTAAATAGGGTAACCTTTCCCTCGGCATGAAACTTATAGTGTAAAATTGTGCCTACAGGTAATCTTATAGTAAGACTTAACTGTATGTATTGTGAATATCTCCTAAACTTGCAATATTCTTGATATATGTACATTTGCTGTAGTTGATGTTGTCAATTGCGCAGGTGCAGTATACACTGCATTTAGGGCAGACATCTGGAGATTGCAAATCCAGAATGAAGACCAGGTTTAAGATGGAAGTGCCTGGAGCAATGACAACACAGCATTAGATGGCTTAACTAGGGATGGGCCAAACACCCCCGGTTCAGTTCACACCAGAACATGCGAACAGGCAAAAAAATCATGCAAAAATTTGTGTAGGGTCTCCCCCGTCCATACCAGATCCTTTGGGTCTGGAATTGATTTTAAGGGGTACCCCACACCAACATTTTCAAAATAAAACTGACGTGGGGTTCCCTAAAATCCAAGCTGCGACTTTGCCGCCTAAAATCCAAGCTGTGCGTGCCGCCTGCGTGCAGCGCAATATGGGATGCTCCGTGGCGGCAAAGTTGCCACTCCGTGGCGCCTGATGTTCGAGTCAAACTTACATTTGACTCAACCCACGGGCCCATCCCTACTTTTAACAGATAAGTCTGCCACAATATGCTAGTATATAGTGCATACTAGCACATTATGGCATTACACTTGCAGGAAGCCCTTTAAAAAAATGAATGCATTTACTACCACTTAAAAGAATTATTGCCCTAAATTCCAACATAGAATAGTAAAAGACAATTAATTTTAATTGTATGCTTCCAGACAAAAGAAAATATGTAACATAGGATAAAACCATGCAAATCATTTTTTTTTCTAACCCAGAACTTCCAAAGAGGAATTAAAAGAACTCAGGATAATAGTGTGACACCCCTTCCGATATTACACTAAAAAAATCAAAATGTTCACTGGATAGTTTAGACATTTTGTAAATTAGGCCTTTAAGGCAAGAAACACCTTGGACCAACTAAGGCACTTTCTTTAATTAAGTGCGTAAGTTATCCTTTTATAATGGCCCACAGTAGGTATTCTGAATGATGTTTGAAAATCACAACTCTTAGATAACAAATGATAGGTAGTAGCTGATGTTTTATGATTTGTAAGCCTATTTAACAACTTCCCGTCCAGCCTATTGACAAATGACGGCCGGGCGGGGGGTTCATTATCCTGACTTACCCGCGATCAGTGGTGCCGTGGGTCAGTCTTTTATTGAGTCTCGGCATTACTGACTTGGGTAAAATGCTTCCGTTTATTGGCTTTTCCTCTGCTGAGGTCTGCAGACCTGAGCAGTGGAGAGCCGATCGGCTGCTCTCCTGATGGGGGGGGCTGCACTGAACGTTTATCAGTGCAGCCCCCCCAGGATCACCCCACTGGACCACCAGGGAGCCGACCAAGACCACCAGGGAGTCCCCCAGGGACACCATGAGGAGGCCGCCCAGGACCACCAGGGAGACAACATGTAGGCTGCCTAGGATCACCAGGGAGCCCCCACTAGACCACCAGGTAAGGGCAATACAGTGCACTGTAGGGATGGCACTGTGTTCATATATGATGCCTGCCAGTGCCATCCCTAGCAATGCTATATGCACCAGTGCCCACCAGTGCCACCTATCAGTGCCCATCTGTGCCCACCTGTGCCACCTATCAGTGTCCACCTGTGCCACCTAAAAGTACCACCTATCAGTGCCCAGCAGTGCTGCTTATCAGTGCCCATCAATGCCCAATGCCACCTATCAGTGCCACCTATGAGTGTCCATCATTGCCACATACCAGTGCCACGTATCAATGCCCGTCAGTGTTGCTTATCAGTGCCACCTATCAGTGCCCATCAGTGCTGCATATATGTGCCCATCATCAGTGCTAACTTACCAGTGTCACCTCATCAGTGCCGATCTGTACTGCCTCACCAGTGCCTGTCAGTCTTGCCTCATCAGTGACCATCAGTGTAGCCACATCAGTGCACATCAGTGAAGGAGAAAATTTACTTATACAAAGTTCTGTGAAACAAAGAAAAACTTTTTTTTTCAAAAATGTTCGCTCTTTTTTTATTTGTAGAGCATAAAATAAAAACCGCAGAGGTAATCAAATACCACCAAAAGAAAGCTCTATTTGTGGGAACAAAATGATAAAAAATCTTCTTGGGTACAGCATCGCACGACCGCGCAATTCTCATTCAAAACGCAACAGCACTGAAAGCTGAAAATTGATCTGGGCAGAAAGTGTTCTATGTGCCTGGTATTAAAGCTGTTATGCTAGGTTTAGACTAGCTTTAAAAGCAGGTGTTTCGGGAGCGTTTTTGAAGCTCCATGAATGCCAAAATTGTTTGCATTGCAGCACCCAGTGGTTGTGTCAGCATTGTGTTATGTTGCTTGTCTTCAAAATTGACCTGTCATATGTCATTTGCCAAGCTTTGCAGCTACCCAAACGATGTATTTCTATGTAAATGCACTGCAAATGCAATGCAAGTGCATCACAAATGCTCTTATGGTGTTTACAGTGTGTTTGAGATGTGTTAATAGCCGGAATAATAACCAAAAAATCCATAGGATAAAAAACCAACACAGAGGGGGCATCTAGATAAATCTAGACCCATGGGAAGCCTTACCACATAAACCACATCTGAGCTTTAGAAAACCAGAGAGAAAATAGATCTTTTTTTTTTTTTTGGCTACACGACAAACTATTGCTAAAGCCTGGAGAACTCCATCCCTGAATGTTAGAGAAATGAAATAAAGACTTATGGGCACCATGGTTCATGAAAAATGAACATCTATCCTACTTGATAACCATTCTAGCTTTTTACAAATCTGGTCTTCATGGCTTGACTTTACCAACACACTTAATATTGATAATTCTTTACTTTTCTCTAAAATTATATAGTTACATCCACCATTCATATAAAACCCAGTATATCTTAATCCACCTCTTCCTCTACTCTTCTTTATTTCTTCTCTTTTTCCTTCAGTTCTCCTTTTTATTTTTATTTTTTTTAATTTTATTTTTTGTTGTTAACTATTCCCAATATATTTAATTGTATATGCATTGATGTTATTTTATATAACATATCTGTATTACCTTGTTTATGTATTCTATCTTCATCTTCTTAAAAAAAAAAATATTGTAACCCAGAAGGGGCATCTGGCAAGCCGTTTTTATAACGCAATGCATCTTATCAAAAATGCACCAAAAACACGCCTCTGATGCCTTTTAACAAATTAGGTGCATTAAGGGGTTCTCACATTTCTTACATGTCTAAATTAGCCCTTAGAATATCAACATAAAATGGCGTGGTTTCTGTCTGTAAAAATAAACTAGCATAGCGATCAAAATACAGGTCAATGCCCTGTCAAAAGATATGGCAATTTAATGGGCAAATTGACAAATATGTACGGAGTTGTTAACCAGTTGCCGACTGCCTGCCTTGGCTTGATGGCGACTACATGGTTCATTATCGCAAAACGCCGTCACCTGATGGTGGCCGCGAGAACGAGTATTGGCACTGGCATGCTCACTGTGTTCCGGGAGAGCCAAGGAGTGGGTGGGGCAGACTCGATCTCTGCCGGCTACCCGTGATGGCTCCCCCGCAGTAAGACAATGGAGGTCCGTGTATGTAAACACTGATCTCCGTTCTGACAGAGGTGGAAGGGATGTGATCACAGGCTCCCTGTATATGGGAGCTGTGATCACTCCCCTCCCCCTGCCAGCCCAGCTCCCATACAGTTAGAACACACTGAGGGAACACAATTAACCCTTAGAGTGCCCCCTCCAGGTTAACCCCTTCACTGCCAATGACATTTATACATCAATGAATTTTCATAGCATTGATAGCTGCATAATTGCCAATGGTCCCAAAAAAGTGTCAAAATGGTCTGACATGTCCGCCACAATATCGCAGTAATGCTAAAAATCGCAGATCACCTCCATTACAAGTAAAAAATAAAAAAAAAATCCCCAGAAATTAATTCTCATCATTTGTAAATGCAGCAACTTTTGTGCAAATGAAAATCATGAAAAAAAAGTTTTTATATTTTTTTTGGACATGTATTTTAGCAAAAAGTAAGAAATATTGTTTTTTGCAAAATTGTCGCTCTTTTTTTGTTTATAGCGGTGATCAGAAATGACATAGAGGTGATCAAATACCACCAAAAGAAAGCTCTATTTGTGGGAAAAAAAGGATCTAAATTTCATTTGGGTACAACCTCGAACGACTGCGCAATTGTCAGTTAAAATGACGGAATCACAAAGTGCTCTGGTCCTAAAATGGGAAATCCTTCTGGGGCTGAAGTGGTTAAAACGCTATTGTCACACAAACTTGAAAAGTTGGTTTAGGTACAAAAGTTTTAATTATCCCTGGACATGAAAGGGTTAAGTTTTGAGTGAAGGGAAAAGATAGGGATGCATGTTAAGTGCCAGGCATAGGTTACACAACAGAAGAATAGGAGCTAACATTAAAAAATATAGTTTTTAGCACTGAAATCTCTGCCCTGACATTAACTGTGCCAAGCTCTTGGTACCCAAATCTAATGTAGTATCTTTAGCTATATGCAATTCCCAATTTTTTCTGTAGAGGTTAGGATTACCACCTAACACTTACCCCCATGACCCTGTTGTTGAATGGTGACCTCGCTGACCAAAAGAGAGGTTTAAGTTTATTATACAAGGAAAATGTCAGAATGTAAATATAAGAGCTGCCATTGCTGACGTTTTTCAAATATGTAAATATGTCAGCTCCATAGCTGTCATTGTTATCTTTCTCTCTTTTTCTGTTTTTCAGGTTATTGTCAGGACACCTGATATGAACATGCTTGTTCCAAGTCAGTTTCCAAGAAATTAAACAAAACTTAGGATAACAGCCCTGGACTATGCACCTTCAAAAACAGGTTAGCCATGGCATTTTCCATATTTCTATTCAGGGATGTTTCTTGCGTGTACTTGGTTACTTGGTTATATAGGCATAACAAACTAATGTAAATAGTAAATTTAGGATACACTAGATTGTTCTTTCCAAATGTATCTTTAGACCCAGGCATCAGAGAACAATGACCCCACAGATGAAAGCACTGCAAAGTGGAGCAGATTTAATTTTATTATATGCTTGGATAGGGGTACCAGGAAGTTTGAGAAGTTTGTTTTTATGAAAGTTAATAGTACACTTAGTCTGTGGCATTATTTCTCTTTCTTTTGTCTTTTACATACTGTACATGCTTTTAAAATATCCTCTATAGACAATTTTGTGTACTGTAGCTTTTTGCCATTTCACTGGAACGTGCAATTATTAAGGCTTAACATGTTTGGTATCTATTTACTCGACACAACTTCATATTTTATATTTTCTCAAAAGTTGGGTATTACATTTTGCTTTTATTACAATTTCATTGTATTTTCTGCAGAAAATATGTTTTGATAAACAATTGTGCAAATATTGTGCAAAATAACAAATTTCATCCACCATTGTGTTATTCGACAGGACCTCTTCTTTCAGAAAATATATAACTGTTTTGTGGTTTTAAGTAGTTTTCCAGCACAAATGCAGATTTTAATGTATGTTAAACATTAAAAAATTGCCTTGGACTCCAAGTGGTTAATAAAACATGTAAGGCCATTAGGCAACAGTCATGTAATGCTCTAGGTGAGTTTTGCTGAATACTACACGGAGGCTGCATTCACACAGGGGCGATCCGACTTCAGGCACGACTTTGCTAGGCAACTTGGAGGCAACTTGCAGGCAACTTGCAGGCAACTTGGAGGCAACTTGCAGGCAACTTGCAGGCAACTTGCAGGCAACTTGGAGGCAACTTGCAGGCAACTTGCAGGCAACTTCAAGCTTGACTATGCCAGGCGACTTTGCCTGTGGCCAATCAGAGCGGGGAGGGAGGTGGTTGCCCTGGATAAATTCTTTTCTTTTAGTCGCTTCCATGTAGATGGGGGATCCGACTTGGAGGCGACTTCTATTGAATCCTATGGGCACAAGTCGGATAGAAGTCGCCTAGAAGTAGTACAGGAACCTTTTCAGAAGTCGCCTTGAAGTCGGAGCGACTTCAGTCGCGTATATTAAGACGGCTCCCATTCATTTCAATGGGATTTCAGATGTCAAGCGACTTGGGGCGACTTGAGGCAACTCAAGTCGGATCGCAAGTCGCCCCTATGTGAATGGGCACTAAAGATGAAGATACTATTTTCTTCACATCACACTGCTCCAAATTGCAGAGATGTTAATGCAGTGTTTGGGAAAGTATTTTGCTAGGTTTTTGTGTTTAATAACTACATACACATATTTTTTTTCTTTGTGACCCAGTATTAAATATTTTTTTTTTTAAAAATGCCATATTACCCAAAGCATAGTGGGTATTCCAATGACATCTTGTTTTTTTTTTTTTAATAATGAATATAAGTGTATTGTTGCAGTATACGTGCAAAAACTTTGAATACTGACACCATTTTATTTATTCTAACTAGGGCTGTCACTATACCACTTTTTTAAGGCCTGGTACAAATACCGATACCTTTTTCAAGTACTCGCCAATACCGATTACCGATACTTTTTAATGTCATGTGACAGTGGCACTAATATGCAGCACTGATGGTCATTGACAGATGGCACTGATGAGGCGTGGACTGTGTCAGTAGTTTTTAATTTTTATTTTATTTTTTTCACAATTTTTTTTTACATTTTTTTAATTATTTTTTAGAATTTATATATATATATATATATATATATATATATATATATATATTTCTCTTTTTTGGGTGGGGGGGTGCACAGTCAGTGTTAGTGCTTATTTCTTATTATTTTTACAATTTTACTTGGTGAGATTTGGTCTAAACAGGAATTTGTGAATTTGCTGTAATTCGGCTATTGCGGTAATTTGGAAATCTGGAAATTTGCGGTAATTCAGTAATTGCGGAAATTTGCAGCGGTTAGTCTGTCAAATTTGATTCTTGGTTGTTTGTAGCGCCAGATGAAAGAGAACTTGGTGGAAAGAATTGAAAAATTAATTTGAAATGGGCATGGTTTGTAATAAGATGGGGGAGTTACAATTCGACTTGTGTATGGCAGAAAAATGTGTTCGTTTTTGTGTTTTCTTTTTTCAGAAATTCCGAAATTCTAAAAATTCTGAAATTTGCAGTAATTCGGCAATTTAGATAATTCAGCAATTGTGGTAATTCGAAAGTTCACGGTAATTCGGCAATTGCGGTGATTGCGGTAATTCAGAAATTCACCCATCATTTCAGTAATTCGGAAATTTGCGGTAATTCGGCATTTGCGGTAATTCTGCAATTGCGCTAATTCAGAAATTTGGCAATCGGAGTAGCCGAAAATCCAAAATTCAAAAATTCACAAATTTTGAAATCCAAAAATTTGAAAATAACACAGAACATTTGAAATAATAACTAACTAATGAATAGCTATTAAATTATAGGTATTGGAATTTCCTTGAAAATATGGCTGTTGGTGATACATTTCATATTTAAGTTCACTAACAGCCACATTTTCAAGGAAATTCCAATAACTATAATTTAATTGTTATTTATTATAATTTCAAATGCTCTTTCTTATTTCAGAATTTCTAAAATTCGCAAATTCGTAAATTAAAAAGAACATTTGAAATAATACGTTATTATTTCAAATGTTCTTTCTTATTTCAGAATTTCCGAGTTTTGTTAATTTGGAAATAAGAAAGAACATTTGAAATTATAATAAATAACTATTAACTTATAGGTATTGGAATGTCTTGGAATTTCTTCTAATAACTTATTATTTCAAATGTTCTTTCTTATTTCCAAATTTCCAAAAACTCTGAAATTTGGAAATTGGGAAATAAGAAAGAACATTTGAAATAATAAATTATAGGCATTGGAATTTCCTTGAAAATGTGGCTGTTAGTGAACTAAAATATGACATTTAAATAAATTTCATATTTAAGTTCACTAACAGCCACATTTTCAAGGAAATTCCAATACCTATAATTTTTATAGTTATTTATGATTATTTCAAATGTTCTTTCTTATTTCCCAATTTCCAAATTTCCGAAATTTGGAAATAAGAAAGAGCATTTGAAATAATACATTATTATTTCAAAGGTTCTTTCTTATTTCTGAATTTCGGAAATGTGGAAATTCAGAAATAAGAAAGAACATTTGAAATAAAAATAAATAATTAATAAATTATAGGTATTGGAATTTCCTTGAAATTTTGGCTGTTAGTGAACTTAAATATGAAATGTATCACTGACAGCCATATTTTCAAGGAAATTCCAATAACTATAATTTAATAGTTTAGTTAGTTACTATTTCAAATGTTCTTTTTTATTTTTGAATATTCGGATTCCCGAATTTCTCAATTTTTGAATTTTGGATTTTCGGCTGTTCCAATTACCAAATTTCTGAATTACCGCAATTGCAGAATTACCGCAAATGCCGAATTACCGCACATTTCTGAATTACTGAAATGTCCGCAATTGCCAAATTTCTGAATTACCGCAATTGCCGACCTACCGTAAATTTCTGAATTACCGCAATTGCTGAATTATCGAAATTGCTGAATTTCGCAAATTTCTGAATTACTGAAATGACCGCAATTGCCGAATTTCTGAATTACTGCAATTGCCGAATTACCCTGAATTTCTGAATTACCGCAATTGTTGAATTATCGAAATTGCTGAATTACCGCAAATTTCTGAATTACTGAAATGACCGCAATTGCCGAATTTCTGAATTACCGCAATTGCCGAATTACCGTGAATTTCCGAATCACCGCAATTGCTGAATTATCGAAATTGCCGAATTACTGCAAATTTCTGAATTTTTTGAATTTCGGAATTTCTGAAAAAAGAAGAAACGAAAACGAACACATTTTTCAGCCATACACAAGTCGAATTGTAACTCCCCCCATCTCTGCACCGATTACCCCTGAGTGTCCAGGTATCAGACTAGGCATTGGGAGCATTTGCACAAGTACAAATACTCCTGCAATCGCTCGGTATTGGCATCGATACCGATACTAGTATCGTTATTGGTACAACCCTAATTCTAACTTTTCATTTCTCATAACAATTTGAGAGAAATCAAAAGCTAACCTTACAATGTACCAGACAAGGGACACTGGGATATTTATATATTCTTAACAGGTACTAAAATAACTTTAAAACAAACCATCTTTTACTTTCTCGTTCTCAAAGATTACAACAAAGACTCTAATGTTGGGTTTCAATCAGTTTCCATTAGCTTAGAAATTCCTGTGGGTTATTTACATTTGAAAACCGACAGCTTGCCAAGAACTGCCCTCATACAGAAGTCCACTGTCTTTGTTGTGAACTTTAAAATTTTATTTCTTCACAGTGCTTATAGATATTGAAATTATTATGACTTGATTCAAAGTTCTTCTTCTGTTTATTCAGATTATGTGAACATGTTAGTCTCCATGATATGGGCACACATTTATTTTAACAGTGAACTGTTTGTGCATATAAAAAATAAAATTATGTTTCTATTTAAAAAAAAGACGTATCTTGAGATTTAGATTGCATCGCCATTTTTTCCCTAACTAGCACTTTTTGAGTGCATCTGTACATCAGTTTATTCTGTTTACACATTCATCTTTATCATATTTCTAAAATAATTCAAACTATACTGTAAATCTATGTTAGAATTTATCTACTGAGAAAACTGCTGCAAGAAAAAAATATGTCTTTCACCACTGGATCACTCTTGCATTTCTTTCTTTATTGTGGGTCCTCCACTTGGGAGGAGTGTGGTCTGTAATAAGCCTGAACTACCACCCTAACAAATAATATTTTAGGCTCTCAAGAGTCCACTTGAAGGCCAGACATTCTTTCTCCACAATGGTATATTTACATTTTTGGAGGTCAGCTTTCTACTAAGGTTGACCACAGGATGTTCCTTCCCATTTATCAGCTGCAACAAAATTGCTCCTAAGCCAATTTATTATGCATTCCTTTTCACTACAAATTAAAAAATAAAGTTGGGGGTAAAACTGGGTTATTAAGCATCTACATAGGGCTGGTTTCAATTCTGTATGGCTTTGCCTTAGGTCATTTGGGACTTTTCTACCTCCCTTTACAATGATTTACCCCAAGTAACTAGTTAACAGTTATACAGTTTTTGGGACTGGCCATCTGACCAGCATCATGGGTAGCATTAAATACAGCCTGCACCTTTGGTAAATAACTATACAAATCTCTGTTTAAGATAACCATGACATCTATATAAGTGGATGCATAGTCTCAAAAGGGCTTAATTATATGGTCCACTGGAAGGAATTTGAGACTGCATGCAACCAAATAGTAATCTTATTTACTGAAAGTTCACTTCTGTTGTAGAAAAGGCAGTTTTATCTATAGCTTGGTCAGTTGGCAGGATTTGCCAATAATCTCTGGAGAGATCAAGGGTTGTTGTATTGTTTTATGACATTCGTTAGGCCAGGTAGGTCTGAGAAAACATAAGAAGAAAATACCCCTGTGGTAGTCACAGAGGAAAAAGGGTTTAATTATGGTGACAAATGGGCACTAATTAGACATGTAGTCAGATAGTTTTGATTTAAAAAATTCAATTTTATTATGATAATTGATAAAAAGTCAGCAGTTTGCTTGAAGTCAAACTATATACTTTGCATCATTGTCAGTGTTATTTTAACAACACTAATGTAGCAGTACTACATAGGACAACAGACAGTGACATGCATATAACATGACAACATGTAATAAAACCATGACTTTCAGGCGCCAATATTGATGCACAGGTAGATCGTCTCCACGGGCATGCAATCATGCCTAATTCTGCTGGACGTCATAAGACGTCCAGTCAGGATAACGCAACCACCGCCCGGCCATTATTCTGCTATAGGCCGAGCAGGAAGTAGTTAAATGTACACACAAAATTTACTGCACATGTGCAATTTATATATTCAACTTTTACTGCTTCTGTTTTATACCTTGTTTTCTATTTCAAGGAATGTTAGTGTTGCAGAAATAGGATTTGTCATGGAAATAAAGTGTTATTCAAGTTTGATGACCTAAACCTAATCATAAATATTGCTAGTCATACTCTTGTAGATATAATATACATTCATTAAACAGAAAGTAATTTGACACACTATAGTTTTATAATACACTTTTAACATCTGATAGTAAATGGTAGGAAGATTATTCTGTCATATATGGCCACATCCCGTATGGATATAGAGAATGGGGAAATTCCTTCATAGAATATGGGACTTTAAAGGCTCTAAGAGTAAGCATATAATTGTTTTAAAGAGTTATAATTTTATTTGTAGAACACAAAATAGTTGTTGTAGAGTAAAAGAAACAATATTCAAAAAACATTGCATAGTAAAATAAGATGCATAGTTGCTCATAGCAAAAATGCCCAGTAATACTAATACAATGCACATGCAGGGGCTACAAGAGCTACAAGAGCCAATTCCACAGGGTTGGCTCTAGTAGACCCTGCATGTTTATTGTATCAGTATTATTGGGTGCTCTTGCTATGAGAAACTATGCACCTTATTTTACTATGTAATGTTTTTTGAATATTGATTCTTTTTGCTATACAACAACTATTGATTTAGTGTTCTACAAATAAAATTATATTTTTTTAAAATAATTATATGCTTACTCTTTGAGCCATTAAAGTCGCATATTTTATGAGAGAAATTCCCCATTTTCTTAACATCTGATAGTAGCATGCTTATACTGTTTAGTGTTCTTTTTCTTTTAACTATGGCACATTTAAATTTTAGAGACCTCTTGTTTCATTTATTACTGCAAAAATGTGTGCAAAAAATGGAAAGCAATGACCAGGGCTTTATGCTCCAATAATTTTAATCAAGGTTGGTTGGTACACTTTGATGTGTATTAGTCTCTTGGTGCACTACTAAAAGGATGCACAGACTTTGTAAATGCATTTAGAGACAAAATCATCCTGCAAGGCTTGTACTTGTAGTAAATATGCTCTCACTGGATTATATGTCCAAAAACTAATGATGCAACTGCAGCAAAATGTTTTCTTATGCACTTAGCTTAATCTCACTTTACAAAAGGGGTTGTTTAGAGTAGCATGCTGCTGACAATGTAATACTTTGGAATAAACATTAATATTGTATTTGTCTGTTTTATAGCATTCATTTTTTTGTAATTGGGATCTTATTATTGAGTTGTCATGATCTGCATCATAAAACTTTATGGTTTTGTTTTCCATGTTGCTCATTCTTAAATGCTGTATTGTTTTATTGCATATATAATAAAACAGTTTTACTGTGCATCCTGCAGATCTCAGTTTTGCACAGTTCCACTGCTACTTGTTCTTATGTGTTTCTCAGTATCCATTTTAGACTGACTTATAGGTCCATAAAATGGAAAATTGTCTCTAATAAAATATTCTTAGAAATGTTTCACAATTAATAAGAAGTGTGCATATTTCTTCTGTACCTGTTTGATACACATATTAGGTGTAATAATATGCTGGCAATGTAGTGTAATCCAAATGGATAAAAGGTAAAAGGAGTAAATATGTAATATTAGTGTTATTAGTGATAATTTGAACTACTCAACAATGGTTTTTATTGTTATTATGCACACAAATTGCATAATTCTTACACTTTAGTGACTCACATTTTAGCATTGGAATGAGTTATAAATTGCTTTTGAATGTTTTAAAAGCATTGCAGATTTAGTTCTAAAAATACAAGTATTTTAACAGAAATCAATCTTTATATTGTTAGGAATTGGGAAGAAAAACAGGGTGATGTACTACCAATAGGAAAAGAAACAAATGTTGGTATTAAAGCAGAGTTCCACCCTATTAAAACTCAAAAAGTCAGCAGCTACAAAAAGTGTAGCTGATGACATTTAATAATCAGACACTCACCTGTCCCAGGCCCCAGCGATGCAGCCGCCCCCAGCATCACTCTTCTTCCCCTCCTCCGTGCAGCGCCAGCATCACAAATATGGGCATCCAGCTTTGGTTTCAAAGCCGGGCGTGCACTGCGAATGGCCGGCGTATATTCTGGGACCAGCGAGAGGAGGAGAGGAAGTGGGATCCGGGACCCTGTGAATACAAAAAATGACATGCCAATTGTGGCATGTCAGGGGGTCACCTTCCCTCAAAACGGAAGTTCCACTTTAACTATATCAAATAAAGGCATGTTGTACTGTAGGTTAAAATGTTGTACCGTAGGTTAAAAAAGGGTTTTTATTTGCTGCAGGGATATTGTGGGTGTGAAGCTCAAATAAAGCCTTCAGTTGGCTATGTGCATTCCAGATACATCAGGACAAAACCTTTATTTTCTTAAAAAAATTAGCCATAGTGTGAGTAGAAAAGCTGGTGTCCTACCACCATGCTGCAGAGTAGGGAGTTTTGCTATCTATGGGGAATCAGGGATCCCTTTGCAGAGGTCTGGCATGCCCCTGCTAAGCCATAATCTCCAATTAGCAGGGAGCATGGACTTTGCTGATTGAAATTCTGTAGGTCTGGCTGGAGGACGTTTCAGATCTATGCCATAAAACAACTTCTTCCCCACAGAAAGCAAAGGTCCTGCTCTGAAGCTATTGGCATAAGTTAAAATGTTCTTTTTTTCTAGGAAAAAAAGAGCTATAAGTCACAGAACATGTTTTAATATGATGCACCAGTAATGTAATTTGCTAATTTAAACCAACATTTAAGTTGGGCTTTAAAGTGGTTGTAAAGCTCAGACATGAAATATGAACAATGCATATCCCGCTATAGTGTGTATGTGTCTCAATCCAGAGCACTAAATGTAATTTCTATCTGCTGCTTCCTTCCTCTGCTATCAGCATGAATCACTTCTGACAGGTTTGCCTGACACCAAAAGAAAAAATGTGACAGAGTTGGGAGCTCCAGCTGATTTACAGCCTCAGCTCTGTTGCTGTATACTGTGTGGAGGGGTATGTGTCTCTTCTCTGGAATCAGCTTCAGCTCTCCACCCCCTGTTTTCTTTTTTTTTCTCTGAAAGAAGATGCTTTATTGAAGTATATGAACATACAGATTATCGGCATCGTACATTTTCCAAGGTATTGTCTAGAACATGTGGGTTACAATGCCGTGGATTAACATATATTGTATAACATTGAGCGGGTTTGAGTATTTTGTTATGAAAAAACACAATTAACAACAATCTTCAGGTACATCTTTAAGTGTTCAATGAATTGCATATTATTTGATAGCTGAGTAGAGGTGTTTGATTTGAATATATTGGAGGAAGTTTAGTGGTGGGTTTGCTCCGAGTTCATTGAGCACATCCTGTGTAAGGAGTTTTCCATTTCGTGTGATATGGTTTATGCGAATGCCAATTTCAAGTTGGCTATGTGTAAGAGGGTAGGCACCCAGCCCTGGTGGGAAGTCTGGGTTTTTTAGTAATGGTGACATGAGGCCTGGAATTTTGGTTATAGTGAATTTTTGGTTAGTCTCTGAAAAGCATTGCAGTGTGGATCCTATAGTAGGATCTTCCATCATGTCCTATGGGAGCTTGTTAGTGCTGATCCACGGGGCCTGGGCAATGGGAAGATTGGAAAATGAATTTTCCAGAGCTATCCAATCCTTTAGTTGGTGATGGATATGCCAATCCACTACCCGCTGCAAGTGGCAAGATCTGTGGTAGAATTGAATATCGGGTAACCCTATTCCGCTTTGTGTTTGAGTTTTGTAAGTTGTGCAAAGTTGATTCTTGGGCGCTTATGGTCCCAGAGGGAGGTTCTACATGCATTCTTAAATGTGAGTAGAAAAGTGTTAGGGAGTTTGGTAGGTATTGTTTGAAGAAGGTATAATATCCGGGGGAGGATGTTCATTTTTTATTATAGCCTCTCTGCCAAACCAAGAGAAGTGTGCTTTGTTCCATCTGGAGAGATCAGCTGAGATGTTTTTCAGGGCTGGTAGGTAATTTTTGGAGAAGAGGTCTGAGAGTTTTGTAGGGAGTTTAATGCCTAGATAAGTTATTTCCTCCTTTTCCCAGGATAGTGGGAAGTTGTGCTTGCAATCCGTGACTTGGGAGTTTTTAAATGAGATATTCAGTGTGTGCAATTTAGTATAGTTTATTTTGAAATGAGAGATGAATTGAAACAGATTGAGTCCTTTGAGGTGGTTGGGTAGAGTTAAGTGGGGCTCTGTGAGGAAGAGTAAAATATCGTCGGCAAAAGCAGCTAGCTTAAACTGTTTACCTGCTACTGAGACTCCTTTGATGTTGATATTCTCTCTTATGCTGATTAGGAATGGTTCAAGGGAGAAGATAAACAAAAGAGGGGACAGGGGGCAACCCTGGTGTGTTCCGTTATTGATGGGGAAGGAGTCTGACAGGAGGCCGTTCACTCGTATTTTAGCTGAAGGGGCAGAGTATAAGAACGTGATTAAGTGAATTAGTCGGTCACCGAGACCTATTGCGTGCAATACTGCTTCCAAGTAGTCCCATGCCAGCCTGGCAAATGCCTTCTCCACATCAAGAGAGAGGATGAAGCCAGGGTGTTGGATTTGGTTGGCCAATGATGAATGTTAATGGCTTTGAGGGTGTTATCCCTTGCTTCTCTTCCAGGGACAAAGCCCACTTGATCTTTTGAGATTAGATTTGGGAGTAAAGGGAGAATGCGGTTGGCTATGATTTTTGCAAATATTTTTAGGTCCGCATTAACCTTCCTAGCGGTATTCCCGAGTGTGGCTCGGGGTGGATTTTCAGTACCAAGAGCGGTAACCCCGAACCACACTCGGGCTTGCATCGCTGGATCCAGGCAGCGCTACTCACCTTGTCCCCTGGATCCAGCGATGTCCTCCCGCGGTGTCAGCGTGTCTGCGGGCTGTGTCCGCCGCTCCGATGCCTCTGTGTGCCTCGGGCTCCATTCCCTGCGAGCGTCGCGTCGCACGGGGACAGAGACCGGCGGGAAATTCAAAAAGTGAAATACGCACAGTACATACAGTACACTGTAATCTTATAGATTACATTACTGTATGAAAACATTTCACATCCCCTTTGTCCCTAGTGGTTTGCCCAGAGCCCTGCATGCACTTTTATATAATAAATGTCATTCTTTCTGCCTGGAAACATGAGAATGTCCATAGCAACCAAAAAGTGTCCCTTTGCGTCAAAAATGGTTTTTGATCAGCTAGAAAACACCGATAGTAAATAAGAATCATTTGCAGAATTGAGTGATACTGATTTTTGGGGAAATTTATCATCAGAAACTGAAAGTGACGACAGCGACAATTCTGCAACTGAGCAAATTTCTGCGTTTTTGGTTTGATTACATTATTGAATAAATGCAAAATAATTATACCGCTTTCAGCACCAAAAATCAGACATAATCATAACGCCAGGGATACTAACCATTGCAGGCCTATAGTACATAACGCCATATCTCCATGCAGAAAACCATTACCGCTTTCAGCAATAAATTCCAGACTCAGTCATACCGCCAGGGAGGTTAAGAAGCGAGATGGGGTGGTAATTGGATGCCTGTTCATGATCCTTATTGGGTTTGGGGATGATGGTAATGTGTGCTTCAAATAAGCTGTTGGGTTGCCGGGCTGGTGTTGACAGTTGATTGAAAGCTTTTGAAAAGGTGATGGTAAGTATATTTGTAAATGTTTTGTAGTAAGTCATGCAGAAGCTGTCTGGGCCTGAACTTTTAACCATTTTCATTGATTTAATGATGGCTCAGAATGCCAAGGGCGTCAGGGGACCGTCTATTTTGTGTGCTTGGTCTTAAGAGATTTTGGACTGTGTTTAGAGAGAAATTCTTTGATGATGGAATTGCGTGGTCTGTTGTCGTTAGGGGCTTTGCGTTTGGGGGGAAGGTTATAAAGTTTAGCGTAGTATTGTGCAAAGTGTTTGGCAATATCTTCGCTCTTGGTTAGTGGTATCCCTGCTTGTGTGCATATAATCCGAATAGTGTTGTGAGCTTTCTTTGATTGTAGGGCTTTTGCCAAAAATTTTCCACATTTGCTCGTAGAAGAGCTTTTGCGAATGGGCATTTTTTTTCCTTATATTCTTCCCTAGTTCATCCCATCAGCGTGTGCGAAGTCAGTCTAATTCAGTTTGGGTGTGTTGTGCCAGCATCAATTTATGTGTTCTTTCTAGATTTTGAATTTGTTTCAGGAGGGTTTTAATAGTTTCTTGTTTGGCGTGTTTGCGTTCTGAGGCTAGTTTGATTCGTACCCCTCTCGTGACACATTTATGGGTTTCCCATTGTGTTAGGGGGCTTATGTCTGGTGTGTCATTTAAGGCGAAAAAGTCTGTGATTGTTTTGTGAACTTCAGAGGTGTGTGAGAGATCTCAGAGTAGGGAGGTTTTCAATTTCCAGGTATCTTGTTCGGTATCGTTAGTGTCGCTGTTTTGGGGTGGTGGTCAGAGATGAACATGGGTTCTATTGTCGCTTCTGATAGTAGTGATAGGTCTTTTTGCATGATAAAGAAATAATCAATTATGGAATATTTTTGGTGGGGGGATAGTAAAATGTATAATCACATACTCCTGGGTGTAGAGTACGCCAAGAGTCTGTAGGGTAAGGAAGATATGCCCGAGGATGTGTCCTCCAATGGGTTGAGGGCCACATTGTAGTCACCTCCCATTATGAGGATACCTGATTGGAAGGAGGAGAGAATTGTAGATCTTTCTCGAAAGAAAGAAACTTGTGCTGTGTTTGGACTGTATATATTTGTGATCGTTATAGGTCTGCCCCAAACGCGGCCTTTGAGAAAAACATAAGGACCGTCTTCATCTATGAAGGTGTCCTCTATTATGATGGGCAGGTGGCTGGATATGAGCGTCGAAACTCCTTTCGTTTTTGCTATCTTATTTGTTGAATGGTAGGCTGTTGGGTAGCTTTTGCTTTTCAATTGGGGGATGTTATTGGTTTTGAAGTGAGTTTCTTGAGGAAGAATTAGGTCATCTTTAATTTTTTTCATATATGTTAGGAGTAGAGATTTTTTTCTGGTAAATTTAGGCCTTTCACATCTAGGGAGGCTAATTTCATGTTCGCAAGTTTGGAGGTTCGATTTGAGGGAGTCATTGTGAACTCCTGTCCTATGGTGAGTTTTGTTAATGTTGTGGGATGTTAAAGTGTCTATTTTGATGGATGTGAGTGTACTAGTATCCGCAACTATTTGGGTAGTGCTCTCATGTGACTCTGCAGAGAATTGGATAGTGATAAATGGTGGGTGAGCAGGCTTTGATGGATGTGAATGGATGCTCCATTGTGAGGGGCCTGAAAGATAGTGGGACCTTCCCATATGGGGTTTGTTGAAGTAGTCAAAAAGTCAGATTGTAGCTGTAATGGTACTGTACCCATTGTGTTGTCTATGATGCACTTAAGAGTTTTGTTATGGCGGACATATGTTAAACAACAGTACATTGCTAAGTAACTCTGATTAGAGTGGCTTTTAAACTAGGCAATGGGGGGAGGGTCTAGACTTAGAAACAGAGTGAAACAAAGTTTAGAGGGTAGCATTGGGGGCAGCAGTGGTAGGCCTAATGAAGAACCCAAACCTGAGGTAGGTAGTGCAACAAATCCTGTATGCAACCGTGAAATACCCAACAAGAAACCAGTAGGCTTTTGGACAAAACTACGGGGCTTGTTCGCTAATGCCAGGAGTCTGGCGGACAAGATGGGAGAACTAGAGCTACTACTGTACGAGGAGGAGTTTGATTTTGTGGGAATTTCAGAGACTTGGTTTAATAGCTCTCATGATTGACTAGCTACCATTCCGGGGTATTCCCTATATAGGTAGGGATAGGGAGGGCAAAAAAGGGGGAGGGGTATGCCTGTATATAAAAAATGACGTACAAGTAAATGTGAGGGATGACATTAGTAGTGGATCGAGGGAGGAGGTTGAATCCTTATGGGTAGAGATACAAAAGGAAGACACCAAGGGGAAAGTAATACTAGGAATATGCTACAGGCCCCCTAACCAGAGGGCAGAGGGGGAGGCGGACCTCATGTCACAGGTTGGAACTGCGGCAAAGAGGGGAAGTGTCATTATAATGGGGGACTTTAATTATCCAGATATAGACTAGGCGGAAGGTACTGCGCACTCAGCTAAGGCTCGACATTTCCTAAATGTTCTGCAGGACAATTTCATGGCTCAGATGGTAAATGCACCAACTAGAAAAAAAAGCCTTATTAGACCTTCTGATTACTAACAATACACACCTGATCACAGACGTGGAAGTAAGGGGCAATCTAGGAAATAGCGATCACAGGTCAATTAGTTTCAGTGTTAGTCACTAGAGTTGAGCGAACACCTGGAAGTTCGGGTTCTGCTGGTCCGTCCGAACTTCGGGACAAAGTCCGGGTCCGGGTCCGGACGGAACCCGAACGATCGCACGGACAACGAACCCCATTGAAATCAATGGGGACCCGAACTTTTAGGCACAAAAATGGCTGTAGCAAAGTCCTGGAAAGCCCCAGAGGGCTGCAAAAGGAAGTAAAATGGGGGTAAGGGTAGGGCAAGTGCCCTACAAAAAAATGGGGACAGGGAAATAACTTTAAATATTTTTAAAAAAATAAAAACTTAAAAAATGCAAAAATGGAGGTGAATGTGGATCATCTTCAAACTGTGTCTGAAAAGTATTAATTAACGGTAGAAGCCATATAACTGTTCTAAAATCATCTTCAAA
>BLSH010392366.1:394097-415147 GCA_018402905.1 Glandirana rugosa
AACAGACTTCCGTTTAAATTTCCTACGGAGTCTCACTTTCACCCAGAGGACCTGGTACTAGGGTAGACGAGACCTCAAGAATTCGAGAAAGTTTCGGAAGTGCAAATTTCTGTAATGGTTTGTAACGGTACCAACATTTTGTAATTCAACGAACTCTATCAAAACTATTTTTTCTCTGTAATCACGGTAAGGTCTGTTTTTATAGGGTTTCAGAGAGTTTCGATACTTAGTTCAATAAACGTAGACTTTTCTCTTAGATAAATAACTTGTTATTCTATAATATAAGTTTGTATTGTAACGTCATGTAATTGGAGGGACCGCCATACTAATACAGTCTAAAAACCACGACTTTCGCCATGCTAATAAAACGTACTTTTAAACCGCAAAATATAACATCCGGCCATTAAGAATCCTTATTTCCTAAGAATTACCGGCCTACAATATAAAACGCCAAATTTTCATGCAAAATAATCGTACCGCTTTCAGCACCAAAAATCTGACATAATCATACCGCCAGGGAGGTTAATGTACTGCAATGTTATGTTTGAATATAATATCTTATTGTTCAATAAATAGATTCTCTTTTCAGATGCAAATAACTTGATTCATAGCTTTGAGAGACTTTGGGATATTTTTGTCTGGAATGGCACTAATGTCTCTTTTTTATCAAAACTATCTCAAGCAACTTAATGTTTTACAACCATGGCAATGTTTGGTAATGTCTTTAAACGTGAAGGCTTTGAAAGAGCTTAAGAACTCCAGAGCAGATGGGATCATGGTCCAGGAGACCCACTTTCACTCTGAGGCATCCTTTAAATTTGCCTTCAGACAATACCCCACCTCATTTGTGGCCTCTGACTCCATGGGCAAGGTGGGTGTAGCTATTCTGATGAAGCGATCTTGCCCCCTTTGAGTAAAAACATCCCTTTTAGATCCTCACAGGCATTACGTGATCCTCTCCTGTGACTATATGACCACCCCTATAACTCTTATGAATGTCTATGCTTCAAATGTTGGCCAAATAGGATTTCTTAATTCAGCCGTGGAAGCTCTGCAGGGAATGGCACAGACTTTCACAATAGTCTGAGGGGATTTTAATGTATATTCTGTGACAATGGATAGGCAGACCTTGTTTGACCCTAACATCTCTAAACAAACACAGGAACTGTCTACATCTTTTCGCAAACCAAAGTCCTCAGATCCTACCGACTTTTAGACTCATGGCAGATCAAACATCCAGTAGCCAGACAATACACATTCTACTCTCCTGTTCACAAACTGCACTCCAGACTAGAGTTGAGTGAACACCTGGACGTTCGGGTTCGGAGGGTCCAAACAAACTTCGGAAAAAAGTCTGGGTTCGGCACCGAACGTTGCCCGAACTTTATACCGAACCCCGAACCCCATTGAAGTCAATGGGGACCCAAACTTTTAGGCACAAAAATGTCTGTAACAAAGTCCTGGCAAGTGCTAGAGGCCTGCAAAAGGAAGTAAAATGGGGGTAAGAGTAGGGCAAGTGCCCTACAAAAAAATGGGGATAGGGAAAATAAATTAAAATCAAATAAAAAAAAAATGGGAAGGGGGGGTGGATGTGGAGTAGGAACCTAGAGGTTGACTAGGCCGTGACCGTGGCAGTGTAGGTGGAAGTGGCGGTGGTCGAGGAGGAGGAGGTAGCCCCCAAAATATTGAGGCCTATTCAAAAAAACAAGTATACAAATGGCTGTGTGAGTCCGGTCTAAATGTTTATTCTGCACAAGGTACAAGCCTTGTGGTATCCATGCCTGGTTCATTTTAATAAAGGTTAGCTTGTCCATGTTGGCTGTGGACAGACGCCTGCGCTTGTCTGTGATAACGCCCCCTGCCGTGCTAAACACACGTTCAGGAAATACACTGGCTGCAGGGCAGGCCAGCACCTCCAAGGCATAAAGGGCAAGCTCAGGCCATGTGGCCAATTTGGAGACCCAGAAGTTGAATGGGGCAGACCCATCAGTCAGTACGTGTAGGTGTGTGCACACATACTCTTCCACCATGTTGCTGAAATGCTGCCTCCTGCTAAGAGTCTATCGGCTGGTGGTGCTGTTTGTTGTGGCGGGCTGCTGACAAAGCTTTGCCACATTTCGGCCATGCTAACCCTGCCTTTTGAGGTGCTGGCGGTGCCACAGCTGCGTTGGTGGCCTCTTCCTCCTCCTCTGCCTTCGCCTTTGCTTCCACTGAGCCCCCGCTGTCATTTGGGAATGCCCTCAGCAGCGCCTCTACCAGTGTGCGCTTGTAGTCGCGCATCTTCCTCTCACGCTCCATTGAGGGAATTAGGGAGGGCACATTGTCCTTGTAATGGGGATCCAGCAGAGTGGCCACCCAGTAATCAGAAGAAGTTACAATGTGGGCAATTCGGCTGTCGTTGCGCAGGCACTGCAGCATGTAGTCGGCCATGTGTGCCAGGCTGCCCACAGGCAAAGACAAGCTGTCCTCTGTGGGAGGTATATCATCTGTGTCCTCTGTATCCCCCCAGCCACGCTCCAGTGATGCCCACGAGCTGCGTTGGGTGCCACCCTGCTGCGATTCCTCCTCATCCTCATCTTCCTCGTCCTCCTCATTCTCCAGAACTGTGCCCTGGCTTGAATATTTTGGACCTGGCCTATGCTGGTGCAGGAACCCACCCTCCGAGCCACTTGCGAATGACTGGCCTGATAACCGTGGAAATGACCCCTCTTCCTCCTCCTCCTCCTCATCCTCATGTGCCACATCCTCTTCCATCATGGCCTGAAGTGTTTTTTCAAGGAGACATAGAAGTGGGATAGTAACGCTGAGAACAGCGTTATCGGCACTGGCCATGTTGGTGGAGTACTCAAAACACCCAATACGCTACACGGGTCTCGCAAGTAGGCCAACTCGTTGGTGGTGAAGTGTTGCTGTTCCGCAGAGCGACTGACCCATGTGTGCTGCAGCTGAAAATCCACTATTGACTGCTGCTCGCACAGTCTCTCCAGCATGTGCAAGGTGGATTTCCCCCTTGTGGGCACGTCGCATATGAGGCGGTGAGGCCGAAGTTCCGCTGCAGCGCAGACAGGCGAGCAGCAGCAGGGTGAGAATGCCGAAAGTGCGCACAGATGGCCCGCACTTTATGCAGCAGCTCTGACATATCCGGGTAGTTTTTTAGAAAATTCTGTACCACCAAATTCAGCACATGTGCCAGGCAAGGGATGTGCGTCAAACCGGCTCGGCCCAGAGACGCTACGAGATTTCGGCCATTGTCGCACACCACCAGGCCGGGATTGAGACTCAGTGGCAACAACCACTCATTGGTCTGTTGTTCAATGCCCGTCCACAGCTCCTGCGCAGTGTGGGGTTTATCCCCCAAACATATCAGTTTTAAAATAGCCTGCTGTCGTTTCCCCCTGGATGTGCTGATGTTGGTGGTGAAGGTGTTACGCTGAGCGGATGAGTAGGTGGTCGAGGAGGAGGAAGCGTAGTAGGAGGAGGAGGCAACAGGAGGCAAAAAGAAATGCCCTGCAATCCTCGGTGGTGGAAGGACATGCGCCAAATGGCTAGCCGGCTCAGGCCCACCCGCCACTACATTTGCCCAGTGTGCAGTTAGCGAGATATAGCGTCCCTGCCTGTGCTTACTGGACCAGGTATCAGTGGTTATGTGGACCTTGCCACAGATGGCGTTGCGCAGTGCACACTTGATCTTGTCCCCGACTTGTTTGTGCAGGGAAGGGATGGCTCGCCTGGAAAAGTAGTGGCGGCTGGGAACCACGTACTGTGGGACAGCCACCGCCATCAGATTTTTGAAACTGTCCGTGTCCACTAGATGGAATGACAGCATTTCAAAGGCCAGGAATTTTGAAATGCTGGCATTCAGGGCCAGGGATCGCGGGTGGGTAGGAGGGTACTTCCTCTTTCTCTCCAGCTGTAAGCTTCCATGGGACCATGTGGAAATGCTTGGGGATGGGGGCGGACATGGTGGCGTTGCTGTCATATCGTCTGTTTGCTGGGTGGCAGGTGACACTGTCACTGTAGAGGTGGAGGAAGAGGCCGAGGCAGCAGCAGAAGAGGAAGCAGGAGGAGGCCAAGACCTTTCTTGGGTTTTGAGGTAATTATTCCAATGCAGCTTGTGCCTTGAATTCAGATGCCTGGTCATGGGGGTTGTGCTCAGGTTGAGAACATTTATGCCCTGGCTCAGGCTATCATTGCACAGCTTGCAAACCACTCGTGTCTTGTTGTCAGCACATTGTCTGAAGAACTGCCACGCGGGGGAATGCCTTTGAGCTGCCTTTGGTGTGCTAGGTCCCTGGGTGCGGTGGGCAGTAGCAGGCATACTGTCTAGGGGATGCTCGCTCTGCTTTTGCAACCTGAGTCCTCTTATGCTGTGCTGGTGCCTCTGTGCGACCACCACCTCTTCCTCCAAACTGCACACGTCACTCGCATGACCCTCATTCCATGTGGGGTCTAGGACCTCATCATCCTCCACATCATCTTCTACCCACCCTTCACCACTGCCCTCCTTGTCAGTCTGCACACTGAGGCAAGCTGCAGCAGTTGGCACCTGTGTTTCATCATCATCATCAGAGATGTGCTGCTCTGGTGTTTCCATGTCCTCATCCTGCAACAGAAGTGGTTGGGCATCGGTGCACTCAATGTCTTCCACTTCCGGGGCAGCGCTATATGGATGGCCCACGGAAAGCACACCAGGAGAGTCATCAAAAAGCATAAGAGTCTTTTGCAGGACTTGGGGCTCAGACTGCTTGGCTAAGTTACAAGGGGCTGAGGTGAAAGACAGATGGCCATGGGGTTCAGGTGCCAAATCTAAGCTTTCATCAAGGGACCGGGAGGGAGACAATGTGAAGGAACTGGAGGCATTGTCAGCCACCCAATCTACTATCGCCTGTACTTGTTCTGGCCTCACCAATCGTTGAGGGGCATTCGGGCCTACCATATACCGGTAAAGGTTCTGTTGGCTACCTGAGGAAGGTGTTTCCCTTGTGCATGTAGCTGGCACACCTCGACCATGTCCTCTCCTTCCAACAGGAGGTTCACCAACACCACCAACACCAGCAGCACCAGCATCACCAGCAGCACCATCACCACGTCCCTTATTAGCTCTCCTCATTGGGCCCGCAAATGTACTATGTAGCCCTATGTAAGTATTTATTAATACCAATTAATACCTTTTTTTTTTTGAAAACACCAACGTAGCCGGACTTTTTATTTTGAAATGCACAGCTCACACCTCACAGCTGGAAGCTCTCCCTTTAGAACTAGGAGATGGTTTTGAACAATAATGTGTCACTTACAGCAACAGCTAGAACCTCTCCCTTTAGAACTAGGAGATGATTTTTGAACAATAATGTGTCACTTACAGCAACAGCTGGAATCTCTCCCTTTAGAACTAGGAGATGATTTTTGAACAATAATGTGTCACTTACAGCAACAGCTAGAACCTCTCCCTTTAGAACTAGGAGATGATTTTTGAACAATAATGTGTCACTTACAGCAACAGCTGGTAGGTCTCCCTTTAGAACTAGGAGATGATTTTTGAAAAATAAAATAAATAATCTGTCACTTACAGCAACAGCTGGAACCTGGCCCTATAGGAGTAGGCAATGATTTTTGAACAATAATAATCCGTCCCTCTAAGCAACAGCTGAAAGCTCTCCCTTTAGAACCAGGACATGATTTTTGTACAATAATGTGTCACTTACAGCAACAGCTGGAACCTGGCCCTATAGGAGTAGGCAATGATTTTTGAACAATAATCTGTCCCTCTAAGCAGAAGCCTCTACCTAGTGCAGTCAGATCCTTGTGTAATGCAGGGTTTGATCTGCAATCTGTCACTCAAAGCAGCAGTATGTGAAATCTCAAATTACTCCCACAATCTGATCGTTGTGTACGATCCCACAATCTGATCGTTGTGTACGATCGTAACAATCATTGTGTTAGGCAGGGTTTGATCTGCAATCTGTCACTCAAAGCAGCAGTATGTGAAATCTCAAATTGCTCCCACAATTTGATCATTGTGTACGATCATAGCGATTGTTGTGTTATGCAGGATTTGATCTGCAATCTGTCACTCAAAGCAGCAGTATGTGAAATCTCAAATTTCTGCAATATGTCCCTTAGAGCAACAGTAGTAGTAATCTCAGAATGCAGGATCAGATGTTAAAATGTCTGCAATCTCTCCCTCACAAAAACGCTGGCAGCTTCCTCTCCCTATACTAGTCAGAGTCTCAGAGAGCATGTGACTGCAGCATCAAGTGACTCCAGCTTATATAGAGGCTGGGTCACCTGATGCACTGGCCAATCACAGCCATGCCATTAGTAGGCATGGCTGTGATGGCTTCTAAGGGCAAACCAGTGAAACGCTTGTTGATTGGCTGCCCTGCAGCTATTCAACATGCGTGATCAACTACCAGAACCCAGAACCAGAACGTTTTTTGAAATGTCCGTGTTCGGGTCCAGGTCCCGGACACCCCAAAGTTCGGTACGGACCCGAGCGTTACAGTCCGGGTTCGCTCAACACTACTCCAGACTAGATAATTACTGCCCCCCTCCTAACTAAGGTGGTCTCTGCAGAGATAGGACAGCTGACCTGGTCTGACCACCCCCCCATTTACATAGATCTAGCCCTGTCAGATAGGGCTACCAAGACCTGTCACTGGTGCTTTAATGAATATCTGCTCAACCATGAGGAAGCTAAAATACAGCTCTCTCAAACTTTGACCGAATTTTTTCAACTCAACCAAGGTTCAGTCTCGGAGGTAACGACCTTATGGGATGCACACAAAACAGTTTTCATAGGCCAGTGCATCTCTATTGGCACACGTCTAAAAAAGGATAATAATGCAAAAATGCTATTCTGGACCAGCTGCGACTCTCTGAGAAATAATTGCTCCAGAACCCCACGGTTGCTTGCCTTAGGGAGGTAACCAATCTTCGCAATCAACTTAAAGCTATAACTGCACATAGAGTGGCCAGGACACTTATGTGGTCTAAACAAAAAGCTATTAATACTCTAACAAACCCCACAGGATGTTGGTGAACAAACGTAGACCTCATCCATTTCATTCGTACCCGGATTTCTTAACTCAACCAGATGGTACCACCACATGTTGTCCTCAGAAAATGGAGGAAGTTTTTGGAAATTTCTACCATAAATTATATAACTGTCTTTCTCCCGAAAACAATTATAAATTTAATCAAGAATCATTTGACGCTTTCTGCTCCACACTTAAACTCCCTAAACTCAAGGGAACAGACCGCAAGTCTATAAATGCAATGCAATGGCCCGCGAGGAGCTCTCACAGGTTCTAAAACAATTACCCTCCCACAAAATGCCTGGACCCGGCAGTCTCCCATACTCTTATTACAAGACTAGCACCACACATGATAGCACATATAATTCCTTTCTTAAAGGAACCCAACCAGACCCCCAATTTGCTCACTTTTTTCTTACAGTTATCCCTAAAGATCCCTCCCTCCCAGATAACTATAGATATATTGCACTTCTAAATTCTGATTTACAAAAATCTTAGCTAATAGACTAGCTCCATTGCTCCCCAAAATGATCAATAAGGATCAGGTAGGTTTTCTACAAGCAAAACAAGCAGGGGACAACACCAGGCGAACCATTGATCTTATAGATATCCTAAATAGAGTTAATAGATTAATAGATTAAGCCTAGATGCACAAAAAGCCTTTGATAGGCTTTCTTGGCCATCTATGTCTACTACCTTTTCTTACTATGGGTTTGCAGGCCCCTTTATAGAGGCATTGAAGGTATTATACTCCCTTCCTACATCCCAGGTTCAAATGTCGGTATCACAGTCAAAAGCGTCTAATTGTACTAGACAGGTGTGCCCCCTGTCGCCTCTTTTGTTTGTACTCTGTCTAGACCCACTGGCTGAAGCGATAAGGGCCCCTTCAGACATAAAAGGGGTGCTGATGAGACAGAGAGAATATAATCTCTCCCTTTTTTGCAGACGACATTCTATTAACCTTAACAGAACCACTAACAACCCTCCCATTGCTACACAAATTGCTATCGCAATTCAGCTCCCTCTCGTGATATAAAATCAATGCTTCCAAAACTGAAGCCCTCCCCATTCTCCTTTGTACGTATCTTATAGAACATTTTAAACAGGCATACCCATACAGATGGTGTACTCCCACTCTCAAATACCTAGGAGTATATATCACACCTAGCTACCATACCCTGTATAACCCTAATTACCTCCCTCTGTTTAGAGAAATGCAAGCCATGTTGAAACAATGGGATGAACATCCTATTTCTTGGCTGGGTAGGATAAACGTATTGAAAATGTCTATATTACCAAAACTCCTGTACCTTTTTGAGACCCTTCCAATCCCGATCCCCCTGCCTCAATTGAAAGCTTTACATCAGTGGTTTTTGAAATATATATGGCACAACAAGGCCAATAGGATAGCCAGATCTGTAGTATATTCTCCCCGCACCCAGGGAGGCTTGGGAGCACCTAACATGACTAAATATTACTACCCCACGCACCTATGTACAGTAGTCTCCTGGCCCAACCATTCTCCCCCCAATAGGTGGACAGAGATAGAGACTGGTGCAATATATCCAGTTCATCCTTGTTCTCTGATCTGGTCTATAAATCTACACGAGGATAAAATCTTGAAGCACATGTGCCTAGCATCTATGACATTCTCTATGCAAATCTGGCGTACGGCGGCTAAAAAGTACTCACTCTCTTCGCTATGTCTTCCCTTAACTAATGTACTTTTCAACCCTATAATACCAGATAGTTTGTCCACTAGACAAATGACTCCCTGGGCCCAGGCTGCTCTATTTTAACTCCACCACTTTGTTCATCCGGTGTCCCGTAGATTTATGTCTTTTGAAGACATTAGGAACAAACCCCAGATCCCTACAAATCTACATTACCCTATCTACAATTTAAACATTTCTTTTTATTACTATCCCCAAACCTTACATTGTAAAACCTAATCAATTTGAGCTAACATGCACCCAGGGACCATACCAACTACACCTAGTCTCTACCATATATCAACAACTACATGAGGCCTCCCCTCTTTCTGAAGATACACACACACACATACATGACGAGATGGTCATGGATACTACAGAAACCAACCTCTCTCCAGATCTGGAAACAAATCTAGTCTTCTACCTTTAGCTCTTCTAGATGTGTGATACAGAAGGAGACAATGGTCAAAATACTAATGTTCTGGTATAGAACCGCAGATATATTGCACAAATGAAACCCAGTTTTGTCTCCAGTTTGCTGGAGATGTGGTACATCAGAGGGGACTATATATCATATTTTCTGGCAATGTTCTCTGATCCAACCCTTTTGGATGGATGTAATATCTATTCACCAAGCTCTAAGCACCCTACCTCTAACATTGGACCCAATACATTACCTTCTTGTCTCCCTATCCCAGGTCTAAAAAAGTACACAAAATGGTTAATCTCCTTCATATTGCTAGCTGCACAGAGGACCATTCCAATATTATGGCTTTCAAAAGACCCACCATCCCTTTCCATGCACCATAAAACTTATCTTGGACATTCAAAAAATGGAATATCTTACAGCAACGGTATCAGAATCCATCTTCCAGTTTAACAAAACATGGGAACTTTGGGATATCTCCAAATACTGAGAGTTTCCTGCTTCTTCCTATGGTACACATTTGACTCTATTAAAACAGAACATTTTCTGAGGATATTCAGCCATAATTAGTCTACAATTTCATTACTATACCCATTCTCTCAACTTCAATGATATACTATATGCATTTAATGGCTATGTCTGACTTGTTACTTGACTGTCTTTTTCCTGAAACATGTTAGGCCTATTCAGATTAACATCCCTCATGTTAAACTACATATACTTGTATACATTTATGCAATGTTCTATTATGCTGAAATTTGAAATTTTTTGTCATACTCCATTTTTTATTTCTCTTACAATAAAAATATGATTATGGATTTTTTTTTTTTTCGTGCGGCAACGCAACGTCCAATTTTCGTATCATTAGTATGGACTACGCATGCTCAGAAACGGAAAAATACATACAAAACTATTCAAAACATTACATCACTTCTGACTTTGAATTCGGTCGTACGAAAATTTTCATATTGTTAGTACGCTCTTCCCTTTCGACATGAGACAATAATCCAACAAAAAAAAAGACGTTCTGTCATCTAAAATTTGCATTGTGTGTATGAGGCATAACAGTTGGGGGTGAGGATTTACTAAATCTGGAGAGTGCAAAATCTGATGCAGCTCTGCACACAAACCAATCAGTGTCCAGATTTTATTGTCAAAGCTTAATTGAACAGGCTGAAATTAGAAGCTGACTACCATACACAGCTGTTCAACCCCCCCAAAAAGATTTTATTTTTTAAATTAAATACTGTTTTTACTTTCTTTTAATCCTTGCTGCATCTCGGTGCTGCTGATCTCCTGCTACCTCTTTGAAACCATATCCTGTTTACATGCAGTCATTCCAGCAACCTAAATATACTGTAGTTACATAGTTGATAAGGTTGAAGAAAACACAAGTCCATTAAGTTCAACCTATATGTGTGTGTATGAGTGTGGGTTTTTCTCTCTAAGAATTCCTGTAAAAATGTATATTATGATCCTTGAGGTAAACATCCACATTTTTTTTTGATTTGTCAATGCTCTAAGCTATTACCACTACCTGTGGAAGGATGTTCCACATGTTCACTGCTCTAACAATAAAGAACCCTTTCAGCAATACAGCATCGCATTTCCCAGGGTAGGTTTTATGTGACAGCAGTGAACCATGCCTGTGTGTGTAAGCATGGCTGCTTATAGTCTCTACTAGTGGTGCATGAGACAGGGTGAAAATAACTGGGAGAAAGGAACAGAGTGTTGTCACCCAGAAAAGGACCAAATTAAGAGCATCATGGGTCTGGTGTGGAGGATTTTGTTACCCACTGGAATATATATGAACTTGAGAAAATAATTATGATAGTAAATAGTCCCAACAGTGAAAAATGGTTTATTAAAACGTAACTTTTATTTATTTTGTTCATTAAAAAAGGGACATTACTAAAAATAAATTGTATGCAATATGAGATGTACAATATAATATTGTATGAATATATCCCTCTTTATTATAATATTATATACCTTTCTTTGCCTTATATCACTACACCCACAGTGCATCCGTTTATTATGAGACAATATAAATTTACACTTTATTGTGAGGTGTAGGAGAATTTATATATAGCTTCTTACTGCAAATTGTCCTTTATAATTGATGCCCTGTGGGTGTAAGGATATAAGACAAAGAAATGTATACAATATTATAATACATTTCCTACTGCCATACAATTTAGTGATGATCCTCTGATTAACAAATAAAAGTTTTAATGCAATTTGTTTTGTCTGGTCTATGCAATATCATCATAATTATTATTATTAATATTTATTATTATTATTATTGCTTTTCAGACAGGGGGCAGACATTTAGTCTGCCCTTACCTGCTAACACCTGGTGGCAGTGGAGCAGATTTAGGAGTGGCAGGGATATTACAATATGATGTAAGTAACATCATATACTAGCTCTCCCCTGCCTGGCCACCCTCCTGGATTCCCAGGAGCCTGTGCTGGTGTTTTCCCAAACTTGAAAAGGTGCAGCTGCATAGGCGTAATGCTAGGGAAGCCTGGTGTTTTTTTGCCAGGCTTCCTCAAGGGCCATGTGTCAGCATGCACCCTGAGTTAAAAGGGTGCTGCCGCGCAGGTCCAAAGCTATGGAAGCCCTAGGCCTCTGTAAGAACCCTGCATCAGTGTGCATGGTGCACACTGAAGTGAGGAGGAAGGGCACAGTTGCACAGACCTAACACTATACTACAGAAGCTGAATACCAGGCTTCTGTTAGGACTGTCCACCTGGCAGTGCTGGGACAAGGTCCTCCAGTGCCCAGGGCGAATATTACAAATTGCACCCCCTGCCAGGTGAAGTCTCCAGTACAGTCCCCCTTTACATCAGTTATCTCCAATAGAGTCCCCCATTACATCAGGTGTTCCCAATAGACTTCCCCTTTACATCAAGTGTCCCAAGTAGAGTCCCCCTTTACATCAGGTGTCCTCAACAGAGTCTCCCTTTACATCGGGTGTCCCTAATATAGTCCCCTCTTACATTAGGTGTTCCCAATAAAGTCCTTCTTTACATCAAGTGTGCACAATAGAGTCCACCTTTACTTTAGGTGTCCCCAGTAGAGTCCCCCTTTACATCAGGTGTCCCCAATAGAGTCTCCCTTTACTTTAGGTGTCCCCAGTAGAGTCCCCCTTTACATCAGGTGTTCCCAGTTGAGTTCCCCTTTACATCAGGTGTCACCAATAGAGTTCCACTTTATATCAGGTGTCTCCAGTAGACGCCCCTTTACATCAAGTATCTAGAGTAGAATCTGCCTTTACATCAAATGTCTTCAATAGAGTCCTCCTTTACATTAGGTGTCCACAATAGAGTCTCCCTTTACTTCAGGTGTCCCCAGTAGAGTAACATACAAGAATAATAGAAGTTGCGTGGCCTAGTGCATTATCCTCAATAAAAGATTTATTAGTTGACAAAAATAGGTATCATACTCACAAGTGAAAACTTAAATAAAAGCACATCATATCAATCCTCCATAAGACCGGGTTCACAATTGTCCTACAAACGGTCCGACATTGTGAGCACAAGTCACATGATGTAGGCAAATCAATGTTTCTCTATGAGAGCCATCTTAAGTGGTCCTACACAAGTCGGTTCGACTTTGAAAAAGGTTCCTGTACTACTTTGCTCTGACTTTGATCCTACCTCAGGCCATTGAATATCATTGAAGTTGGATCAAAGTCAGATCATCATCTTAATTGATCCAAATTTGGCATGCGACTTATGCTTTAAGGATCTTAAAGGGGAACTCCACACCAAATTAAAAAAAAAAAACAGCATGGGGTTCCCCCTCCAAGAGCATACCAGGCCCTTCAGTCTGGTATGGATTTTAAGGGGAACCCCCACGCCAACTTAAAAAAAAAAACAGCTTGCCCCCCCCCCAAATCCATACCAAACCCTTATCCGAGCATGTAGCATGACAGGTCAGGAAAGGGGGTGGGGACGAGAAAGTGCTCCCTCTCCTGAACCATACCAGGCCGCATGCCCTAAGCATGGGGGGATGGGTGTTTTGGGGTAAGGGGGCCCTATGCCCCCCCACACCAAAGCACCTTGTCTCCATGTTGATGAGGACAAGGGCCTCTTCCCAGCATCCCTGGCTGGTGACTTCCCTTGGAGGCCCCACCCTCTTGTGACCTCACCACCCTGGGCATGATGGGGCGGTGACATCACAAGGGGTGGGGCCTCCAGATGATGTCATCCAGTGGCCTTGCCCATGTCTTTATAAGTCATAGCACATGGCGGACCCAGCATTCAAGCCACAGAGAGCATTGAGTCAACATTGGAGGAAGAACAGATGAAGAACAGAGGGAGAAGACCCAGTAGAAGAGGGAGAAGACAGTGGAGAGAGGAGATCCAGCAGAAGAGGGAGAAGACAGCACAGAGTGGGGAAGAACTGGAGAGTGGAGAAGAACCGACAGAGGGAGAAGACATCGCCAAAGGAGTGAGAAGAACCGGAGAGGGGAGAAATCAAAAGAGACGTCAGAGCCGCTTTAATAAAATACATTAAAAACCTGTGTAATGTGTTTATTTTTGACACTTTTTTTAGGTGTATGGGTAAGGGTACAATATTCCCCAAACTGATTCACATAGGCTGGGGGGCTGGGATCTGGGGGCCCCCTTTTTAACAGGTTCCGGAATGCCTCATGTACATGCTGCAGAGGGGTGGTGTAGCAGGAGTCACCGTCTATAAATGGCGGTTCACGTGTGCCCGACACACTCTCCAGCAGTATGGCTGAGGTTCGGGCGGACTCGATGTCCGCCGGCTGCCCACGATTGCCTGGCACAGAAGAAAAATGGGGAACCACCTATATAAACACGGCAGTTCCCCGCTCTGTCAGGTGGCATGTAAGAGATCTACTGATCCCTGTGATCAGTTAGATCACTTATGCCCCTGGCAGCCCAGCCCCCTCACAGTTAGAACATGCCTAGGGAACACAGTTAACCCCTAGATCACCCGCTGCAGGTTAACCCCTTCACTGCCAATGACATTTACACAGAAATCAGTGGCTATTTAAATTTCTGATCGCTGTATAAATGTCATTGGTCCCAAAAAGAGTCAAAAATGTCCAACATGTCCGCTGCAATATCGCAGTCCTGATAAAAATCGCAGATCGCTGACATTACTAGTAAAAAAAAATTGTAAAAATGCCATAAATGAATTCTCACAGTTTGTAAAATCGGCAACCTTTGCGCAAACCAATTAATGAACGCTGACCGTGACTTTTTTTACCACAAATACGAGGAAGAATATATATCGCACAAACCTGATGAATAAATTTGTTTTTTTATATTTTTTTGGATATGTATTATGGCAAAAAGTAAAAAATAGTTTCAAAATTGTCACTATTTTTTTGTTAATAGCAGTGATCAGAAGTGACGCCGAGGGGATCAAATACCACCAAAAGAAAGCTCTATTTGTGGGGAAAAAAGAGCGTCAATTTCCTTTGGGTACAACGTCGTACGACCGTGCAATTGTCAGTTAAAGCGACGCAATGCCGAATCCCAAAAAGTGCTCTGGTCCTACAGTGGGAAATCCTTCCGGTCCTTAAGTGGTTAAAGGGGGCTTCCAGATTCTGATAAGATCACCACCCAAGGACCCCGACAACCACCGGCCAGGGTTGTCGGGAAGAAGCCCTTGTCCTCATTAACATGGGGACAGGGTGCTTTGAGGTGAGGGGACACAGGGCCCCCCACCCCAAAGCACCCACCCTCCCATGTTGAGGGCATGCTGTCTGGTATGGTTCGGGGGGCTCGCTCATCCCCACCCCCTTTCCTGACCTATCGGGCTGCGTGCTCGCATAAGGGTCTGGATCAGAGTGGAGTCTTGCGTTACAGGCCAGACCAACATCGGCCCACATGATCTGCAAGAGCCCAGATCAGGTGTCCTGTAAGTGCTCTACCTGTGTCATGACATGGAGCAGGCTGAGGGATGACCCGATGGATCATTGGGCACGGGGGAGTGGTAACTCTAGTTGTGAGCCCCTCCTTACAACATAATAATATGCCGCAAACCTAGTATGGATATGATAGGAGTGTTTAAGATCTCCCTATATTGTATGAATATCATCCATGTTCTCCCCGGTTTAGTACATGCTGTGGGGGTCACATGTGATATCAATGGTACACTTAGTATTTCATATAGACATGAAAGACATACCTGCTGGGTACACAGTAAATAAGAAACATAATAACATGATTCAAGCATGTGTCGTGTAAGTTATAAAATCATGGTTCATGGTTAAATAGAATAAAATAAACTGAGTTAGAGTTAAACAAAAATAAAAATAAAAATAGAAATTGGGTCAGTTAAAGATTATCGGCTGTGATGTAAGATACATACACATATCTGTATATATATAGCTATATATCATAACAATGATCTAGTCCAGTCTCCACATCATTGTGGCGTGGGCACAGACAACAGAGGTACAAACAACATAAGGTGCACCTGTATACATTCGCATATCCCCTAGACATGTGTGGTTAGTTTCGTTCCAAATTAAAATTTGGACAAATTTTTATTTTTCGGAAATTCAGATGTATTTGAAGTTCTGAATTACAATAGTACAGAATTTAAATTAATCCGAATAATGAAAAAAAAAATTTGGACGAAACTCGAATTTGAATAATTTTCGAATCATTGTCGAATACTTTTTGAATTTGAATAGTTTTCAAATTCTAATTCGAAAAGTTTTCAAATTCCAATAATTTTCAAATTCCAATAATTTTCAAATTCGAATTTGAAAAGTCCTCAAATTTAAAAACTCAAATTGGAAGAGTAAAACAGCTCTATTCCACTACAACACATTATATTCTTTGATTTTCTGTTTTATTCCCCTCTGTTGTATTCTATCCTTTTCCATTCTATTCCTCTACTTGCCACTCCACCCCATTCTCCTTGGAAATTGGAAAATGATTTGAAAATGACTCAAATTCAAAAACGTTTTGAATTTGAAAACAATTCAAATTCAAAAACTTTTCGAATTTGAAAACGATTCAAAATTGATTTGAAAACTTTTCTAATCGATTCGAAAACGAATAAACAAAACAAATTCCAAAAACGAATTCAATTAATGAAACAAATCTAACTAAACAAATTTATGTAAATAACGAATCAAAACTAAACTAAACAAATGTTTTCGCTCTGCACGTGTCTAATATCCCCACAAAGGATGCAACAAGGATGCATGCATACCAAAAACATGCAATATTGATGTGAAGACTGGACTAGGTCATTATTATGATATATCGCACCTAGAGTGATCACTCCCCTGTGCACAATGATCCATCAGGTCATCCTTCAGCATGTATCATGTCACGACACAGGCAGAGCATTTACAAGACACCTGATCTGGGCTCTCGCAGATCATGTGGGCGGATGTTGGTCCGGCCTGGGAATGCAAGACTCCATTGCACTTCCTATTTATAGCGCGGGCATGCGTTCCAGCCTATGCAGGAGTATACACAGCTCGACTCCCACTGTACATCGGATCATACCTGGATCAACAGGGTCCTTGTGAGAGTGAGCATTCTAACCCATACAACTGACCCTGTGGAATATTAAGAGTTTATTGCACCGCAGCTTTATCATAAAAAACAGACTCACATATTCATCCATTAGGGAAATTGGGGAAAGGGCAAACCACTACCATGGATCGGGTACGTCAGCCAATTGTGCTTTACTACCATGCTTTATTACCATATCCCTATCACCATACTCTCATACACACTTGTAGATTACAGTGATCCTTTTTATTTGAAGAACTGCACAATATATAGACATACCTGCTGTGTGTCACTTTACCTTATGTATTTACTGACCATATTTTGTTCTGATTGCTATGCAAACACGTAACATAATATCGCTGCCTCTGTTTATTTTTTTACAGTTGTGCTCATAAGTTTACGTACCCTGGCAGAATTTATGATTTCTGGCCATTTTTGAGAGAATATGAATGATAAAACAAAAACTTTCTTTCACTCATGATTAGTGTTTGGCTGAAGCAATTTATTATTAATCAACTGTGTTTACGCTTCAAAAATCAAAATGACAACAGAAACTACCCAAATGACCCTGATAAAAAGTTTACACACCTCATTTCTTAATACTGTGTAGTGTCCCCTTTAACATCAATGATAGCTTGAAGTCTTTTGTGGTATTTGTAGATGAGGCTGTTTATCTTCTCAGATGGTAAAGCTGCCCATTCCTCTTCCAGTTCCTGGAAATTCTTGGGCTGTCTTGCATGAACTGAACATTTGAGATCTCCCCAGATTGGGTCAATGATATTGAGGTCAGGAGACTGAAATAGCCACTCCAGAACCTTCACTTTATTATTCTGTAGCCAATGACAGGTCAACTTGGCCTTGTGTTTTGGATCATTGTCATGTTGGAATGTCCAAGTACATCCCAGGCACAGCTTCCTGGCTGATGAATGCAAATGTTCCTCCAGTATTTTTTGATAACATACTGCATTCATCTTGCCATCAATTTTGACCAAATTCCCTGTGCCTTTGTAGCTCACACATTCCCAAAACATCACAGTAGGAATAGTGTACCTTTCATCATAGGCCTTGTTGACTCCTCTCCAAATGTAACGTTTATGGTTGTGGCCAAAAAGCTTAATTTTGGTCTCATCACTCCAAGTGACTTTGTGCCAGAAGGATTGAGGCATGTCTTTGTGCTCTGTGGCATATTGTAAGCGAGATACTTTGCGGCATTTGTGTATAATGGCTTTCTTCTGCCGACTCAACAATGCAGCCCATCTTTCTTCAAGTGCCTCCTTATTGTGCATCTTGAAACAGCCACACCACATGTTTTCAGAGTCCTGTATTTCACCTGAAGTTATTTGTGGGTTTTTATTTGCATCCCTAACAATTTTCCTGGCAATTGTGGCTGAAATTTTAGTTGGTCTTCCTGACCAAGACTTGGTTTCAACAGAACCCCTCATTTTCGACTTCTTGATTAGAGTTTGGACAATGCTGATTGGCATTCTCAATTCCTTGGATATCTTTTTACACCTCTTTCCTGTTTTATACAGTTCAGCTACCATTTCCCACAGATCCTTTGACAATTATTTTGCTTTCCCCATGACCCTGAATCCAGAAACGTTAGCGCAGCACTGGATGAAAGATGCAAGGGACTGTCAGGAGTGCAGAAACTCACTGAACTTTTATACACACACACACTTATTACATGCAAACAGATCACAGGTGAGGATGGTTACCTTTAATAGCCATTCAAACCCTTTTGTGTCAACTTGTGTGCATGTTATCAGGCCAAAATCACCAGGGTATGTAAACTTTTGATCAGGGTCATTTGGGTAGTTTCTGTTGTCATTATGATTTAATAAGAGTAAACACAGTTGATTGATAATAAATGACTTCAGCCAAACACTAACCATGAGTGAAAGAAATGTTTTTGTGTTATCATTCATATTCTCTGAAAACTGGCCAAGAAATCATAAATTCTGCCAGGGTATGTAAACTTATGAGCACAGCTTTATTTATTTATTTATTTATTTATATACATGTGTATACATGTTTAATCATATACATTTTTTATCTGTGGTGAATTCTGATGTTACCATCAATCCAGTACACCACATATAAGCATGCTAACTAGACATGTTTGGTAGGCTCTGAGGAAGAGGAACTCCTCAAAACATGTTAGCCTATGATACCTATTTTTGTCAACTAATAAATCTTTTATTGAGGATAATGCGCTAGGCTATGCACCTTCTATTTTTCTTGTGTTTAGTACTTCAGACCTCCCCAGTCTGTGAAAGGCAGTGAGATGGGCATCATCTATTTAAAAGCATTAAAATAGAAGCACAACATTGCACCAAGGACTACCGCACAGTGCAGGAGATTTATTTGTGTGTTGTTTTTTGGTGCCCCCAGTAGACTCCCCCTTTATATCAGCTTTCCCCAGTAGAGTCTTATATACATTGTATTGTCAAAAGTATTGGGGCACCTGCCTTTAAACACACATGAACTTTAATAGCATCCTAGTTTTAAGCCTCGTACACAAGAGCCGATGGTTGGCCAACCGAATGTCCAACTTTTGTCCAAATTGGGAGACAGTGGTTTGGTCTAATGTACTGACATGAGTCAACTAATCGGCCAACAAAGCCGAACATAGTGACGTGTTATGAGCGTATAACGTGGAAGTTCAGGTGAATGTGATTTGTGAATTATGAACACAGGTTACACAACCAAACACTTCCTGGATTCCGAGCATGCATTTTTGCACTTCCAACTTTTTGTTGGTCAACGTCTGTACACACGAGCCAACAATCGGCCAACGCCTTGTTGGCCAACACAAGTTTTCTAGTTTCGTCGTCCAACTTCTGTTGGATGACATTTGGAATTGTCTGTAGAATCATGCGTACACACGATCGGATTAATGGCCAACAGGCTGTTGGATGACCCTTGTTGGCCAACAATCGGACCATGTGTATGGGCTTTTAGTCCGTAGGGTTCAATATTGAGTTGATCCACCCTTTGCAGCTATAACAGCTTCAACTCTTCTGGGAAGACTGTCCTCTGGGTTTAGGAATGTGTCTATGGGAATGTTTGACCTCTTCCAAAAGCACATTTGTGAGGTTAGGCACTGATGTTGCATGAAAGGTCTGGCTCGCAGTTTCCGCTTTAATTCATCCCAAATGTGTTATATCGGGTTGAGGTCAGGACTCTGTGTAGGCCAGTCGAGTTTCACCACCCCAAACTCGCTCATCCATGTCTTTATGGACCTTGTTTGTGCACTAGTGAGCAATCATGTTGTCCAAAATGTCTTGGTTTGCTGACGCCTTAAGAGTTCCCTTCACTGGAACTAAGGGACCAAGCCCACCCCCTGAACAATAACCCCACACCATAACCCCCCTCCACCAAATTATATGGACCAGTGCAAAAAGCAAGGTCCATAAAGACATGGATGAGCGAGTTTTGGGTGGAGGAACTTGACTGGCCTGCACAGAGTCCTGATCTCAACCCCATAGAACACCTTTGGGATGAAACATTCCCATAGACACACTCCTAAGCCTTGTGGACAGCCTTCTCAGAAGAGTTGAAGCTGGTATAGCTGCAAAGGGTCAGCCAACTCAATATTGAACCCTATGGACTAAGACTGGGATGCCATTAAAGTTCATGTGTGTAAAGGTAGGTGTCCCAATACTTTTGGTAATATACAGGGTGGGCCATTTATATGGATACACCTTAATAAAATGGGAATGGTTGGTGATATTAACTTCCTGTTTGTGGCACATTAGTATATGTGAGGGGGTAAACTTTTCAAAATGGGTGGTGACCATGGCGGCCATTTTGAAGTCGGCCATTTTGAATCCAACTTTTGTTTTTTCAATAGGAAGAGGGTCATGTGACACATCAAACTCATTGGGAATTTCACAAGAAAAGCAATGAGTTATTTACAAGTTTCTGAACACTTATAAAATGTGTTCAATGTGCTGCCCATTGTGTTGGATTGTCAATGCAACCATCTTCTCCCACTCTTCGCACACTGATCGCAACACCGCAGGAGAAATGGTAGCACAGGCTTCCAGTATCCGTAGTTTCAGGTGCTGCACATCTCGTATCTTCACAGCATAGACAATTGCATTCAGATGACCCCAAAGATAAAAGTCTAAGGGGGTCAGATCGGGAGACCTTGGGGGCCATTCAACTGGCTCATGACAAACCAATCCACTTTCCAGGAAACTGTTCATCTAGGAATGCTCGGACCTGACACCCATAATGTGGTGGTGCACCAACTTGCTGGAAAAACTCAGGGAACGTGCCAGCTTCAGTGCATAAAGATGAACAGTTTCCTGGAAAGTGGATTGGTCGTTGTGGGCCAGTTGAATG
>BLSH010392366.1:426652-447510 GCA_018402905.1 Glandirana rugosa
CACCAGCCTCACAGTACCAGACCCCGACGTACTCACGTCGGCCGTGACTCCTCGATGTCAAGTAACTCCCTCGGTACTTACGGTTGTACATGACACTGTATGACTTCGTCTCGTACTGGGTGAGGGAAGTCTCTAACCCGGTGTCCCGTCATGAGGTTGTACTATTACTGGGGGTTTGTGTGGAGGTTCTACTGGTGACGGAACGATTTCTTCGAATCCCATTTCCACTACCTGACCGGTTCGTACTGAGATCTGGATTTGGGATAATCCGTAGACACCCCGTAGGAGTTAGTTTTCCACCTCCTCGCGTTCCATTGTAGGTGGTCGAGACACTACAGTAGTACCTCCTCCCTTCGCCTCCTCCATGATGACATCACAGAGCTGGTGGATGTTACCTTGCGCTCCTCCACCTTTTGATTGAGGATGCCCCACAGATGCCTAATAGGGTTTAGGTCTAGAGTCATGCTTGGCCAGTCCATCACCTTTACCCTAAGCTTCTTTAGCAAGGCAGTGGTCATCTTGGAGGTGTGTTTGGGGGTCATTATCATGTTGGAGTACTGCCCTGTGGCCCAATCTCTGAAGGGAGTGGGTCATGCTCTGCTTCAGTATGTCACAGTACATGTTGGCATTCATGGCTCCCTCAATGAACTGTAGCTCCTCAGTGCCGGCTGCACTCATGCAGCCCCAGACCATGACACTCCGACCACCATGCTTGACTGTCGGCAAGGCACACTTGTCTTTGTACTCTTCACCTGGTTGCTGCCACACATGATTGACACCATCTGAGCCAAATAAATTTATCTTGGTCTCATCAGACCACAGGACACGGTTCCAGTAATACATGTCCTAAGTCTGCTTGTCTTCAGCAAACTGTTTGCGGGCTTTCTTGCGCATCTTCTTTAGAAGAGGCTTCCTTCTGGGACGAGAGCCATGCAGACCAATTTGTTGCAGTGTGCGGCATATGGTCTAAGCACTGACAGGCTGACCCCCACCCCTTCAACCTCTGCAGCAATGCTGGCAGCACTCATATGTCTATTTTCCACAGACAACCTCTGGATATGACACTGAGCATGTGCAATCAACTTCTTTGGTCGATCATGGTGAGGCCTGTTCTCAGTGGAACCTGCCCTGTTAAACCATTGTATGGTCGTGACCACCTTGCTGCAGCTCAGTTTCAGGGTCTTGGTAATCTTCTTTTAGCCTAGGGCCTAGGCCATCTTTATGTAGAGCAACAATTCTTTTTTTTCAGATCCTCAGAGAGTTCTTTGCCATGAGGTGACATGTTGAAATTCCAGTGACCAGTATGAGAGAGTGAGAGCGATAACACAAAATGTAACACACCTGCTCCCCATTCACACCTGAGACATTGTAACACTAACGAGTCACATGACACCAGGGAGGGAAAATGGCTAATTGGGCCCAATTTGGTTTAGATATTAATGGCTGTGTGTTGAGTTATTTTGAGGGGACAGCAAATTTACAATTTTACTTTACATTGTAGCAAAGTGTCATTCCTTCAGTGTTGTCACATGAAAAGATATAATAAAATATTTACAAAAATGTGAGGGGATGTACTTACTTTTGTGAGATACTGTATATATAGTTTTTAATATTATTATTATTATTATTATTATTATTATTATTATTATTATTATTATTATTAATAATAATAATAAATAATAATAGTTTAAAAACTATAATAATGGTTATCGTTAATAAAAATAATAAAGATAATAATTTAATTATACCAAAAAATATCCAAATGTTTTTTGTTCTTTAGGATTTTAGAATTTTCAGATTTTGATTCTTATTTTTGAATATTCGTTCTTTTGAATTTTTGGATTTTAGTTCTTATTTTCAGATTTTCATTATCAGATTTTCATTCTTACTTTTGATTTTTGTTCTTTCAAATTTTCATTCTTATTTTTCGGATTTTCGTTCTTTAGAATTTCAGATTTTTGTTTTTTCGGATTTTCGGATTTCGGATTTTTGTTTTTTTCCTATTTTCGTTTATTCCAATTTTCATTCTTTTCAAAAGTTTGTTTTCGGAAAAAATAGTGAAACGTTTTTTCGTTATTTGGATGTTTCCGAATTAACGAATATTCCAAATTTGACGAAACACGAATTTGGGATGAAACAAATTGCACATGTCTACTAACTACAGGTCCCTGTAACTAACATAAGACACAGTATAAGGCATATACTTCAGCTGGAGCACCTCCCCCTAGAGGGAAGCCATCCTGGCAAACTGGAGAAAAGAAATGCATAGTCCATCCTGAACAGGGGGCAGCCATCTTTAACAATACCAGCAAAACAGAACAAAACACATTCCTAACATTAACGCTATCTACCTGTACATTCTGTCATCAGGGGGTTATAAGCCTGCTGACAGAAACAACAATAGAGACTGTACTTTTCAAAGAGTCTATGGTAGGAGGAGCAGGATACTAGGTCTCACCCAAAGTTTTTCATCAGGAACAAAACATCCATCTGGAACAGGTCAGAGTGTTAGGCCAGCCTAGTCCACGAGCAAAGAAAAACAAAGGCAGCAATTTTCTCCTTGCTGTCCATGTAAATTACCTTTGAGCTGAACATCACATCAGTCCCTTCACAGGTAGTACTGAGAGTTAGGCAATCTCCCCAGGTTGTCGTCAACTCCCCTGGCAGTGACAGAGTGGCTCTTGGTGGGCTGTTTTAACAACCACCACCCTGTCTTTGTAGATCTCTCCAGCCAGCATTCGTGCCAAATGTCCTGAATCTGTGTCCAATCTTGATCACAATGCGGTCCCCACAAGGGTCTGGGGACATGCATATACTCCCACACATATAATAGAATGTGAATGGTGTGATTATTCTATTCACCGTGATTTATCAAACCATATCAAAAAGCCCAAAATAAACACAACTAATTAATATGCATTGAAAAGTATGCAGTATCAATGGAAAATAAAACAAAAAGAAGACATACATATACCAAAAATAATAGTAATATGTGCCAAAAAATATTTGACAGAGTGTCCAATCAATGTGAACTTCAACAATGTGCACACCGTTCTTGGAGTAATCAAATAAATGGATAGTCCTTCCAAAATGTAGCTCTTGATAATAATAGCTTTAAAATGTTTATGATCTGCAGTTCAAGTAGCTGGAAACAAGAAAAGAGAAGGGGGGCTGCTCCACACCTTCAGAAGAAATGTCCGCTCACCTCAGAGATTTGACCACATAGGTCACACAGTGCTCATAGGATGACATGAGATGGGAAAAAATAAACTTCTCCGACACCTAAGCTGCTCATCCCCAGTGTGATCCTGGTCTCTGGGTCACTTATCCTCCTACAGGGATTTCAGTTTTGCAACCCTTGTCTCCCATTCAAAAGATAATACTCAAAGCAAAGGGAGAAACAAATATAGCACAATACTGCTGCTAAACACCTTATTTATTTAATATGTAAAATTAATCCGCTCACATTTAACAAAATTAAAAGCCACATAGAAAAAAGAGAATGAGATAAATCGCCTCCTCACCACACTTCAGGGAATCTGAGTCATCGGGTGTAACGTCGCTCGCTCCTTCCGACGCGTTGCATCACTAGTAAAGTGACATCTTCAGGGATCCCTGCAGATATGGTTTGATAAATCATGGTGATTAGAATAAGCACACCGTTCACATTCTATCATATCTTTTTCTTTAGTGTTTGAGTCCACTACTAATGGTTGTAGCTTTTCTTTAATTATATGTCATTATATGTCATTTCCTGCATGTCAGGCAACACATATAGTGTCTTCAAGCATTGCACTGTTTATTTTTCTTTCATATATAGTAGCGCACAAGTATTTGTAAATTTATCTTACTCCCATACCATGTCATCCTCCCACTTTCCTCGGAAGTCCTCGATGATGTCCATGATGTTTGGAGGGACATGGGGATAGTCCAGACACTCCAGAGCTGTTCACTGGTGCAGCTCCCACTGCAACCTTGAAAACCTTGGCAGTTCCTGAGGTTTGCCTTTCCCAGGTCTGGGTGGTAGAGGGTCTGTTGTAGAATTTCTGCCTCACACTGACTGTGACCTGCACTGATGTTTTGGCTCCCTCAGATGAGCCTGGCACATCCATCACCTCAGACAGTACTTCAACCTTCTGCTGAGAGTGACCCCACTTCCACTCCTCTTCTGAGCTGCTAAGAGATGACCACTCCTCCAATTATTTATCCAAGTGCCCAAATTCTGTCTGCAGTCTGGGTGACCCTCAGTCTATGGCCCTACCACTGTCACTCCCCTCTGGCTCACCTGAGGGCATATCACCCTCCTGCACTGCCTCCTACCAGGTGGGGTCAGCAGAGTGTTCGGGTGCAGTCGGCATTACAGGGATAGTGTCTGGTTCCTGCTAGGCAGTACTTACAGGTATCAGCTTTGCGACCGGGCTGCAGTCTGAGGCAGACTTCTGACTCTCTTCTCCGATGTCACTTGCCTTTGCTGGGGAGTCACCAGCCTCAGACTTAACCCCACCTTTATCAGATACTTCAAGACCCACTATGGTCTTCTGGGACTTCCGTGGCTGTTTTCTGCAGAGAACTGACCACAGATCCACATTGTGGTTGAGCGGCTCCTGCTTGCTTGGTGTTAGCTGTGTGAGTGGCTCATCACAGTGCCTGCACTGGATCCAGGCACTAACTACAGTGGTCGGTCTTCTGCAGACAGGACACAGTAGACATGGTCTCTCCATTCCCTTGATCATCCAGAGGGTGAATCCCCCTTGATGCTCCAACCAGACACCGGTGTCCACCAGTGTCATTTCCTGCATGTCAGGCAACCAGGTCAGCGCTGGGTACACATGCACACCATCCGCCATCTTGCTCCTCTCTTTTTCTCTCTCCACAAGCAGAGCACACTGTGGCTGTGCCCCCAAGCTTCCAGACTGCCTGGCACCTGCAGCTGTGATAAACAGGCCTGTTCCTGTGCACTCCGCTGTAACCCCTTCTTAGCTGTACTTAAGTTTGCAAATTACGTCAACCCCCATAGTGGGACTTTAAAGGGAAAAAGATGTATATAAAAATTAAATTTTATTGGAATAAAATAAAATGGTCAGGTCTAATAAGGTCTACACATAAAACAAATGACATACATTCACAAAGCAAGTATAACATTTACAACAAGGTGAAGCAAGACAGAAAGTTACAAATGAGCCACAAGGCTCTGTCTGCAAGGACAGAGTGTACCCAACGTGTTTCGAGTCAATGGTATGGCACTCTTCATCAGGGCTGAGTGGCATATGAAAACATTGATTTCTAAATTAGAAAAAAAAAATCATTAAGAATCACATATTGTAAACATATCAAAATACATTCATAAAGATAATGTATTATACATATGTCTTGAATACTGACCATCTTGTTATAAATAGAGGATAATTATACTGTATGTGATGGTTTCAGCAATTAAAAGAAATAGGTGCTGCCTGCATGTATCTTGTTATAAACAGAGGATAACTATACGGAATGTGACAGTTTCAGCAATTAAAAGAAATAGGCGCTGCCTTCATGAAGTTTGCAGGCACAGGCAGTACACTGATGGTTAGGACATGCCGCTCAGCACTGACTGTGCCCGAGAAACTGGGAGCAGATGGTAGCAAGTGTTTACTGTGGTTGCCAGGAGCAACAGTGAAATCACACAAACACACATCACACTGTAGTTAGCAGGGTTGGGACAGTCCTTAACATCAGCTGTGGTTAGGCAAATGATAGACCCCCTCCTGCAGATAGCTGCTGTCTTTCTCCGATCACAATGGGCAACAGTAGACATTTTGGTGCACTCTTTACTGTTCTCAGCAGGTCATTGTGGCACACGGGCACTTTCTCCAGCTTTAAGCAGACCACTGGACATTTTGTAATCCATGGGCACAATCGTCCACTGTGGTTGCCACAGGTGAAAGCACATAACATAGTTCTCACTGAATAGCAGGTTTTTAGTTTTAAGTATCTGTCCCAGCAGTGGTTGGGGTAACTGGGTATGCGGTGCAGCACTAACTCAACAGCAGCTCCCGCTGGTTGCTATGGACAATGGCACTTGACTTGAGCACACAGTCACAAATAGGCAGAGCACATAAGTTTGTCGCCCCTAAATGTAGCACACCCCCTAAGGGTCACAGATGAACTGGGATCCCCCACTCTGCAGAGCCAGGCTGTCACATACCAGGATGAAGGCCGAAATGCTGAGAGGGCTCCCCTTGCAGCTAAGTGCAGTATACCCCTGAAGGTGGTACAGAAGGTGTAGTGCCCAAAGAAGCACAGGTTACTAGATGGGGTCTGAAAAATAGGAATGATGGTCACCTGATGTATTCTGGATGCAGCAGGATACACAGCTGGGCAAGAGCCTCTAGAGAACCTCAGTAGTACTTGGCAATAGTGCACACAGGAGACGGTAGTAAAAGCCAGGCCGGGGGTCAAACACGGTGGATCCATCAGTAGCAGAGGGAGGTAGTGAAACAGGAACTAGCCGAGGTCATGAATATCAAGGCAAGCCAGGAATAAATAGCAAAGGTTGTAATGCAAGCCAGGGGTCATAAACTGGAGACTGCAGCAGAGTTGGTATAACAAGCCAGAGGTCAAAGCCAGGAGAGGAGATCAAACAGGTCAGAGGCAAGTCGGGTCACAACAGGTAATCCAAGGGTAAATGCACAAGGGCTCAGGAACACAGGAAGGCTGACAACAATCCAGCAATTTGTGAGGGAAGCTGCTGTCCCTATATAAGCCAGTGGATACTGACAATTAGCGCGCTTTGTGTACCCCAATACGCAGTCACAAGCGTAGACTCGCCATAACGTGCCGTTCACTAGTGCGCATGCATGAATTAGTGAGACTGTATTGGATGTTGCCATATTTGCCAAATCTTCTCGCAATTCTTCCCTGACACAGGCATTCCGAATTTACACAACCACTCAGAGTCAGAGATCAGTCTGTAACCTTGTTTTTGTTATTTATTGAGGGATAATAACTTGGATATGGATTGGAAAATTGTGGGATGCCCACTTGACTTCAGAGCAACTTTAGGGACAACTCTTCCTATATATAGTTCTATATACGGTTCTATATACACTATACTTCTTCCTTCAGCACTCACTTGCTTGCAGAACTGTAGTGTTGGGCAAACGGTTCGGGCCAAGCAAAGGTTTGACCTAAACATTGCCTGTCCGTCTGAATTTGTGGGGCACTTGGCAGGAGGTTCAGTACATTCTATGCCCCATCAGGGCATAGTGAATAGCTGGTTGTAAAGGAGCGGTATGGGAAGCTGGTCGTTGCAGCCTTAACAAAAGATGAGTCATCAGCTGTCAATAGGCTTGCCCGCTGACAGCTGAATAAAAAAAAACCCTGCTGACAATAGAAAACGTGAAAAAAATTGTGGGGTCCCCTCCAATCCATACCTGGTCTTTTGGGTCTGGTATGGAATTTAACGGGAACTCCATGCAAACATTTTTTAAAAAATAACGTGGAGTCCTCCCAAAATCCATACTAGACCCTTATCTGAGCATGCAGTCCAGCAGGCCAGGAAAGGGGGGTGGGTTAAATGAGCACCCCCCGTTCCTAAACCATAACAGCCCACATGCCCTCATCACGGGGGGTGCTTTGGGACAGGGGGGCATCAATCAGGATGCTGCTGCCACTGTCAGACCCAAAAAAAGTAGAACAGAATGTTCCGCTAGCGATGAAGGCTTACTGTCATCTGCTTGCTTTGCCGTTTGACAGTACTTATGTAGGTAATGGACGGGGACACCTGGCAACATCACCTGGTGGCTCCACCTCTTACCTATTTAAGAACTCCAAAATGGCGGAGCAGGCACACGGTAGTTAGCCTTTGTTGCTGGCGGAGCGTTTTTATTTCTGGATTTGGCGGTGGCTATTTTTAATAAAGGAATTGTCAAAAACTGTGTGTGTGTTTTTATTTCTTTTTGACACTTTTTGAGTGAATGGGTAGGGGTACTATGTATCCCATTCTCATTAGCATTGGGGGCTGAGATCCGGGGTCCCGCTTGTTAAAGGGTGCTTCCAAATTCAAATAAGCCCCCTGCCTGCAGGTGCCCACAACCACAGTCCAAGGTTGTTGGAATAAGGCAGAGCCCCCCCCACCCCAAAGCACCTCCACATATTGAGGGCATGTAGTCTGATATGGTTCAGAAGGGGGGGTGCTCCCTTGCCCCCCCTTTCCTGACCTGCCAGGCTGCATGCTCGGATAAGAGTCTGGTATGGAATCTGAGAGGGACTCCTAAGCCATTTTTTTAAAATATTAGTGTGGGGTTCCTTGAAATTCATACAAGACCCCAAGGTCCTGGAATGGATTGGGGTGGCACACCGTTTTTATTCACATTTTTTTGTTGCCGGAAATGCTATTGTATTCCTGGCAATTTAAACGTCATTTTTTTTTCTTTATAAATGTCAGTTTTGCTGCAGCAGGTTCTATACATGATATAGATGCACCATTTTACAGGCAGACTAAGGGCATCCCCAGGCACTATATTTAAAGGAATATTTCATATTTATTGTTTCACTTTAGGCATTGTTAACCCCTTGAAGACTAAGGCTTTTTCTGACACTTGTTGCTTATAAGTTAAACGAGAACTACTTAGAACTCCCAAACATTATATATAGTATCTCACACAAGTAAGTAGACCCCTCACATTTTTGTAAATATTTTATTATATTTTTTCATGTGGCAACACTGAAGAAATGACACTTTGCTACAATGTAAAGTAGTGAGCGTACAGCTTGTATAACAGTGTAAATTTACTGTCCCCTCAAAATAACTCAACACACAGCCATCAATGTCTAAACCACTGGCAACAAAAGTGAGTACACCCCTAAATAAAAATGTCCAAATTGGGCCCAATTAGCCATTTTCCCTCTCTTGCGTCATGTGACTCTTTAGTCTTACAAGGTCTCAGATGTGAATGGGAAGCAGGTGTATTAAATGTGGTGTTATCGCTCTCACACTCTCATACTGGTCACTGGAAGTTCAACATGGCACCTCATGGCAAAGTACTCTGAGGATCTGAAAAAAAGAACTGTTGCTCTACAAAAAGGCTAGGCTATAAGAAGATGCCAAGAACCTGAAACTGAGCTGCAGCACGGTGGCAAAGACCATGCAGCAGTTTAACAGGACAGGTTTCACTCAGAACAGTCCACCAAAGAAGTTCACGTGCTCAGCGCCCTATGCAGAAGTTGTCTTTGGGATATAGACGTATGAGTGCTGCCAGCATTGTTGCAGAGGTTGAAGGCGTGGGGAGGTCAGCCTATCAGTGCTCAGACCATATACCGCACACTGCATCAAATTGGTCTGCATGGCTGTAGTCCCAGCAGGGCGCCTCTTCTAAAGATGATACACAAGAAAGCCTGCTAACAGTTTGCTGAAGACAAGCAGACTAAGGATATGGATTACTGGAACCATGTCCTGTGGTCTGATGAGACCAAAATAAAATTATTTGGTTCAGATGGTGTCAAGCGTGTGTGCCAGCAACCAGATAAGGAGTACAAAGAAAAGTGTGTCTTGCCTACAGTCAAGCATGGTGGTGGGAGTCATGGCCTGGGGCCGCATGAATGCTGCCAGCACTTGGGAGCTACAGTTCATTGAGGGAATCAAGAATGCCAACATGTACTGTGACACGCTGAAGCAGATCATGATCCCCTCTCTTCGGACACTGGGCCACAGGGCAGTATTCCAACATGATAACGGCCCAAAACACAACTCCAAGACAAACATTGCCTTGCTAAAGAAGCAGAGGGTAAAGGTGATGGACTGGCCTAGCATGTTTCCAGACCTAAACCCTATTAGGCATCTGTGGGGCATCCTCAAACGGAAGGTGGAGGAACGCAAGGTCTCTAACATCCACCAGCTCCATGATGTTGGCATGGAGGAGTGTAAGAGAACTCCAGTAACAACCTGTGAAGCTCTGGTGAACTGCATGCTCAAGAGGGTTAAGGCAGTGCTGGAAAATAATGGTGGCCACACAAAATATTGACACTTTGGGCCCACTTTGAACATTTTCACTTAGAGGTGTACTCACTTTTGTTGCCAGCGATTTAGACATTAATGGCTGTGTGTTGAGTTATTTTCAGGGGACAGCAAATTTACACTGTTATACATGCTATAAATTCACTACTTTACATTGTAGCAAAGTGTAATTTCTCCAGTGTTGTCACATGAAAAGATATAATAGAACATTTACAAAAATGTGATGGGTGTACTCACTTTTGTGAGATGCTATATATATATTTTTAGCAGATACCATAGAGAATAAAATGGTGTTTGTTGCAATATTTTATGTCACACTGTATTTGTGCAGCGGTCTTTTAAACACAATTTTTTTGGGAAAAAAATATACTTTCATAAAATAAAAAAAGCACAACAGTAAAGTTAGTCCAATTTTTTGTCATAATGTAAAAGATGATGTTACGCTGAGTAAATAGATACTAACATGTCATGCTTTAAAATTGCAAACATGGAATGGTGACAAACTACGATACTTAAAAATCTCCATAGGTGACCCTTTAAAAATTTCCAACAGTTACCAGTTTAAAGTTACAGAGCAGGTCTAGTGCTAGAATTATTGCTCTCACTCTAACAATCACGGCGATACCTCACATGTGTGGTTTGAACACTGTTTACTTTTTTATGTGTGACCTACGTATGCATTCACAGGGCGCTTTAATTTTTTTTTTCTGATTCGTTTTATTTTAGGTTTTTTATTTTTTAAAAACAAACTGGTATGGCACCTCTGTAGTGTGTTTACTGTGAGTATATTTTTTAGCTGCCCCTTTAAATGTGAGTAGCACACTGAATTGGTTAAAAAAAATTGTAAAGGCAATAGCACTATATACTCGTGAAATTAAAACATTTAGGCTGGGTTCACACCAGTCCGGTGTGAATTCCAGCTCCATTGCCTGTGATAAGGAGAGGAGCCACTGTTCAGCAGCTCCTGTCCATTCTCACAGCGCATCAGCTGACTGGGAAGGGGGGGAAGGTGCAGTGACGAGGAGAAAAGATCCCCATTCAATGCGAAACACATCCGCAAATTAGATGCATTAGCATTGAACAAAATGGGGCTGTAATTTGCACCACAATGCTCAGAAAACGCACACGTTTTCTGTGCAATGCGGACTGTGAATGCACTGCACATATGTGAACCGGACACATTGAAAAAACATGTTTTCATGTGTCCTGCGAATTGGATGCAGTGTAATCCGCATTCAATTCACATTGGTGTGAACCCAGCCTTAGACATAGCAATGGTAATAGTTCTTGTGCATTGTGTTCATGTGAACAGTGATCCTTTGTGTCAACAGCACCAAATTATATACCCAACAATGAATAATCTATAAACATATGATTGTTAACAAGTGTTCATGATGCGTGGTTTCTTCCGCATATCCTACAATCCTATATACTGGATAAGGGGTGATCAATCACTAAAGGTCTGACCCATAGCATGCACTTTGTCTCTGACTTAAGTGTAGTGCTTGGTAGTTAGAGTTGATAAAACCTCTGGAAGTCCGGGTTCGGCAGGTTCGGCCGAACTTACGGACAAAGTCCGGGTTCAGGTCCGGACTTGACCCGAACTTTGACCCGGACCCCGAACGCCATTGAAATCAATGGGGACCTGAACTTTTAGGCACAAAAATGGCTGTAACAAAGTCCTGGCAAGTCCTAGAGGTCTGCAAAAGGAAGGAAAATGGGGGTAAGAGTTGGACAAGTGCCCTACAAAGAAATGGGAATAGGGAAATAACTTAAAATATTTTTTAAGCTAAAATCACATAAAAAAATCAAAAATGGAGGTGGACGTGGAGTTGGAGGTTGAGGAGGCGGTGAAAGTGGCGGTGGAGGAGGAGGAGGTAGCCAACACTTTTTTTTATTTTTGTGCAAGAAATGCACCGCTGGCCGCAAATGTAGTTTTTAGAATTTTTTTTTTTTTTTTTTAAACCAGCTATGTAGATGCACTTTTTAATTTTGTGCAAGAAACAATAATCTGTCCCTTTAAGCAACAGCAGGAACCTCTCCCTATAGAACTTGGAGATGATTTTAGATTCTAAAATCATCTCCAAGTTGTACAGGGAAAGTTTCCAGCTGTTGCTTTAAGGGAAAGATTATTGTTCTAAAATCATCTCCAAGTTGTATGGGCAAAGTGTATTGTAGCCGCATAGAGCCATATTAGTGTTAGAAAATCATCTCCAAGTTCTATAGGCAAAGTGTATTTTAGCCTCATAGAGCCATATTATTATTAGAAAATCATCTCCAAGTTCTATAGGCAAAATGTATTTTAGCCGCATAGAGCCATATTATTGTTAGAAAATCATCTCCAAGTTCTATAGGCAAAGTGTATTGTAGCCGCATAGAGCCATATTATTGTTAGAAAATCATCTCCAAGTTCTATAGGCAAAGTGTATTCTAGCCGCATAGAGCCATATTATTGTTAGAAAATCATCTCCAAGTTCTATAGGCAAAGTGTATTGTAGCCTCATAGAGCCATATTATTGTTAGAAAATCATCTCCAAGTTCTATAGGTAAAGTGTATTGTAGCCGCATAGAGCCATATTATTGTTAGAAAATCATCTCCAATCACCTGATCAAAGCCAATTCCGGATTTGTTCGGGTCTCCGGCCATCTGGTGGACGCATTGACTGATTGCTCGGGCCCCCGCAGCAAGTGGAAGGAGGGGAGGGATGTCCCCTCCCAGTGCTTGTAATAACAGCCGAGCAGCTGATTAGCTGCATCAGTTGTTATTGCAAGAAAGCCGACCATCGACTGCAGGCATCACCCCAGTACAACCACTTGAAGCAGAAGGCCGCATATATGCGTTACATCGGTGTGAAGGGGTTAAAAACACTGCTCCTTTTAAAATTATCTTTTTTGCAGTAGAGGGACTCCATACCATTTTTATAGCCAATAACTTGCATATAAGCCTTCAAAATGTGGACTTTTGATTTTTCAAGTTCCGGTCCCATAGACTTCAATGGGGTTCGGCGTTCGGGTCCGAACTTTTGCGATGTTCAAGAGTTCTGGCGCAAACCAAACAAGGGGGTGTTTGGCTCATCTCTACTCAGCTGGGACATGTGTGAAGATCTGACAAATGCACCCAGTCAGATTTAAAAACAATAGCCCTTTGTAGACAGGTACCCTAGCCCCCCTTAGTTGTGTAGCAAAAGTTTGGTGTCCAGCATTAATCATTCCTGTGGCTACTGATCCCAGCCCCACCTCTTCAGACACCGCCAACCCACCTGGCAACAGCTGCCCCTTTCATTAGGCCTCCAGGATAACTTCTCCTCACAGTCCTCCAGACTGACATTCTCTCCACAGTCCTCCAGACTGACACTCACCAGCCCACCCGGCTGATTCTCATGCCTGGCTCTCAGCCAAGCTAATTTTCCTACTCTAATAACTAACGTATTTACATCTAGCACACAAGAGGGTGCTATGCACAGTAGAACCTTCTTAAAACAGACAACATTCACTTCTCATCTTATCACATCCCAAAAATAAGAAAATTGTTCATTCTTCATTTCAAGAAAGTGAGTGAAGCCATGATATCATTTACTTTTGCCCCATGGTTAAATATGCATGTAGAACCACTTGTATCTACAACAAATTAATAATAATAATAATTATTATTATTATTATTATTATTATTAATAATAATTAATAATACTATGGTCATTTATTACAAAATGCATACAGCTGTTTCAGGCTTGTTAGCCATTATTGGCACACTGTAAAAAACCCATGGCTGCTATAAAGTAGGGCTGGGAACCAACAAGAAAATATAACCTAGAGAGACAAGGTGGGACTAAATCAAATTAAACTCTTCCAGTACATGTGTTCTCTACACATGCAAAGAGAAGAGGTTTTGTAGGTCTGCTTTAAATGGACACATCCCTAATATATTTGGAAGATACAAAAATCCCCTAGGGCAGTTGGGACTTTTTAGGCTCAAGGAATGTACAAAAGTATTATATATAAATGTTTAAATATTTATTAGTATTCAAAAAACTGAATTTTAAAAATAGTACAATAAAAGTATTACATACAAAGCATTAAATTGTATGTGATATGTTTACACATAGTTAACAAGGCATTGAATCTAAAGGATAGTAGTTTTAACTGTTATGCAGCTGTTATATACTTTATATTTAATGCATTGTTAACTATGTGCAAACATATCACACACCATTTAGTGCTTTGTATGTAATATTTGTTTTACTATTGTTAAACTTCAATTTTTTGAATACTAAGAAATATTTAAACATTTATATATAGTACTTTTGTACATTCCTTGAGCCTAAAAAGTCCCAACTGGCCTAGGGGATTTACATATCTTCCTTTGTCTTCTACACAGAGAATATAAACTGAGATGTAACACACTGACTCTACACTTAAAGAAAAACTTAATTTAAAAAATTAGGCACTATGTAGAAACCATGAACACCTTCACAAGGAGCATATAATGTTCAGCGACGCATAGAGAGTGCAGTGATCAGAATAGGAAAAGTACTTCTGAGAGTATTGAATGAGGTGATAAGAATATACAGCTAAACAATAGCTGCAGTTCGGAGTCCTAGCAGAACCACAATGGCAAAATTCAAAAACAAAAAAGACTAGTGACATTAAAACCTAAAGCACCTAGGAAGAGATGAGTGGTACATTCCCTGGGTGCCCAATGTCAGAAAAATGTCTATAAATTATTAGGCTCTGTTTGTACAACCATTTGTATGCCAACCATTATGGATGCAAAGTTTGCCATGGGGCGAAAAGGAACAAATTAAATGGTTCCAACTACTATCTTCAAATGAATGTTGTAGTAAAGTCTCTTGTTAAAAAAAACAAACTGTTCCCCCTACAGGTTAATGTTATAATGAGCTAGCATGCAGACTTACCTGTAAAGCAGATCCTTCCAGGGGCGCACTATCACCGCTGACAGGGCTTCCATCTTCAACCAGTCTTCCTTCCGGGTACACACGGTCTGGCCATTTGAATGGGTGGGCCACAATGTTGTCACTTCTGCGCATTCTCACGGGAGTCATGATTGCAGCACAATGCTCTTAATGGATTGCACACTCGAGCGCAGTGCACATACACTAGTTACTCCATCAGCTGCTACAATTTAGAATATCTTCTAAACAGTGTACAATTAGGAGATATTCACTGTACCTATAGGTAAGCCTTATTATAGACATATCTATAGGTATAAGTTAAAAAGCAGACTTTAATATCACTTGAAGACTCTTCCCCTTATTTTTGGGATATGTGATGGAATGAGACATGTAAATGCCTTCTGTCCTATGAAGGCTCCACTGTGATTTGCGCTGGTTAAATTTAGGGCTTTAACCCCTTCCTTACTGGGCACTTAAACCCCCCTCTTGCCCAGACCAATTTTTGGCTTTCAGCACTGTCGCATTTTGAATGACAATTGCGCGGTCGTGCGACGTTGTACCCAAATAAAATCCAAATCCAATACAAATCCATTAAAAAAAATTATTCATCAGTTTTGGCCGACATATATTCTTCTACATATTTTTGGTAAAAAAAAATCACAATCGGCGTATATTGATTGGTTTGCGCAAAAGTTATCGCGTCTACAATCTGGGAATTGATTTATGGCATTTTTATTATTATTTTTTTTTTACTAGTAATGGTGGCGATCTGCGATTTTTATCGGGACTGCGATATTGCCGCAGAAATGACGGACATTTTTTACACATTTTTGGGACCAATGACATTCATACAGCGATCAGAAATTTAAATATCCACTGATTACTGTGTAAATGTCATTGGCAGTGAAGGGGTTAGCCTGCAGGGGGCAGTGAAGGGGTTAAATATGTTCCCTGGGTGTTTTTCTCACTGTGGGGGGGCAGAGCTGGCCGGGACATAACATATCTAACTGATCCCAGTGACAGGGATCAGTAGATCTGGTATGTCCCCTGTCACAGAACGGGGAACCGCCGTGTTTACATCGGTTCCCCGTTCTGAGGCTGCTAGAAGACATCGGCGGGTCTCGGGTGGACATCGAGTCTGCCCGAGCCACGGGCACTCTTGCGCAGCGTGCGGCGCGTGCGCGCGTGCGCCGCCGCTGCCGCCAGGGGGCGCGCGATGAGCGTGCACAGGGGACGACGTCCATGGACGTCGTCCGGGCATTTCAGATCCGCGCTGGAGCCGTACTTCGGCAATAGCGCGGATCTGGAGTGGTTGACCTCCTCATTATGACCTTCTTATTTTTTTGTTCTTTTGTTTTAATTTATGTGTAACATTTTGGGGAAAGGTACACAAGAATTTGGCTTCTACTTTATCAATTCTGACATTTAAAAAACAATAACTAAATCTCTAACATATCTTAAATATCATGTTGCCTATATATCATGTTGTTGGCATACAATAAAGTAGTTTAGAATGGAAATCCTTTGACAGCTAAGTGTACATTTATTAAAAGTCAGCAGCTATAGGATTTTTTTTAACAGACTGAACCTGCTCTTTAACCACTAAGCGACCCCCCACACGCATTGTACTGAGGAAGAGTGGCCGCTGTAGGCAAAGCGACGTATCCATCTGTCGCTGCCTACTTCCTGTTTGAGGGCACGCGCCTGTGTGCCCCCAGACCCACTTCTACTGCCAGCAAGTCCTGACCAATGATTTGCCATGGGACATTCTAATCGGCTGTGTATATTCACAGTTGAGAGCTCTGTATTGACATTTGCACAGGGAACTATCTCTGTGTATCTTATCCTTGCAAAGAGATCAACTAGTAGAAGCACAACACTTTACACACATTACGCAGATTTAGGCACATATTTAACCCTGATCGCTCTAGATGTCAACTCCTTCCTGGAAGCCAGTGTAGTTAGTACAGTGACAGTGCATATTATCAGCACTGATCACTGGGTACATGTCACTGGTGATGTCAGTGGCAGTTAGATAGTTGACCCCCAGAAGCGGTTAGTGTCAGATTGCCTGCTGCACTATCACAGTCCCATTATAAGTCATTGATCACTGCCATTAGTAGTAGAAAAAAAATCCAGTATACAGTATCTCACAAAAGTGAGTACACCCCTCACATTTTTGTAAATATTTTATTCTAACTTTTCATGTGACAACACTGAAGAAATGGCACTACAATGTAAAGTAGTGAGTGTACAGCTTGTATAACAGTGTAAATTTCCCCTCAAAATAACTCAGCACACAGCCATTAATGTCTAAACCACTGGCAACAAAAGTAAGTACACCCCTAAGTGAAAATCTCCAAATTGGGCCCAATTAGCCATTTTCCCTCCCCAATGTCATGTGATTCATTAGTGTTACAAGGTTTCGGGTGTGAATGGGGAGCAGGTGTGTTAAATTTGGTGTTATCGCTCTAACTCTCTCATACTGGTCACTAGCAATTCAACATGGCACCTCATGGCAAAGAACTTTCTGAGGATCTGAAAAAAAATTGTTGCTCTACATAAAGATTGCCTAGGCCAGGAGTAGGGAACCTGCGGCTCTCCAGCTGTTGTAGAACTACATTTCCCATCATGCTTCTGGGAGTAATTGTATCCAGCAGCCTTGCAATGCCTCATGGGAAATGTAGTTCTACAACAGCTGGAGAGCCGCAGGTTGCCTAGCCCTGGCCTAGGCTATAAGAAGATTGGCAAGACCCTGAAACTGAGCTGCAGCACAGTGGTCAAGACCATACAGTGGTTTCACCACTTCTCAACCGAGCCTGTTTTTTGGGTTCGGTGTTTACAAGTTAAAAACTGTTTTTTTTGCTATAAAATTACTTAGAACCCCCAAACATTATATATATATATATATATTTTTTTTTTCTAACACCCTAGAGAATAAAATGGCAGTCATTGCAAAACTTTATGTCACACCGGATTTGTGCAGCGGTCTTCCAAGCGTGCTTTTTTTTTAATAAAAAACAGTAAAGTTAGGCCATTTTTTTCCATATTGTGAAAGATAATGTTATGCCGAGTAAATTTATACCCAACATGTCATGCTTCAAAATTGCATCCGCTCGTGGAATGGCGACAAACCTTGCAACTTAAAAATCTCCATTGGCAACGTTTAAAAAAATTCTACAGGTTAGCAGTTTTGAGTTACAGAGGAGGTCTAGAGCTAAAAGTATTGCTCTTGCTCTAACAATCACGGCGATACCTCACATGTGTGGTTTGAACACCGTTTTCATATGTGGGCGGGACTTACGTATGTGTTCGCTTCTGCACGCGAGCCTGGCGGGACGGAGCTCTTTAAATTTTTTTTTTTTTTTAATTATTTATTTTGCTTTTTACTTTTTATTTTTACACTGTTATTTTTTTAAAAAAAAATGTGATAGCTTTTAGTCCTATTACAAGAAATGTAAACATTCCTTGTAATAGAAAAAAGCATGCCAGGACCTCCTAAATATGAGATCTGGGGTCAAAAAGAACTCAGACCTCATATTTACACTAAAATGCAAAAAAAAATTTTTTTGAAAAAAATGACACTGCAAAAAAAAACAAAAAACGGGCCTTTAAGACCATTGGGCGGACGTGACTTCTGATGTCATTTCCACCCTGCAGTGTTATGGGGGGACACTGGGGGGAGAGGATCGGATCATCTCCGCCACTGCGGGCGGGTCCGGAAAGTGGCGGGAGGGGAGACACCTCTCCCGCCGCTGATAAAAGTGATCTTGCGGTGAATCAGCTGCTAAGACCACTTTTATCTTGTTCAGAATCGCCAGGAGAAAGCTGCAGGCACCATTCAGATATCAACACTGAAAGTCAAGGACGTCAATGTACGTCCTTGGGGGTCAAGTGGTTAACAGGACAGGTTCCACTCAGAACAGGCCTCGCCATGGTAGACCAAAGAATATGAGTGCATGTGCTCAGCGTCATATCCAGAGGTTGTCTTTGGGAAATAGACATATGAGCGCTGCCAGCATTGCTGCAGAGGTTTAAGGGGTGGGGGGTCAGCCTGTCTGTGCTTAGACCATATGCCACACACTGCATCAAATTGGTCTGCATGGCTGGCGTCCCAGAAGGAAGCCTCTTCTAAAGATGATGCGCAAGAAAGCCCACAAACAGTTTGGTGAAGACAGGTAGACTAAGGACATGGATTACTGGAACCATATCCTGTGGTCTGATGAGACCAAGATAAACATATTTGGTTCAGATGGTGTTAAACGAGTGTGGCGGCAACCAGGTGAGGAGTACAAAGTCAAATGTGTCTTGTCTACAGTCAAGCATGGTGGTCGGAGTGTCATGGTCTGGGGCTGCATGAATTCTGCCGGCACTGGGGAGCTACAGTTCATTGAGGGAACCATGAATGCCAACATGTACTGTGACATATTGAAGCAGAGCATGATCCCCTCCCTTCGAACACTGGGCCACAGGGCAGTATTCCAACATGATAACGGCCCCAAACACACCTCCAAGATGACCACTGCCTTGCTAAAGAAGCTGAGGGTAAAGGTGATGGACTGGCCAAGCATGTCTCCAGACCTAAACCCTATTGAGCATTTGTGGGGTATCCTCAAATGGAAGGTGGAGGAGTGCAAGATCTTTAACATCCACCAGCTCCGTGATGTCGCCATGGAGGAGTGGAAGAGGTGTCCAGTGGCAACCTGTGAAGCTCTGGTGAACTCCATGCCCAAGAGGGTTAAGGCAGTGCTGGAATATAATGGTGGCCACACAAAATATTGACACTTTGGGCCCAATTTGGACATTTTCACTTAGGGGTGTACTCTCTTTTGTGCATTGAGTTATTTTAAGGGGACAGCAAATTTACACTGTTATACAAGCTGTACACTCACTAATTTACATTGTAGCAAAATGTCATTTCTTCAGTGTTATCACATGAAAAGATATAATAAAATATTTACAAAAATGTGAGGGTGTACTCACATTTGTGAGATACTGTATGGTGTGTACTTTCTAACCATATGGCAAGCTCTTTGGCTATACTATAACCAATGCACACTCATTCCGGGGCTCTCTGTACGCTGCTCCCCTCTCTTACTTCCACACTGTGGACCAGGCATTCCATATTTCCCATTTAAACCTGGTACCAATAGGATCCCCTGAGGGGGAAACTCATAGTGATCCCTTGGTGCTCTGAATTTCTGTTGGGCCCTGATATGGAAGATCATCACAGATACAAGCATTAAACTCTTCATACTTATGGGCACACCTACAGGTTTCTTTGTACAATTAAATATATATTTACAGGGGGGCGTGACCTGCCGCGGACAGAGATGGACGCACCTCGATGAGCTCCGTGCAATCCATCGCCATCCAGCACTCTACGGGCTTGGTGAGTCATTATTCCACCACCATCTCAACCCCAGCATCCCCTACTCTACACTGGAGGGGTTTTGGGTAGTGTTGAGCGAACCCGGACTGTAACGTTCGGGTCCGTACCGAACTTTAGGGTGTCCGTGGCACGGACCCGGACCCGGACATTTCAAAAATCGTTCGGGTTCGGTCCGGGGTTCTGCTATTTTACTCCACGTGTTGAGAAGCTGCAGGGCAGCCAATCAACACGCGTTTCACTGGTTTGCCCTTAGAAGCCATCACAGCCATGCCTACTAATGGCATGGCTGTGATTGGCCGGTGCATCATGTGACCCAGCCTCTTTATAAGCTGGAGTCACAGTGCTGCAGTCACATGCTCCTTGGGTTAGTATAGGGAAAGGTAGCTGACGGCGTGAGGGACAGATTTTAGCCATTTTAAGACCTGATCCTGCATCCTGAGATAGATTACTTTACTACTGCTGTCTGTGCTGTTGCTCTGAGGACAGATAGCAGAAATTAGAGATTTCACATACCGCTGCTTTGAGTTGCAGATCAAGCTCTGCATAGAACAACGACTGT
>BLSH010392366.1:457246-489003 GCA_018402905.1 Glandirana rugosa
CTATAACGTAACAACAAGGCCATTGGAATACTGTATACCCTTTTCTACATTTACCTCAACCTTTACCCTCTATTCGGCCTATGGACCAAATCTAATGACACGCCAACCCAGATACTCTTCCTTCGCCCCGGGTGGGGCTGGTGGGGCCACCCCTCAATCACGACACCGGTCATCCCGGGGGGAGGAATATGAGCCTGAGTCCAAGGATCTTTACCACGGAATCCCAAAATTTGTCACCCGAGTCCCAACACAAATATGGTCAACATCATTAACATTTTACTAGCCACTAAACTGACACTAGCTAGGAACTGGCTTTCCTCAGATGTTCCGACCCTAGAAAACATCAGCCATATAGTGCAAGAACACATCACATATGCAACTATGTATGCTGAATCAGAAGGTATGGCAACACGAAATCAACCAAACTGGTCAATGTGGCACAACTGGTATAAACACAACCCTGAGCCCACTGTTTAAAACCCTAAGGCACCATTTCTAGGAACCTGAGTCCGAGTATAAGGAGGGGGGCCCTACTGGCCACAGCACTAACTCCCCACCGGGGTGGTCGGGGTGGGCCCCGCTTCCTTCTCATAGACCCAACCGCACAGTAATCTAAACCAGGTATCCGGCTTATCTCCCATTTCCAACTCCATTTACATCTTTTCCCATATGTCATAAGGTTACCGGAACAACAATGCAATATCTTTGCAACTTTTATTCTAAATGCTTACTATTTCACAATGTTATATGCTTTCTCGTATGTTTAGCTGACAAAGTTCATCTTTGCTTACTCTATGACCTCGATCCATGTACTCGTGTAACTCAATAAAGTTTTTTGAAAAAAAAAAAAATATATATATATATTTACAGAAACGTGAGGGGTGTACTCACTTTTGTGAGATACTGTATATACCAATGTTTGTAGGCACTATAACTTTCAGGCAAACCAATCAATATACATTTGAATCAAAAACATGTAGTACATTTTGGCAAAAAAGTTTATTGTTTTTAATAGATATGTTTTATAGCAGAAAGTAAAACATATTGTTTGTTTTTCAAAATGTTCAGTCTTTTTTTCATTTATATTGAAAAAAATAAAAACTCAGTGGTGATCAAATCCCACCAAAAGAAAGCTCTATTTATGTTAAAAAAATGACATCAATTTTGTTTGGGTACAACGTTGCATGATTACGTAATCACCAGTTAAAGTAGCACAGGGCCGAATAGCAAAAAATGGCCTGGTCAAGAAGGGAATAAAAGCTTAGTGTAGGTGAGTCTTTCTGGTGTATGTGTTTTAAATGACAGTTATGAATGCATCTTTAGTGAAAGTCATATTCACTACTTTATAAATAAAAAGTTATAAAAAAGCATCTGTTTGTTTTGTATATTGCCAATTTAAACAATTTTACTTTGGGATAAAAAAGACAAAGACGTGTCTCTATGTGACTGCCTACCTAAGAGTTTTTAAAAGTAACCCACTGTCTATCCTGACATTTACAAATTTTACATAACAGTATGTGAATGTCTTACCTTACATTTATTTCCTTGGGCCAATCCCCACTGTCTTCTAATCTTTACTTTGTTCTCAGCTGAATTTACTTGATTAGGAAAGTTGAGCACTTCTAGCTGATGCACATTTATGAATCTATCCTTTTGGTGGTTTACATAATGAGATATGTCTTACATGTTTCATTTACAAAATGAATATCAATACTTAGTATTCTAGTGTATGCAATGTTCATCACATCAGACATCAAATATATATTTTATTTGTCAGCTTTTGTTTGATTATAAAATGGAAATAGTACCTCAGCTGAGATTATTTACTGCTGGAATGTTCACAATGTTCTCATTATTTATTCTATGGTGAAGGGTCTAGCATACTTATTATTCGACTGATATATTTATCAGGAAAATTACAACACTTGAAAATAGACTTATGCTGCTGATTTTAAGAGCCAGTAATATATCTACATACATATATTCAGTGTGTTCATTTGCATTTTCTTTAGTTTTTATTCTGATGAACTTCTTTATGTTCATTACAAATGAGCAAAACTTTAAAGGAAATATGGTTTGTCATGTTTTAGTAATTTGATAAAGTAATTTGAGGTTATACAGAATTAATGAATTATTTTACTAACCTCTGATCATTAGAGAAAATGCTCACTAAAAAGTTAAACTTCAGCTATGTGCAGATGCCAGAGAAGTAACACAGCTGTAGGTTTCTCATGTGTTTTTTTTTTTTGTACAGAAGAGAGATCTCCCTACAGTAGCTAACAAATTTTGTAGAGTATGAACTCTTTTATAAAATATCAAGAATTCCATAAATGTTCTCAGGTCATCCCATATATGCATTTAGTCATATAGATTGTCCCCAACCATTCTGGGGAAAATTTTCCAAGGACCCAGGGAGGGGAGTTGTTTGCCACGGCTGTGGGTGATTTGTCAGTGCAATGGCAGATATTAGTGGTTTCAACCATCCCCACATCATGGTTGATTGGTGTCAGGATAATTGAAGCCCATTATTTCTAATATTACATTGTAATGTAAAATGAAATAGCTCAACTCACCATAATGCAGAATCAGTGGGAGCCCTAAGTGTGTCACTTGCCACCCTTGCCTGGCACCAGATGCAGCTTGTCACTTGCCACCATCGCCTGGCATCAGATGCAGCTTGTCAGTTATCACCATTGCCTGCCACCAGATGCAGTGTGTCACTTGCCACCATTGCCTGACACCACATGCAGCGTGTCACTTGTCACCTTTGCCATTAGATGCAGCTTCCCACTGTAGCCTGTCAGCACAAACACTAGATGCAGCTTTTCACTTTAAGACCAAATTGTAAAGGTTTTCTGCAGTGAAAATGCTTCCATGTATGCCTCTTTTTGCAGCCTGTCAGGGGTCTTGTGCAGCAAGTGCTCATTCTCATTCGGCAGATGCTCATTCCCATTCAGCAAATTCTCATTCCCATTCAGCAAATGCTCATTCCCATTCAGCAAATGCTAATTCTTCTGCGCATGAACAGAGTCACCAGCATGGACCAAGACTAACAAGGACTGGATTGCGCATGCAAATGTAGGCACGTGCATGGACCCTTAGGCATGCACATGCATCCACAGATTCAGGCTCCCTGCAGCCTATTTACACTGAGAGTCTGCCTGACTTCAGAGCTGGATTGTCTTCAGCTTTGGTTCCTGTGTCCCTGATTCTATTCTGCATCTGCTGACCTGGCTACATCTGACACCTCTCTTAGATCACCCCTGTCTGCTATATCTTCTTTTCCCTTATGCTACTGACCTGGATTGGATTTATGACTGCGTCTCTGCTTCCTGATTTGGTACCTCACCACCACCATGTTACCAACTTCTGCCAGTCCCCGACCTTGAGCTTGATCCTGACTCTGCCCCTATCTGCTTGGCTCCTTCTGAACAAGGCTTGTGACCAGACTCCACACCATGACTGGAAGAACTCCTGTGTCTCCAAGCTACAGCTTACAACTAGAGCTTCCAGGCACCTGCACCTTCCCACTGCCCTAGCAGTCCCTGTCTCCACTACCTGGAGTGCTTGGATGGCAATTGTACAAGAGGCCACCCTCATCAGCTTCTACCCAGCGGTACAGCATCCCGAGCATCTGGAGCATTCAATAGTGGGGAAACCAGCACATGCGCAGTTGCTATACTACCATCCTATGACAGTCAGAAGGTGAAACAGCAGTAATGTGAGGCATGCAGGGAGAGACAATGATGTCATCTATTTGCTCACCCACCATACCTCTTTCAGTGCAGCCTTTGCAGCCCAGCTGTAAACCGGGCATGGACCAGTACTATTCCATGACCCAGGCAGTGGGGACCCCTGTATTAAGATACTAGAGGACAATTGGACTTGTGGGCATAATATAATGGTTCTAAATCACCTGAGTTTGCTTCAGCCTCTCTTAACAGCAATGTTCAGCATAACTGAGTAGGGGGAAAAGTAAAGGCATGCACAAAAATTCTGCTACAAATTTTTTAGGGAAAGATAGTAGTGGTCAGGCAAGTTTTTTTAACCTGTCCAGCTACTAAGCAGGCTAAAAATGACTGCATCAATAATATTGTCACCTCATGTTTACAAGTTTTTTTATCTTGTATACATGTTTTCTGGATAATTTAAATAACAATAAACACACTTACAGATACATACTGTATATTAATTGATTTGTGTGAAAGTTACAGCTTCTACAAAATATGGTTTACAGTATATACTGGAATTTTCACAGCTATATATGCTATACTATAATGGAGGTGATCAGTGACTTATAGGAGTTGATTTACTAAAACTGGAGAGTGCAGGTAGCCAATAAGCTTCTAACCTCAGCTTGTTCAATTACGCTTTTTCAATAAAACCTGGAAGGTGATTGGTTTCTATGCAAAATTGCACCAGATTTTGCACTCTCCAGTGTTAGTAAATCAACCCCATAGTGTGACTGTGCTAGGGTGGTGGACAATCTGGCACTAACAGACACTATATGGGAGGGTCATTAACTGACACTGACATTGCCAGTGACACTAATCAATGATAATACTGTACACTGACACTGTACTAATATCACCGGCTGGGAAGGGGTTAACATCTAGGGGCAATCAAGGAATTAACTGTGTGCCTAATAAGGTATAATGTGCGTAATATGTGCTGTTTTTACTTCCTGATCTGGTGTTTTTTCTCTGTGAAGGGAGAAGAAACAGCCAAATTGCCGTTCCTATACACAAAGAGTTCTGGGTTTTTGTAATCACAAAACTCTGTCTGTGATTGGACACAGTCGATCAGCTGATTTCAGCCAAAATCATTGGCTGAAATCTGCTGCCAAACCCGTGCTGTATCCAATAGAACCCAGAAGACTGGTGGGTCGTACAGGTGTGTTGCCTGGCCTGCATGTGCGGCTCGCCTGTAGTATAGCTACTGTGGGTGAATGGAAAGCAGTTAAAGTGAATATAGTTTATCAGTAGCCTTCCAAAAATGGTCAGATGGCATTCAGTAATTGACATAAATCCTTGTATACCACTGGTGAAAGACAGTTGGTACTACTTCTACAGATGTCAAAATGCAGGGAAATAATTTTACATGTAACATGTTTGTAGAAAAAATTCATTCAGCAACAATCAAGAGAAATGGGAGACAATTGAGCTAAATTTCAAGTGTTGTTACAAAGGGTCTGAATACTTATGCCACTGTGATATTTCAGTTTTTCCTTTTTCATACGTTTGCAAACATTTCTAAAATTCTGTTTACACTATGTCAAAAAAAAATGAAATACATTTATTTAAGCAACTGTTGTAACATACCAATATCGGAAAAGTGAAGAGGATCTGAATACTTTATGATTGCACTGTAATTCATACACCAGTAAAGGAACCACACGTGTTCTAATACTGTTTAAATAGCAGCATAATAATTTACCTAAGAAAGCTATTTTTCCGTGGTTACAAACCACTCTACCACTTTCCACAAACAAGAATCAAAATCCCAGGTACAAATTCAGACTTTTTCCCCATAAATAAAGGCACAAAGCAAGGTTGCCCTTTGTCCCCATTATTATATGCCCTTGCTATGGAACCACTTGCCTGGGCTATCAGAAATAACATAAACATAAAAGGCTATACTAAGGGCCCAAATGAATATAAGCTGAGCATGTATGCCCATGACATCCTCCTATTCTTGCCTGATCCACTAATATCACTACCTAACTTGCTACAAGAACTAAAAAAGCTTTCATCAACTCTCAGGATTAAGTGTTAACCTATCCAAATGCTCTATTTTACCCATTAACCTATCTCATGACCTTTCCACAATCAAGAACAACTTCCCATTTACCTGGTGTTCCCATTCATTCAAATTACACCACATCATAAATCTCTTTACCAGTCTAACTTTCCACAACTCTTCTCCCAAATAAAAAAAATACTGAAAACGTGGTCTTCCTATCATATTTCCTCTCTGGGGAGACTTTGTGCCATAAAGATGACCATTCTCCACAAACTTGTTTCGCACCTTACCGATCAACATTCCTAAAAACAAATTAATAACCATTCAAAAGGAAATAAATACATTTATTTGGTCGGGTAAGAAATCTAGATGTTTCACCACATTGCTTTATAGACCGCTATCATCTGGTGGCCTTGGCCTACCCAACATCTGGCTCTACTAATTAGCAACCAGACTTACACACATTACACACTGGTATGCAAAGAACAATAACATTCCCTGGCGAGCATTTGAAGCTATTTCTATTCTTCCCTTCCATATACAAGGTGTATTATGGTCAAAAAATATTAAACTAAGGTCAATCCAACACCATCATTTTGTTGTAGCTCAGCTTTGCCAGCTGTGGTCAAGACATAAGATGCATTTAAACTAATTTCTAATACTCCACCCTTAGCATCCTTCATAGGTGAATCTAACTTCCCTTTGGCCTACAAAAATAGATCCAACATCTCCCTCTGGTACAATCAGGGTTAAACCAATATATTATCCCTTTCTGACAAAAACAAATTTGCATCACAATTGAAATTTAAAATACTAGACAATGGGGACCATTGATGAAATCACGTGTCACGTGACGTAACGCTTAGGGTGACAGGAGTGGTGTTTCAAACGACATACAGATGAGCTCGGCGCTCATGGATAGATGAGCTGATTGTTTTAAAAAGTGAGTGTATTCTTGCATCTTATGTTTTAATAAACTTTTTAATTGTATTTGCACCACGTGGAGATCTCTGCTTTTTATATATATAACCCGAGGATGGCAATACTGGAGTTTGCTGATATCCTGTGATGGAGTCCACCAACATAGAGAACTGAGGAGTAGAAGTGGAAAAGAGACAGAGGACCCCTAGTGGTGGATCCCGGTCCCCACCCCACAAAGAAACCTTTATGTGTTATACATCTAGCACATCTCAGGTGAGAGGCTAGAGCACTTAGAGGTGACACTGCAGAATAAGATCACTGGATAACATCCCACATCTAGGCACAATAGTATCACTTTGGTGAAGGAAAAAGAACTGTCAGAAGAAAGTCACCTATTTAATATTGTTTGAACTTTATGTACTGATCCTTGTTTCAGTTTTTTGGATTTTTTGGCAGCTAATTTTTCTTTATTGATTTTTTTGTTTTCTTGTCCTAATTATTTTATTTTTTGGATCTATAGACATTCAACCACTATTTTAGTTGTATAATTGCCCTATCACTATTGTTTGTGAGTCCAGCCCTGAGACACACAGCGTTTGCATATTTATATGTTAAGATAGTCACTCTGGTTTTCTGTTTGCCCACTGATTGTTATGATACTTATTATTTGAACTCACTTGGGGAACCACACAGTCTATGACATATTAACTCTGGTTAAACTTGATTGCATTACTTTGCGCATATGGGTGTCCAGCCTTGAGACACAATATCATTCCTCTACTGTATAAAAGGTAGCACACTAGGCATGTGAAATTTCGCCAGAGGCTATTTGCAAACGTTCCTTCAATGTATGGGAAATGTTAATAATTTTATGCAAGATATTAATAACACACATATATACTTTTGCGCAACAGTAAGTCGCACTAGGAATACTGCTTTACACAGTGTGACACTATCAGCGCTTCATTACTTTCTGTATACAAACCTTCTCAGTGTTATGGATTAACAATAAGTGTGGGCAACTGTCACTCTAGTCATAAGAAACCCAATTTTAAACATAAAAATATATACACAGAGGGAGCGCAGGAGTACACACACTTTATTACAAAACAGGAACGCTAACCCACATTTTTTGGGATTGCATTCACCTAAAGGCAATTTGGCACCAAGCACCAACAAGAATTTCCATAATCGCAAACAAACCAATTAAACTCACACCTCTAATCTGCTTGCTCTTCTTCTCCATTAAAGATGTTCCAATACCATGCTTGAGATACACCCTATTTGCAGTGCAATATAATGGATGATCGCCTGCAACCGGCAATCATGCAACCTCCCATGGTGCAAGTATTAGACAGGATAGAATCAATCAAACTTTCAGAACTAATTTTTCATACACTCCATGATAATATGCACATTTTTAATGCGAAACGGATACACTGGGATAACAACCTAAATCATGATTAAGAATTTATCCTTCTAATTCCTACCTAATAAATTCACTCTACACTTTGTTTGACCGGAATGATATGACTCAATTAATGCTGGTTTTATGATACTTGGATATAATGTTTCATCCTCTGGACTTGAGATGGTATATCTCTATTTGTGGAATTATTTATATTGATCATCCTCTTTTTGGTATATTTAAATATACGAAAACTTCAGAGAGCTAATATAGAAAGGATACTTTGAACAAGTATCCTTTAAATGTCCTCCCCTGCTAGTAGTGACTTTTGTAAAAATGTAACATATCAATGTGTGTGCAGCATTTTGTATCTTTCATCTTCTTTTTTATGTGAACATATAGTATTTTTTCATATGGATTGTTTATATTGTGATTGTTGTTTTATAGACACATGATTGAACGAACTCACAGCTTGAATGTGTTTGAACTCCCAAATAGATGACTATGAACAATTATTCAATTAAATATGGGAGGAGACACACCAAACTTTGAGAGTTTGTAAAACGTATTTATATGTTTGTGATTTCACTGTGAAGTAGGCTGTGAACAAGGCGCACTGTTGTTGCCAAAATGCGTTAGCTGTTGATTGCCATTTGCCACAATGGAATAAATACTTTATCATCTGATCCCAAGGAGTGCCGGCTTTTTTTTTATCTTTATCTTGGTAACTGAACTGGAATGTATGGAGGACATTCAAAGAGCCTGGGCACCTGGGGGAGATGCAACACTTGGTTGCCTAAAGCCCAAGCTCCACTGATCAGAGCGGTGTCTTTTGTGTGCTGGCTGTCTCATTCTCCTCTTTGATGCTCCGTGGAAGTAGGAATAGGACCCTTCATTTTGGACTTGCATCAGAAAGATCTGGTGAATAATATTCTGATTTACCATGGCTGTATGCAGCAACTACAGAAAGATCCTTTGCTGTATCACACATTGCATTAAGGAAATTGCACTAGCATGGATCACTACAAGAAAATCTCCCAAGTGTAAGCAAAGGAGCATAACCAGATATCTGAGGAGTCCACATGCACTGCATTTATGAACAATTTTAAAAACGCATCCATTAAGGAGATCAAACTATGGTGGGATGCGGAAGGTTTAAAGCAATATATTACTGAAACTATGATCCCAAGAGGCTTAAGGATTAAAAAGCTCCCCTCCATGGCATACTCTGAGGATTTCATGTGCGAATGGAACTATATTCTCTCACAATGCTCCTTGGATTTAATGAGACTAATTGTGAAAAAGGAGGAAGAAATACTTGTGGAGATGAATGAAGAGATTAAAAGGATAAGGGAATCTGTAGCACCTTATGTTAACACAGAACTTTACAAATGTCTTGATAACATTCTCACAGAATATGTAAACTAAATATGAGAAAACTATAATTTAAAATAAGACAAAAATTTCTGAGAGTTTTGAAAGATTATGAGGAGGGATCGGTCTATGTATGGAAGCGATCAGATCGTCCCAACTCAATCCTAAACAGAAGGAGACTCCCAAGAAAGAACACAGGGAGATATGTCAGCTTTGGCTCTCCCAACCAGTCTGACTCACAGTCTGAGCTGTCAGACGGAATGGAAAGTACAGCTACAGGAGGATCCTGAAGCTCTGCATCGTCTGTGTTCTCTAGAGATAGTAAACATACAGACTGCCAGCCTTCAAAAAACTTAATAGCAAATACAGACATAAAGAAAAAGAAAACAAATGAAAGAGGCAAGTCAGAAGGGGCCGGCAGAATAATCCCAAGAGAATCCCATCCACGGCAGGCACAGAAAAAAAAATGGCAGGCACGGAACAGAAAATAAATCTCCGAAGTGAATTGAGCACGGACAAGGGTAATGTACCTAAAGCTGTAAATCTCTCCAATGTCACATTGTCTGATGCCAAACTATCCCTTTTGTCTAAAGGTCTCTCTTTCTCCCCCACTCAGCACTTTAATGTGTTCTCAACTTTATTGGATGTGAACCATTTCATAAGGAACATTGTTTTAAGAAAGCATTATTTGAATGAACCTGAGTTAGGGACTGTGGAGGATGTTCATTCACAAGATGGTCTGGAAGACAAGCCTTGCTCTTTTGAATTGAATGACTTAGTTGCTAAATCTGTCTTGGAGAGTCTGGAATCAGAGACTGTAGGGGGACTTTTTGGTAACACCAGTGATGAGGCATGTGCACAGAACAAATACGTTTACCCTGTTAATGCACGGAATTCTAGAATTGATATGTTTCAATCATTGGTTGAACAGGATCTGGTTGCTTTGGAGAAGAGTGTCAGGCAGAAATCTAAGTTTTGCATAGACAATCTCTCTAAACCAGAGCGTGTAGCCATTAAAAATGTAAAAAGGCATAAGGGTCTTGTCATTCGAAGAGGAGACAAGGGAGGGTCTGTGGTGGTGCTCAGTGCTGAGGACTATAAGTTGGAAGCACTACGCCAGCTGGATGACACCACCACATACAGGAAGTTGAACTGTGACCCCACCACAGAATTTAGGATCGGGCTGTCCCATCTTTTGGATGAGGGTAAACATCTGGGTGTACTATCTGACAAATTGGCGGAATATTTACTGGGGGCCGACCCGGTGATCCCAGTCTTCCACCACCTGCCTAAACTTCATAAATCTACAGTGCCTCTACAGGGACACCCTATAGTGGCGGGCATAGGGTCCCTGCTTGAGAGGTTGGGACACTGGGTCGACCACTATTTACAGCCATTGATCACTAGACTCCCAGGGTGTATTAAGGACACCACACTCAGTCCTAAACAGTATGCAAAGCTGGATGTTAAAGCACTTTATTCCTGCATTCCACAACATTTAGCATTGGAGGCCCTACAATATCATTTGACACATTATAGCTTCTATCAGAGAGAGTTGAAGGAATTTTTGCTGATGACAACTGAGTTTTTACTCCATTACAACTATTTTCTCTTCGATGATACCTTTTATTTGCAGTGTAGAGGTGCATCGATGGGGGCCAAATTTTCACCCTCGCTGGCTAACCTGTATATGGGTTGGTGGGAGGAGAAGTTTATCTTCTCCAGCGCCAACCCTTTCAGGAGCCGGCTGAGGTGGTTAGGTCGCTACATCGACGACCTCCTGTGGGTCTGGCAGGGTTCGATGGAGGAGTTAAACTCTTTCATTGAATATACCAACAATATTATTACTCCTTAAATTTGGAGTTCTCCTTTAACACCAGTCCTTCTCGAATTTAATTCCTTAATATTATCCTGCAAGCAGACTTTAACTCTGGTGGGGTCCACATGGAGACGTACCGCAAGGACTGTGCGGGAAATGCGATTCTTTTGGCCACTAGCTGCCATCCCGCGCACATGGTGCGGTCGGTCCCCATGGGGGAGTTCACCAGAGCCAGACAAAATTGTTCTACGGAGGAAAGCTTTACCCGGGAATGTCAGAACATTTCTTCTAGGCTCCAAGCACGCAACTATAGTAGCAGGGATATTCTGAGAGCAGAAAATATGGCAAAGGAAAGAAATATAGACCTCCTAACTAAATCAGCAAAGAGCAAAATAAATAAAAGGACAGACAGAAACTCTTTATTTTTTATAACGACATACTCCAAGGAATTCCACTTGATTAAGAATATTATTCAAAAACGCATGGAGGTGCTCTGCATGGATCGGGATCTAGAGAGGATTGTGCAAACTGGGGTACGATTTTTTGCAAGGCGAGCTGAAACTCTGGGCGACATGTTGTCTCCCAGTTTGTTTCTATCCAAATAGCCCAGTCACACCTGGCTGTCAATTAAGGGCTCATATCCATGCGGCACACCGACATGTCATTTTTGTGGGAGACACAAAAAGTCGCAGGTTGTTAAATCATATGCAAATAATAAAGTATTTAATATTAAGAATTATATCAACTGCAGCTCGGATAATGTGGTGTATGTCATAGAGTGCAAGAGTTGCAGCCTTCAATATGTGGGCTGCACCACAAGACCATTAAGGACAAGGGTCAGTGAGCACTTTCACGGATCCTCCTACACCACAGATAAAGGGTTGTCCAATGTTTCCAGGCATTTCAAACATGAACACGGGGGCAAAATGGTATCATTTTGTTTCTATGGTGTAGAGAGGGTGCGACCATCACCGCGGGGGGGGGGGGGGGAGGGGGATTTGCATCAAAAGCTCCTGCAAAGGGAGGTCTGGTGCATCTATAGTCTACAGACAAGGGTGCCCAAATGAATGAATTATAGATATGACGTTGATTTATTCCTGAATTAAATGGACCTTCCATGATATGCTGTGCTTTAAGTTTAACCTCTATCCCTCCTAAATATTTATTACACTCCCTTACAATCAAATTAACATCTACATTTTTATACTCTGATTTATATTAGTTTGGGGTCTATCTCCATTGGACTTGAGATGGTATATCTCTATTTGTGGAATTATTTATATTGATCATTCTCTTTCTGGTATATTTAAATATATCAAAACTTCAAAGAGCCAATATAGAAAGGATACTTTGAACAAGTATCCTTTAAATGTCCTCCCCTGCTAGTAGTGACTTTTGTAAAAACGTAACATATCAATGTGTGTGCAGCATTTTGTATCTTTCATCTTCTTTTTTATGTGAACATTTAGTATTTTTTCATATGGATTGTTTATATTGTGATTGTTGTTTTTTAGACACATGAATGAATGAACTCACAGCTTGGATGTGTTTGAACTCCCAAATAGATGACTATGAACAATTATTCAATTAAATATGGGAGGAGACACACCAAACTTTGAGAGTTTGTAAAACATATTTATATGTTTGTGATTTCACTGTGAAGTAGGCTGTGAACAAGGCGAACTGTTGTCGCCGAAACGCGTTAGCTGTTGATTGCCGTTTGCCACGATGGAATAAATACTTTATCATCTGATCCCAAGGAGTGCCGGTTTATTTTTTAACTTGATCTTGGTAACTGAACTGGAATGTATGGAGGACATTCAAATTGCCTGAGCACCTGGGGGAGATGCAACACTTGATTGCCTAAAGCCCAAGCTCCACTGATCAGAGCGGTGTCTGTTGTGTGCTGGCTGTTTCATCCTCTTATACTTGATATCTCTGAACTTATACCTTCACTATTGTTCATTATATAACATTATTTGCTCTTATTCTTTACAATGTAGACAAACGTACCTTATCATTGTATTTTTTTGCAACCTTCCAATAAAAGCTTCTGTAAACAAAAAATAATTTACCTATGAAAGAATAACATTTTGCAAACAACTCTGGCTAATACAGTACAAGTTGCTTTTTTAGATTTCTATGAAAACAAGTATTATACAGTATGCTACCAGTTACCTAAGAACAGCACAGTTGACAGTAGCAGAATTCTCTTTAGTATAGAGGATATAGGCTTAACCTATAATAACCTTCCTGTGAGCTCTGATGTCATTTGTTTTGTACCTGTACATTGGGTGCAAAGGTGTAAACTGAGTCCCCGGAAAATAGTTCCTTTACATGCACTTGTGCTTTATGTAACAGTAGTCATTTTGCCATTAGAAAACAGGGATGCCTTACAAAAATTCTGAGGGTCAGGACTGTGTTTTGACTTTGATATCCACATGTGCTTTTAACCGGCAATACCATTCTGTACATTTGAAGCAGCAGGGATTGTGTCTGATCCCCTCTGAAAAAAATATAATTCCCCCATTTCTGCCATTAAAAGGTCAGCAGTGTTATAAAAATGCATGTTTTATCTATATACATTTGGGGAATGGAAACCATTAAAAAGTTATAATACTGAAGTTCTAACACATATCTTAACTATAAGTTGTAGAGTACACTTTAATGCCTGGAAAAGCTCAATGGCACATATGCAACAGAAGACAGTTAGCTACCTCCTTATGTGATGCAATGGCAGTAGACACATCTTAAGATTCCAAGGTATAGGATGACCAAGTATTATATGACACCGGGTGTAGGAAAGTCTTTAAAATAAAGGTACCCATTTAATAAACTGTGATAATGGCTTCCATTATTTCAGTTTACATTTTCTCCACACATTGCAGTGATACTTTATCAGTGCTGGAGAAAAGCCTCTTTAACTGGCTGAATTCTCACAGTGATATATTAGGGGAAAACATGCAGTTGCTCTCTGGCTGCTTCTAGCTAACCCATTACGGCTTGTCCCTCACCAAAAAGGATTCTCAGTGTATACATCTTAGTCCCAGAACAAGAGAGCAGGTAGATCATCAGACCCAACCACTCATATACGTATCAAACCATGAGACTCAAGGAAGACAAAGAAGGAACAGGGAGGTTCATTTACTAAAGGCAAATATATTGTGCACTGCTATGCACTTTAAAGTGCACTTCAATTTCACATTAAGTGCATTTGCTCTAGATCTGAGAGGAAGTTCTGAAATGAGGGAAAGCTATGCTGGTTTCTATCATCCAATCACATATAAACAAAAATGCTGATTTTTATTTTCCTTGCACATGATTAGGTATTCTTTTGAAAATGAAACATTACCTCATTTAGTTCTGCACAGTGCACAGTATATTTTCTGTTAGTAAATCAGCCCCATAGTATTTACCACTAAACATTTGTTGATTAAAAAGTAACATTGCACTTATATAAATGTAGTTAACAAGTGCATAGATTAAAACCGGTACCATGCAGCTTCATGCCCTGTTTTGAGTGCTTAACTACATTTATGTGAGTGCAATTTTTATTTGATTTTAGTCAATAATATATGTAGTGGTGAGTACATTCCTTCTTTGTCTTCCTTGAGTTTCATGGTTTGACATGTATATGAGTGGCTGGGTCTGACAATCTACCTGCTGTCTGGACCTGGGACTAAAAGGTATACGCTGAGCATACATTTTGGTGAGGGACAAGCCTCAATAAGTAGTGTTTGATGCTGGCTCCATCTACCTGGCTCTGCATTGCCATTGGATTTAAAAGAGACATGTATATTTTGACCTTTGTGGCGAGGGTCAAATATTAAAGGTGCGAGAGTATCTGAGAAGTATTGGTGGAGGTCTCATCTGGAGCGAGCATGTTGTTGCATTATCTCATGGGTGATTTTTGAACTAATTTAGACTTTTTTTTTTACAAACTTGCACACCGTATACTTGTAATCAGTTATATTGCTGCACTATCAATGTATATGAGCAAAGGTTTATTCATTTTTTATGGTTTATTCATTTATTTATTTAAGATATTTAGCAGCATGTTTTCAGTATTCATTAGTGCATCACATATTTAGATGCACATCTTTAAGTGAGTTTAACATTTTTTTGTTTGAAGCTCACATTTTTTTCTGATCTGTGTGCAAAACTGTTTTTACATATACAATAATTTCAGTCACTGAGCCTATGCTGCCTCTTCCTGACCTACCCCTCTGCCTGCACCTCCAGCATTTCTCTTCAAGAAAAGAGCTCCTGGCTGATTGCAGTATAATACATGATTTAAAACAACATGCTATTGTGCATAGAGTTAAATGAAATGTGAGTTTAATCACATTTAAAAAAACACACACTATGATGCATTGTAACAACTCATTGCAGTATGCATGTACAACACACACCAGTGCAGATGCATTTTGCATACTAATATGCACTCTCACTAGTGTGAACAGCCCTTATTTGGTGCTGTAGTTGAAGGTGACAAAAGAATGTTTACTAGCAAAAATGAATGTGTCACGTGTATTTATTGGTGCCTCTGTGCACCAGAAGACAGTCCTAAAGGGTTACAATGAATTTCCCTCCTGATGGTCAAGGCAGAAGAAAAAAAGAGCTTTGTGCAGCAAGGAGCGCTACTGGATGCTTTACTGTATGAGTAAACCTGTGTTTTTCTTCATATGTATCATGGTAAAATGGCCCTTTCATGCCTTTCACTGTTTATTAAACAGGTACATTCCAATACAGTCTCTGACTCATCACTGAGAATTCAAAGGGAAACTACATTTTTCCTATTTTTTTTTCCTGTTGCCACCTGACTTATCACAGTTTGTTCAAAAACTAGAACCATGATGTGTGATGGGAGTGTCTTCATCCCAATAATGAAGAGAAAAACAAATACCCTCCAAGAAGGAAAATACAGGGCATTTGTTTGGCAACACAGACGAATCAAGCTCCAAATTGTGGATTTTTTAATGAATACAAATCTTTGTTAACATAACAAAATGTCCATTAAATTAGTTAATTGGTTAAAAGCATATAAGTGGCTGATGTAGATGAACTAAACATAGCAGTAACAGTACACAGTAAAAAATATTGTGCTCGGACTACTCAAAAAATTGTATCAGCTTTTTAAGCACTGTCAACTAAACTTATTTATGTCTGACTCATTAGACTTTTCATGTTTTCAACTTTAGAGAAGTGTAAGGAAGAGATCAGTCCCCAACCGATAGCCCCAAAGAGAAAAGGATTTGGACTATTACAGTACCAATTTTTCTAAATAGTAGACATGAGAGGTTTTTTTTCCAATAAAAGTTTTATTAGAAATAACAGGATACATAGGTGGTACAGAGTAACGAAAGGCACCATTGTAGAGAGTCATATATCGGGAGATTAGACATATTGTGTACAGATAATGACAAAACAAAGTAACATAGTGGCACAATTGATGTGTGAAGCCAAATAAGATTCTATGAAGAAAAGGGTGGTATACATACAGGTTGATTAGTAGGGTAACATATAAATACCTTAGTATCTAGATGGCTCGCAGTCGCCTGGGCTCACACCTGTAGTACATCAGCAGTTCGAGTGGGTCAGACTGCGGTCTGTGTGCATTAAGGGTGCTAAAATTATTCTCTAGCTAGGTGTCTGGTTGAGAGATGTTAGTGTAGGGTTGGGGTGGGCATGTAGTCTTTTTGGTCTCTCTCCCATCCACGGAGAGAGAGTACTTTAAAGTGGCCTTGTGTTTGTTGTCCCGAATTGAAGGTTAGTAGGTGTGACTCGTTAAACTGGAGAATGTAGGGTGGGGGAGTGGCTGAGGGAGAGGAGTGTGAGGGGAGAAAAAAAAAGGGGGGGTCAGGCCAGGATGGGAAGGAGAAGGGGAGGGGGGAAGGGAAATCCTGAGGACGGGGGCATTACCCACCTTCCCTGCCCCAATGACAGCCTAGATTTAGGTCAAAAGGATGAGAGTCCTGACTAGAGGGTCATTAGAAACGTGCCGTGACAGGGGCGGCTATTCCATAGTGCGTCACCTCTCTTAGGTATAGGTGGGTGAGTCCCTGACTTCTTCTCCTGTTTGGAGTCAGGGATCTCTCCCTTCACAGATTTGGTGTGATGAAGGATAGTAGTAGAGCTTGTCTGCGCCTGAGATGCTGGGCGGTTTTAGATTCAGAGTGGTACATTCAAAGTGCTGGGTAAGGTGAGTCCTTTATACCTATCTGTGGTTACAAAATGTGTCCAACATGCCCATGTGTGGGTATATTTAGTTGGTGTATCTTTGGCTATATGGATCAGTTCCTCCATCTCGGCTGTTTTATTGATACGGTGGAACCATTCCAGAACTGTCGGTGTGTGCTGGGATTTCCAGTGTTTTGTTATGCATAGTTTCACAGAACTGATCATATGCATGGCGAGAGATTTGCAATGCGAGCGTGTGGGAGGCGGGAGGTGGTACAGTATTAAGCAGGCTGGTGAGAGTTCCATCTGTACAGTAGTGACCTGTTCCAAAATTACAAGACTTTTATTCATACATCATATTAAAAATAGGGCTCATTTGCCAAAAAGACAGGAGCAATATATAAAAACAATTTGACATTTGTCCCCCATTAAATGAGATTGCATGGAAGTACAGTGCCACAATTGTAGGTGTTGCTAATTCTCAACATGTTTCGCGGAGTGATTGCCGCTTCATCAGGAGCTATCTGTAGTAGTTGATGGTTTAAAGAGAAAGTATAAATAACATGATAATTGTACAATATAGCAATATGCTCATTAACATGGGGATATGTAAACACATATTCCACTCACCCGCAACCCTGACCACATAAGGAATGAGGCGCCAAAATATGTTCCTAGTCGGGGAGAGGGGGGTGTGTGCATGGAAATTGTAGATAACAATCTAAATTAAGTAATGATAATAATAGTTATATGAATACCACATATGGAGACCCAAAAATCAAGAGTGGGGGAAGGGGGAAGGGAGGAGGGGATAGGGAGAGGGGAGGGGGAGAAAGAAAGGGAGGAAAGAAAGGGGGGAGAAAAGGGATGAGGTGGGAAAGAGGGAGGAGGGGATAGGGAGAAACATTGAAGGGAGAGGGGGGAGGAGAAGGGAGAAGGGAGAAGGGAGAAAGTAGGGTGTCAGAAACTGATGCGACCAGAAATGTGTGGACTGCACAGAAAATACCAAACACAAGCGTAAATGAAATAAGAGGATTTATTTTAAGATAAGTAACAGTGAACTAAAACACACAACCAAACAGAAAACAGTATAGCCAGCCAAAAGGCACTGTGTAAAAGGGAATGTCCAAACCATAAACTTTAAGCCAGGCCAGGGTCATACACGGGAGATCAGTCAGAGGGAACCGAGAGTGGGACAAGACAGAATTCAGGGTTCAGGTTTCAGGGTGCAGGTTTCAGGATGCAGGTTTCAGGATGCAGGTTTCAAAGGCAGAAGGTATCAATACCAAGGCAAGCTAACACAGCACTCCCAGGTTTAAATATACTTCCTGCAAGCAGTCTCAGGTGATGCCTGATTGCAGGAGATTATGTCAGGTGCTGACTGCCGAGAGACACCTGCTGGTGGACATTGGAACTGCTCAGCCTCCGACTGCTAAGGGACACCCGCTGGTGGAAACTGGAACTGCAGCCCATAGGTCTGGGGGCTACAGTGCCACCAACAGGTGAAACCATTCCTAATAGTCCCCCCTCGAAGGAGCGACCTCCGGATGCTTCAACTAGCCGTAGCAGAAAGAGTCCCGAACAACAGTGTCTCATGAGTCCAAGGAATGCCGGGTTCCAGATCAGAAGCCCTGCTGCCGGGATCCAGAAAGAAGCCAGGTATTCCACTGCCTGTGTCTGGTAACAGGTTAGGTACCCCAATGCTGGGGGTACCATGGGTCATTCACAAACTTAGACACATCCAGCTGGCAAGCGGGCACAGGATCAGCAGACTGGACAGCAGGCACAGGATCAGAAGGCTGGACAGTGGGCACAGGATCAGCAGGCTGGTCAGCGGGCACAGGATCAGCAGGCTGGACAGCAGGCACAGGATCAGCAGGCTGGACAGCAGGCACTGGAACAGCAGGCTTGACAGCAGGCACCAGAAGAGCAGGTATCAGAACAGCAGGCTGGGAATCAGAAGCCAGATCATCAGACTGGACAGCGGGCACCGGTACATCAGGCTGGACAACGGGCACTGGAAAAACAGACGGGACAGCGGGCACCGGTACATCAGGCTGGACAACGGGCACTGGAAAAACAGACGGGACAGCAGGCACCGGGTCATCAGACTGGACATCAGGCACTGGATCTTCAGACTAGACAGCGGGAACTGGATTGTCAGACTGGACAGCAGGCACTGGATCATCAGATTGGACAGCGGGACTGGATCGTCAGACTGGACAGCGGGGACTGCATCGTCAGACTGGACAGCGGGGACTGGATTGACAGACTGGACAGCGGGTACTGGATTGTCAGACTGGAACAGATCGGCTGGCGTAGGAGCAGACTGGAACAGATTGGCTGGTGTAGGAGCAAACTGGAACAGATTGGTTAACGTAGGAGCAGGCTGGAACAGATCGGCTGATGTAGACGCAGACTGGAACAGATCGGCTGGTGTGGAGGCAGATTGGGTTGGATCAGCTGGTGTGGAGGCAGACTGGAACAGATAAGCTGGTGTAGAAGCAGACTGGAACAGATTGGCTGGTGTGGAAGCAGACTGGAACAGATTGGCTGGTGTGGAAGCAGATTGGAACAGATTGGTTGGTGTAAAGATGGGCTTGAGCAGGTTGGCTGATGTGGAGGCAGACTGGGATGGATCGGCTGGTGTGGAGGCAGACTGGAACAGATCAGCTGGTGTAAAAGCAGACTGGAACAGATTGGCTGGTGTGGAAGCAGACTGGAATAGATCAATTGTTGTGGAGGCCGATTGGAACAGATTGGCTGGTGTAGAGATGGGCTTGAGCAGGTTGGCTGGTGTGGAGGCAGACCGGGATGAATCGGCTGGTGTGGAGGCAGACTGGAGCAGATCAGCTGGTGTAGAAGCAGACTGGAACAGATTGGCTGGTGTGGAGGCAGGACTGGATATTGGCTGTATTGTGTAGGTTGGAAAAAGCTTCAGTTTCTTTTAAGGTTTAACCACTGAAGTTCTGTACGTGGATGCAGGGCTGTAAGTAGGGGGCACAGCTGATGGAAGAGTATGGCTGGAATAAGGTAAGAAAGAGGAAGCAGTCACTAAGGGGAATCTTTGTGGACTTGTAAACAGCGAAGAGGAGGTAGGTGGGTCAAAGGCAGGGTAGGTGCAGCAGATGGAAGTGGGGTACTGCTATTTGGTTGGTAGCAGAGTATATTGGGCTGTGACTGTGGTTGCTGTAGGTGAAGGAGAGAGAGACCTCTGAACAAACTGGTGGCTAATGGATGGATGCATGTCAACAGAAACTGAGGAGGACAGATCTGACCAAGCTTGCAGTAAAGGCTGAACAAATGTCAATTTACACTCTCCTCGTCTGACTAAAGAGTTTACTGCATTGATACAATCTAACAGAGCCTTTTGTGAAAACGCAGAGTAATGTTTAAAAAAAAACTTCTATCGTCTTCCAGGAGCCAGACAAGCGACACCACCTGACAAACATTGAAGGGCAGATTATAATCATCACCGCCAGTGATGACAAAGCAAACTCTGCACACACCTGAATCAAAGGCTGAACCTCTCCAAAAGTCATACTGCCCTGATCAACTAGGGAATGAGCAAGATGTATACATTCTAATAGCTGGTCACTGGTCCACTCCTTTAATGTCTGGCAGCAATAGTCACGTTCGTCTGTCAGCAGCAGAGAAAAATAAATAACCTCTTCTGAAAGCATGTTATAACAACCAGCAAAACCAAGGTTGCTTTTCTGTGCAGCCACTTCTGGTCAGGAAAGGCCTTGGTATTATGTCAGAAACTGATGTGAACAGAAATGTGTGAACTGCACAGAAAATACCAAACACAAGCATAAATGAAATAAGTGGATTTATTTTAAGACAAGTAACAGTGAACTAAAACACACAACCAAACAGAAAATGTTTTAGCCAACCAAAAGGCACTGTGTAAAAGGGAATGTCCAAACTGTAAACTTTAAGCCAGGCCAGGGTCATACACGGGAGATCAGTCAGAGGGAACTGGGAGTGGGACAACACAGGATTCAGGGTTCAGGGTGCAGGTTTCCGGGTGCAGGTTTCAGGATGCAGGTTTCAGAGGCACAAGGAAGCAATACCAAGGTGAGCTAACACAGCACTCCCAGGTTTAAATATACTTCTTGCAAACATTCTCAGGTAATAATAAAACAGAATTGTAATCCCCTGCTGGGAAGCAGACTGGTTTAGGGTCATAAAGGAGCAAGAGTACTTACTACATAGGGGCTCCGTGGATGTGCATCCTGGGGATCCCATCCACCACACTGTTGGCAGGGGCATCCTGCCTAAATACCCCAGACCAGGGGCGTCACCACGAGTCGGCCATCGTCCGCGTGTGACATCACTGGGTCAGGTCCCCCGCAATTCAACTGCACGTACGTAGACACGCACGTGCAAGCTCGTGGGTACTCGGCCAAAAGGCTGGGATAGCCTAAGCCTTTCTCCACGTAGGAGCGCAGAGGATACAGACTGGACCAAATCCATCTGTGCTCCAGGGAGACCAAACTCCCGCTGACAGGAACAATGAGTGACGCACCCCCTACTGGTCAAGGACAAGAGAACAGGCATAATGGAACACAGTAATCATGTGTGCACATCAATAGGACATAATTGAGGTAAGGATATTAGATTGTGGACATATAGTTCCACAACAGAGTTCCCAAATACTGTATCGGGAAAGGTTAATGTCCTAATTGGGGACGGCTGGACAGCACAGATTAGTCACACAACTCAACACTGAGCGGAGCGTGCAGTGAAGGGATATATCCTTCAATCTCCCACACAACTGATCACTTGATGATTGACAGCTGTGCCAAATAGTAAGGGGAGAGGCGGACCTGGTTTCTAGGTGACTTGCTGAGTTGCATCTATGCCGCGCCTACACACCATGCAAGCGCTGGTCACAATGGCGACCACTCATGCAGGAAGGAGCGACGCCACACAGCAGGCATTCCCTTGGGCAACGACGGCTCAATGGAAGCAGCATAACTGCGTCAGAGAACTGAGTGGGACAGCGAGATGGCCACTCAGCTTTCCCCGGTCCCAGTATCCCCCCAGGATTGGGCGGCTTTCCGTGCAGGGCGTCCCCATGTGGGAAAAGGACCTCACCGCATTCTAAGAGAAACTAACTTGTATGGGTCAGTAAAAAGGTATATGCTCATATAGGATTGTTGATGACTTTACCCACAGACATCTAGTGGACAAAAGAGAGAGAGAAAAAATGTCTAATGGAGATGGCCAGTTGGAAAAAATGCATATACAACAGAAACATCGTAGCAGAACTTATCAACGAAACAGTAAATAGCAAAAGTGAGGGCAAAATAAAATATAAAGCAAAAATTTCAACAGACATGTCTTTATAAGAACCATATCCATTAGAAGAGACAAATTCAGACAATGCAGACATATATCACCCTTCCTGGGGTATCGATGGGAATAATGATCAAAAATGGTCTGAAACATGTTGCCTCATTAAACCCAGGGGGCTGTGTAGCCTTTAAATTATAGATCCATCTCAGCTCCAGCTGGAGCAGTCCCTTGTTCCAATCTCCCCCTCTGGAGCTGGATAGATCCTGTCCAAAATCAGAAATTGCACTTTGCGAAAGCACCCCTGGTGAACCAACTGTACATGGCGGCTCAGGGGTAAATCCGGATCACAGACCTGCATGCTCCGTATGTGCCTGTAAGCCCTGTGCCAAAACTCCAATTTTGTTTTGACAATGTAGAAATACTTGCATCCATACAAAAGCATGTATACAACCCCAGGCATTCTACAGTTGGCAAAATGTTTGGGCTTGAAAATAGTCCCATCAGGGAGTTTGAATTTTTTTTTTTGGTGCACATGAATTTACAGTAACACAACACACACACATGAATGTGCATTTATATTTGCAAGGGTCTTTAGGGAAGTCACCCCTAAACTCACTACTCACCAATCTATCCTTTAGGGATGTTGCTCTCCTAAAGGTAAAGAGGAGTTTCTGGAACAAAATGTCTGATGGTGTGGTCCATCGTCAAAATATGCCAGTATTATTTTATGATTTTTTTAACTTATTGTCTGTTCGAGTATTTTGTGATGATTCACAATGAATCATCACTCTCATCTGATTTTTTTGTGTAGTTTGTGTTTGTGTCGTGAATGTCCCTTGGCCCACCTGGAGGCTTTTTTCAGGGATGAGGGAGAGTAACCTCTCAACAGCAGCCTATCTCTAAGCCAAGTTTCTTCTTTTTGAAAAGTCTCATCATTTGAACAGTTCCGTCGAACTCGAAGATACTGGCTATATGGTATAGATTCCACCAAAGGTTTTGGGTGGAAGCTAGTTGCGTGTAAGACAGTTGCCTGCTGTGGCTTTCCGGTATAGGCTGCTGCTGAGGGCCCGACCCCTATCCCTGATAACATTCACATCCAAAAAGGAGATGCAATGGGAGTCATAGGACATAGTAAAAAATAAGTTGAAATCATTTTTGTTCATTCTCTCCAAATATTGATGTAATAGGTCTAAGGGGCCATCCTGTAAGATGAATACATCATCAATATAATGGTACCATATGAGAATATGGTCCGTAAATCATCAGTGAGGAAAAGGTGCTCCCACTCCCCCAGGTATAGGTTGGCATAAGAGGGGGCATAACAAGGTGAAGATGTTGTGTTGGAGTATGAATTCTAACATGGAGAGTATGAATTCATCGCATTGTCCTATCGTCCCATTAGCTTGCTCTAAGATGTATCTTATTGCAGCTACTCCCTTGCTGTGAGGAATCGAACTATAGAGAGCCTCCACGATGGTGACTAAATATATTTCTACAGGGACGTGAAGACTGTCCATAAATTTGTAAAAAATTAATTGTGTCTTTCACATGTGATCTGAGTTTCATCACATGTGGGTGTAGATGCTCATCTACAAGACGACTCTGAAATCTCTGAACTCTGTCTTGGACAGGTCTCTCTTCTCTTTATATATTTTTGAAATACACTTTGGGGGCACTTTCAATACCCCCATATTTATTATGTTATTGGTGGCCCAGTGGAAGATCTTCATTAACCAGCGGAACTATTTTAAACACAACATAATGGAAATGACAGATTTGTGAATTTTATTATGTATGTAAGTACAGAGAGATTATTTATCTTTACAAATGCTATTTCAACATTGAATATGTTTATTTGTTATGTGATAAAAATCTCTGTACTGATTCTCTGTACTCTAATCTAAAAACCCTCTAAGAATCCTGTGAAGGAGGCTTTCACTCAGAAACATGTTGGTTGAGGAGTACCTAGTATTCTATATACATTATGTACGGTCATGGTGATCTGTATTTTTCCATGCAGAATTCTCTGTTTTATATTAATACCTTTTCTATGTATCAATAAAATGTTTAGCATTTTTTACTAAACAACTATTATTAAGTGCCTCAAAAGTCCCAAAACTAGGGGATACATTTTGTTATATTCAACAAGGGATATTGGCACATACCATGTGACTCCCGCCAACCATCTGTTCTGATGTTGAATCATTGGTTGGACTTTTTTATACTTTTAGTTAAAAATGTATTAATTTTTTACACTTTTTTTAACTTTGTTCACTTTATAAAATGGTGTATGGAATCATATTTTTTTTATATATTTGTGAATTTTTATAAATGCTTTATGAATTGTTGTATTAGAGCATTAATTTATTTTATTCACTGCGTTGATCAATATGATATCATATATATTTTAAATTATAAAGAGACAGTACATTATTTTTCCATTATAAGTTTTATATATCCAATATTTGGATATTGGATTTTTGCAGTTTCTTGTGTTTTTTTATTTTTGACACAGCATGCAGGGGGTTGGGAACTACTGTAAACATTAACATTAACCACTCCAGATCCGCGCTATTGCCATAGTACGGCTCCAGCGCGGATCTGAAATGCCCAGAGGACGTCCATGGACGTCCTCCACTGCGCACGCTCCTGCGCGCCCCCTGGCGGCAGCTGCAGCGCGCGCGCCGCACGCTGCGTGAGCGTGCCCGTGGCTCGGGCGGACTCGATGTCCGCCGAGACCCGTCGATCACTTTTAGGAGCCTCAGAACGGGGAACCGCCGTTGTAAACACGGCGGTTCCCCGTTCTGTGACAGGGGACAGGACAGATCTACTGATCCCTGTCACTGGGATCAGTTAGATCTGTTATGTCCCGACCAGCCCCGCCCCCCCACAGTTAGAACACACCCAGGGAACATTTGTTAACCCCTTCACTGCCCCCTGCAGGTTAACCCCTTCACTGCCAATGACATTTATACAGTAATCAGTGGACATTTAAATTTCTGATCGCTGTATAAATGTCATTGGTCCCACAAATGTGTAAAAAATGTCCGACATTTCCGCCCCAATATCGCAGTCCCGATAAAAATCGCAGATCGGGACTCTTCCTCCGGTTCCTCCTCTCTACCATACAGGGCTCTTAAACAAATTTCACTCCAACTCAACTCCCTCCTCCTCTGTGATACATGGCACACCCTACATCCTAACACCAAGGACTTCTCTTTCTTCTCCCCGCCCCATCAGAAATACTCCAGACTGGATTATCTCTTCCTTTCCCAAAAAGATATCCATTATCTCCAATCAGCAGCTATTGAACCAGCCACCTTTTCTGACCATAACCCAATCACTCTGACACTAAAATTCACTCACGAACCTGTCGGGGACAGATCATGGCGTTTAAATAGTTTTCTGCTCTCAGACCCTAATTACAAAACCCAACTAAAAGACGAACTTGATACTTACTTCAACCTTAACTCCCAGACCGATGCCTCTCGGCTCAGCGTGTGGCTGGCCCATAAGTGTACCATGCGGGGGAAATGCATCGCCCTTTCTTCCCACATTAAAAAACTTAAAAAATCTAAAGTTGACAACCTTATGGCACACATCCGCAGATTAGAAACCACACATAAACGCTCCCAAGCCACTTCCACTCTGGAGGAGCTTACCCAGGCTAGGAAAACCCTACTTGATGAGCTACATGTACAAATTCGTAAAAAATATATCCTCACTTCCAAATTATTTTATGAACACGCCAATAAAAATGGCAAGTTACTGGCGAGACTCCTCCAGGGTAGAAAAACGCAGTCCAATGTTCCCTTCCTGCTTGACACCACGGGCCATAAGAGGATCAATAATAGAGAAATAGCTAAAACCTTTGCCGAATACTACTCCAGACTCTACAACCTTCCAACTAACAACCCTTCCAGTGGGATTGAACAACTCCATCACTTAGACATCAGAAATTACCTGAAAGAGGCCAATATCCCTAAATTAACTGATACGGAAATAGAAGCCCTTGAAAGTCCCATCACCACGCAGGAATTCCTCAACACCATTAAAACACTTAAACCGGGAAAATGCCAGGGCCCAGATGGTTTCCCCAACTTGTATTACAGAACATTCTCGGATACTCTGGCCCCCCATTTTGTTAAAGCCTTCAACACACTAGCCAAGACCCCACTATCCCCAAGAGAGCTCCTTGAGGCCCACATATCGGTCATTCCGAAACCCGGCAAAGATCACTCCCTACCCGAGAATTATCGCACCATATCCCTTCTTAATTCAGACATCAAGATTTTCGCAAAGATTTTGGCGAGCAGACTACAACCCCTCCTACACACACTGATCTCTAGAGATCAGGCCGGTTTTGTCCCTGGCAGGGAAGCGCGGGACAACATAATTAAAGCTATTAATCTTAATCATTGGCTCAACACAACCCGCCAAGAGGGGTTCTTTCTGTCCACTGACGCTGAGAAGGCGTTCGACAGAGTGGCCTGGGACTTTATGTCAAGTGTTCTAAGGAATCTGGGATTGGGTGAGTTTATGACAACAAGCATTCTCAGTCTATACTCAAATCCCAGTGCTAGAGTAAGAGTCAATGGCTGCCTGTCGGACGCCTTCCAGGTCAGAAACGGAACGAGACAGGGTTGCCCCCTGTCCCCCATCATCTTTATCCTCACGATTGACCCCTTATTGAGGCGCATCGATCTAAACCAGGACATCTCAGGTATCCCAATCAAAGAGAAAGAATTTAAATGTGCGGCGTTTGCAGACAACATTTTATTATTTCTCACCAAACCCCTGATTACCATCCCCAATGTACTGAGAGAATTTGCAAGATTTGGTAAACTTTCCAATTTTAAAATCAATTTCAAAAAGTCCCATGCCCTGAATGTGACCCTATCAAACTCTGTATATCAAGCATGCGCTGATACTTCCCCTTTTGAATGGCGCTCATCTGATATTCCCTATTTAGGAATTGGACTCCCAGCTAAGCTAAGAGACCTCTATGATTTAAACTTCCACCCATTTTTGCAGAAATGCACCAATGACCTTGACAGTTGGTCTGGCCTAGGACTTTCATGGTTTGGAAGAGCGGCCTCCCTTAAGATGACGGCTCTTCCGAGATTTCTATATCTGGCCCAGGCTATCCCAATGACCCTGCCTAACTCATTCTTTCGGACTCTGAATGCTAAGATCAGTTCTTTTATATGGATGAAATCCCCACCCAGAATCAGCCTCACCGACTCTCAGCCCCAAAGAGTGAGGGAGGCAACGGATTACCAAATTTCAGAAAATATCACCAAGCAACGCTCCTGACTAGATTAATTGACCACCACATACACTCCCCCTCAAAAGATTGGGTTGATCTTGAAAACCGAATACTAGATGCCCAGTTCTGCAATATGGCATGGTCTAGGGGAGGGTTTCAACTCCTAAAAACTAAAGACCACCCATTAATTTCCCCTATCCTGCATGCCATGCAATCAATCTCCAAAAACCTTAAACTTTTCTCCATCCCTGGGCCATTAACTCCCATCAAGAACAATGTTGACTTTCCTCCAAGTCGAGAGAGCAGTTTCCCTCTTCCCAGTGCAATTTTAAATCTAAAAGCTACTCATTTCTTTCGTAATGGCAAGTTCATACCCAGCGATACCCTTTCGGAAGCTCACAACTCCCCCAAAATTGCGCAGTGGCCCTATTTCCAGATCCGTCACTATCTTACTAGCACAGCAAACAAATCAGCCATGTCGAGACCACCGACGAGCTTCGAGAAACTCTGTCTTGGCCCCCCCCAGAAACACTTGATAGCAACCATTTATGCCCTTCTCACCCTTTCCGACTCAAAATCTCTAAACCCATTAATCAAGGCCTGGGCCTACTCGAATAGGCAAGACCTCACACCGGATCAATGGAGAATGGCCTGTTCAACAGCTCTAAAGGGCACCCTCAATGTGTCAACCCAGGAACACAACTACAAGGTTCTGACACACTGGTATAGAACACCACATCTACTACACCTAATATCGCCCAAAATCCCAGACGTATGCTGGAGATGCGGCTCCCACTCAGGAACGATGCTCCACATTTGGTGGGATTGTCCCCTAATAGTTCCCTACTGGTCAACTATCCATGATATAATCCGTAAAGTCACCTCCCAACAAATAGAATTTACTGACCAACAATTCCTCATCCATTTTTCCAAACACATGAAAGGCTCCTACAAAAAATCCTTGGTTATGCACATGGTGAATGCTGCAAGGCTTTGCATCCCTGTCCTCTGGAAACAGAAGAAAATCCCCACAATCAGGGAATGGGTTACTAAGTTAAACAGAATTCAAGAGATGGAAGAGCTGATAGCAATCGCTGCTGAGAATATCTCCTCTTACCACCAGACGTGGTCCTGTTGGATCAACTACAGAGACTCGACACAATATCGCAACTTGTTAGACCCCATTTGAACTACACAACGTTAATATAAATAAAGAGCAAAACTTTATAGTAGACTAACTTCTGGTACACCTTGCCCTCGCCCCTCCCCCTACCCCTCCCCCTCCCTCCCCCCCTATCCCTATCCCCTTCCCCCCCCCCTCCCCCCAACCTTCCTAACGCTTTCCAGTACTTTGTTTGTTGCCCCGAACACACCCCCACATCCACTTAGTTAATCTCTGACTTTTTTAGACCAATCTTCCCTGACTTCAACAAGTATACTTCCTTATGCTGTGCTTTCACATCCTTACAATAATGCGAGTACACTGGCAACAGGTATATACCTACCATCTTTACACTTAATTATGCAATGTTTCCTCAATTGTACCTCAAAGGTTACGTTCTAATGCTTTATTGTTACTATGTACTTGTTTTCCACTGTGCTTTGATTACTTATTCTTCTAAGTCTTGGCAATGAACATGTACTGTATTGTTGAATATTCAATAAAGCTTTTGTGGAACTAAAAATCGCAGATCGCCGCCATTACTAGTAACAAAAAGAAAATAATAAAAACGCCATAAATCAATTCCCAGTTTGTAGACGCGATAACTTTTGCGCAAACCAATCAATATACGCTGATTGCAATTTTTTTTTTTTACCAAAAATATGTAGAAGAATATATGTCGGCCAAAACTGATGAATAATTTTTTTAATGGATTTGTACTTTAGCAAAAAGTAAAAAATATTGTTCTTTTTTGCAAAATTGTCGCTCATTTTTTGTTTATAGCGGCGATCAGAAATGACGCAGAGGGGATCAAATACCACCAAAAGAAAGCTCTATTTGTGGGAAAAAAAGGACGCAAATTTTATTTGGGTACAACGTCGCACGACCGCGCAATTGTCATTCAAAATGCGACAGCGCTGAAAGCCAAAAATTGGTCTGGGCAGGAGGGGGGTTTAAGTGCCCGGTAAGGAAGGGGTTAAACACACACTCACACATGCTTATACACATGCACATAAACAAACATATACATACACAAGTATATGCACACATATAGATATGCTTAGGGTTCTTTCACACAGGCCTTGAAAATAGCTGGTTGGATCGCGTTTTTAACGCTTCCCGAATGCCTACCAATGCCACTCAAAATTGTTACAATAGGGAGTGGATAGAGGTGTTCACACTGCAGAGATAGTGTTTTGCATTGTGGCAAGGCAAAAATAATGCTGCCTGCAGAGTTTGGCAGGTGTTAATGCTTTACAACTGCTTCCATTCACTTCTATTGAAATGCACCACAACCACACGTTAAACCCACTGTAAACGTGCCTATGGCGCTTACACTATGTTTATGGTGCGGTTGCAAAGTGTCTAAAGGGATTATTTCCCATTTTAGCCTTGCAAAAAAAAAAAACACAAAGGGCATTTGAGAAGTGTTGTCTGACACAACATGAATGTCTGTACAACACATCATAAATGCTCAATAATGCTATAGGTGTGTTAATGTGCTTTTAGGCTCCTTTAAAATTTAATGCAAGTGTGAAAGAGCCCTTATGCATACACACTGACAATACTATACATGTGTACTGTTAAAACTTTTAATGTTGAAGCAGGACCCCACACAATTTTTTGTAATTGTTTTTAACACTTTTAGACAGAATATAATAGCAGAACTATATTTTAAGTTTAATTTTGTTGAATATTTATATTTTTGCTTCTGATGACTATCACAAAGAACTATTAAGAAGCAAGCAACAGGAGGGGCGTGGCCGGCGCGCGCAGCGGATGGCAGCTTGAGCGAGAGGCTCCGGAGCCCTGAAGGAGAAAAAAGCTACGATCGCCATCAAGAGACACCGTACCGCCGACCAAACACCACCACTGTACAGCGGAAAGCAGCGCCAACCCAGCGGGAATGTCGAGAAAGCGGCAGGGCGACTGCAAGCCAAGAAAACTGACAGTATACTTCCACTGGCCGGAGGGAGGAGGAGGAGGCAAAGATGGCGCCGGACACGCGGCCCCCTCCTCAGCACGCAGCAACAACTCCTACACAGACTTGCCGGATGCTGAAGGCAGCGATGGAGAACACTCTCCCGGTAACAGATCACCATCACACAGCCCTCCTTGCTCCAGCCCAGCACAGGCGCGGATGAGGCTTGACTCGGCAGTCACAGAGGCAGGGGTAAGTCAAGAACCATTGACACACAAGGAGCTGCAATCTCCTATAGCCAGTTTCCCCACAAACAATCAGCCTGTTCTGGACACTCAATTAAAGGACATGTTACTGTCCTTACACCGCTCCCTGCATGCAGAATTCACCACAATCACCCATCAATTTACAAGAGAACTAAACAAAATTGGAGGAAGAGTAGATCACATTGAGCATGCAATAACTGACATCTCCACTACAGTGAACGACCTAATTGACGCTAATGATGAGGGGGAGGAAGAACGACAATGGGTGCGCGCCAAATTGGCGGACTTAGAGGACCGTTCCAGAAGGAACAATGTGAAGCTGAGGGGGGTACCTGAAAATGTGCCCCCCTCAGAACTCTCACCATTTGCCGCAAAAATGTTCCATACATTA
>BLSH010392366.1:499075-521572 GCA_018402905.1 Glandirana rugosa
GTGTAATAAAAAGTTTTTTGTAGAGGTAGAGGATCAAGTTTTCCCTCTCAAAGGTCCACAACGAATCTAAACTCTCCCTTTTGAACTAGGAGATGGAGATGTTTTTTGAAAAATAATGTGTCACTTACAGCAACAGCTGGCCCTATAGGAGTAGGCAGTGGTTTTGGAACAAGAATCTGCCCCTCTAAGCAACACCTGGAAACTCTCCCTTTTGAACTAGGAGATGGAGATGTTTTTTGAAAAATAATGTGTCACTTACAGCAACAGCTGGCCCTATAGGAGTAGGCAATGGTTTTGGAACAAGACTCTGTCCCTCTAAGCAGAAGCCTCTACCTAGTGCAGTCAGATCACTCAAAGCATCAGTATGTGAAATCTCAAATTACTCCCACAATATGATCGTTGTGTACGATCCCACAATCTGATCGCTGTGTACGAACGTACGATCGTTTCGTTAGACAGAGTTTAATCTGCAATCTCCAACTCTAAGCAGCAGTATTTGAAATCTCAAATTACCCCAACAATCTGATCGTTGTGTACGAACGTACAATTGTTTCGTTAGACAGAGTTTAATCTGCAATCTCCAACTCTAAGCAGCGGTATTTGAAATCTCAAATTCCCCCAACAATCTGATCGTTGAGCACGATCGTAGCGATCATTGTTTTATGCAGAGCTTGATCTGCAACTCAAAGCAGCGGTATGCGAAATCTCTAATTTTTGCTATCTGTCCTCAGAGCAACAGCACAGACAGCAGTAGTAAAGTAATCTATCTCAGGATGCAGGATCAGGTCTTAAAATGTCTCAAATCTGTCCCTCAAGCTTTCAGCTTCCTTTCCCTACACTAACCCAAGGAGCATGTGACTGCAGCACTGTGACTCCAGCTTATAAAGAGGCTGGGTCACATGATGCACTGGCCAATCACAGCCATGCCATTAGTAGGCATGGCTGCGATGGCTTCTAAGGGCAAACCAGTGAAACCCTTGTTGATTGGCTGCCCTGCAGCTTCTCAACACGTGGAGTAAAATAGCAGAACCCCGGACCGAACCCGAACGATTTTTGAAATGTCCGGGTCCGTGCCACGGACACCCGAAAGTTCGGTACGGACCCGAACGTTACAGTCCGGGTTCGCTCAACACTACTCAGGAGGAAAACAGAAATTTTACACGTGTTACAACTGATAGCATTTGGCAGATGTTTTTTGAATGACACATTCAGAAAAAAAAACATGAAAGGAAACTATAGATTTTTATGATTTCAATTTACACATAAAAACGTTCAGCCTAATGTAAATAATCTTATCTAAGTGTGTTATTATTTAACCACTTCCCTACCGCCGTATGCAGAATGACAGCCGGGAAGTGGTTCAGTTATCCTGACTGAGCGTCATATGATGTCCAGCAGGATAACAAATCTGTTGGGGCACGCAGCACAGTGATCAGTGGTGTGGTGTGTCAATCTGACACACCGCATCTCCGATCATGGTAAAGAGCATCTCTCTGAAGCTCTTTACCATATCATCAGCTTTGACGAATCATGGCTGATCACAGTATAAATAGGAAGAGCCGTATATCGGCTTCTCCTCTACTTGCGAGTAGAGGAGAGCCTATTGCTGGTTCTCCTGATGGGGAGTCTGTGCTGATTGGTTATCAGTGCAGCCTCCCCTAGGATCCCCACCCAGGACCACCAGGGAGCCCAACCAGGAACGCTCACCCAGGACCACAGGGGTGCCTACCCAGGACCACAGAGGAAGCCCACCCAGGACCACCAGGTATGACAACTGCCAATAGGGATGGCACTCTGTGCCCATCTGTGATTCCCACGAGTGCCTCCCTAGCAGTGCTGCCTAACAGTGCTATCTATCAGTGCCACCCATCAGTGCCCATCAGTGCCCACCAGTGCCACCTATCAGTGCCCAGGTCTACCATATCAGTGCCACCTAAGAGTGCCTATCAGTGCCACTTATCTGTGCCCATCACTGCTGCATATCAATGCCACCTATCCATGCCTGTCAGCGCTGCTTATCAGTGCCGCCTATCAGTGCTGCATATCAGTGCCACCTCATCAGTGCCAATCAGTACTGCCTCATCAGTGCCTGTCAGTGTATGACAACTGCCAATAGGGATGGCACAGTGCCCATCTGTGATTCCCACCAGTGCCTCCCTAGCAGTGCTGCCTAACAGTGATATCTATCAGTGCCGTCCATCAGTGTCCATCAGTGCCCACCAGTGCCACCTATCAGTGCCCATCAGTGCACACCAGTGCCACCTATCAGTGCCCATCAGTGCCACCAATCAGTGCCCAGTGCCACCTATCAGTGCCCATCAGTGCCACCTATGAGTGCCCATCAGTGCCGCCTATGAGTGCCCATCAGTGCTGCTTATCAGTGCCCATCATTGCTGCATATCAATGACACCTCTCCGTGCCTGTCAGCGCTGATTATCATTGCCACCTATCAGTGCTGCATATTAGTGCCAATCAGTGTCACCTCATCAGTGCCAATCAATACTGCCTCATCAGTGTACGTGTAGCCTTATCAGTGCCCATCAGTGAATGAGAAAACATACTTATTTACAAAGTTTTGTAACAGAAACAAAGAGTAACTTTTTTCATTTTATTTTACTTGTAGTGCAAAAAATAAAAATCCCAGAGGTGATGAAATACCAAAAAAAGAAAGCTCTAATTGTGGGAAAAAATGATAAAAAATTTGTTTGGGTACAGCGTTGCACGACTGCACAATTTTCATTCAAAATGCGTCAGTGCTGAAAGCTGAAAAATGGTCTGGGCAGGAAGGGGGGTAAGTGCCTCGTATTGAAGTGGTTAAACACACTGTTTCTAAGCATAATTTGTAAATATACATTATATGTAGGGGGGAGGGGCAGAAATATTTCCTTATTACACATGTAGCCTCTGCTGTAATGTGCTCCAATATCATTTTGACTTGATTATTTTATGTTATTGTATATCAGAATATAAAAGTATAGGTTCACCACCATCTCCACTGATGTGAAATAACCACAATGCTGATGATAGCCTTAAACTTGCACAATTCTCTGGTCACTCTGGACATGAATGGGGTACCCTGATCTGTCAAGATTTCTTTAGGGATCCCCACCCGACTAAACACCTAGGCCAGTTTCTTGGCAATAGTCTTAGCGGGCTGCATAGTCCAGGATCATCAGGATGTGCTGGTGTCCCCAGGCATATTTTACTACTGGTCCCATGAGATCCATGCCAATTCGCTCAAACCGCACTTCAGTTATGGGAAGTGGGACAAGGGGGCTATGGAAATGGGGTGACGGAGCCATCATTTGCCACTCAGGGCATGATTCACAGTATTCTATGACGTCTGCATACAACCTAGGCCGGAAGAATCTCTGGGTTATTCTCTCCCTGGTTTTATCCATACCCAGCATACCCAGATGTCCCCCCATTACATGCCCATGGGCCAGATCTAGCACTATCCTGCAGAAGGGTTTGGGAGCCACTAGCTGTTCCATTTCGTCCTCCCCATGTTTCACCACCTGATACAACAAATCATTTTAAGCACCATATAGGGAAAAGACACTGCCCAATTAGGGTACGCAGGTTCTCCTTCCATCACCTTCACGTTTTCTCTGGCTCTGAGGAGAATGACATCCCATAGTTGTTCTGTACAGAAGTCCTCTCTCCGGACCTCTAAGTCAGGTACTTCATTCGGTTCACTCTCACCGTCAGGGACAGAGATATGGTCTGCGTCATTAGCCCTCCACTGTGAGCTATCTTCCAGCTCCTCTGGCTCCCCAGCCAGTACAGGAAAAGGAAGAGGGTCTCCTCCCTCCTGCCACCAGTCATCCCTTTCATTTAACAAAACGTTTCTGGAGAGAGGACCCATGCTTCCGCAGCAGGGGGAGCTCTATCCTCCAGACTCCCTGTGCTTTCCATAACCTCCAAAAATGGGGAAATTCCCTGCCCACTAGGGCACCATAAAGCAGTGAAGGCACCACCCCCACTGAATGAGTCACGCTGCCGCAATGGGTGTCAATCTCAACCACCACTGTCTGGTAGTCAAGAGTGTCCCCATGGATGCAAATGACTCCGACAGTGCTAGGGTGTAACCTTGCAGGGTTTACACAATTGCTTTATACCAATGTTACCACGCTACCCAAGTCAAGCAGTGCAATGACTTGTCTCCCATCAACAAATATAACACACATTTGGTTCCAGCACCAGAACATGCGAACACACAAAAAAAATTGTCTGAACATGAAAAATTGAAAGTGCTCATTTTAAAGGCTTATATGCAAGTAATTGCCATAAAAAGTGTATGGGGACCGGGGTCATGCCCTAGGGGACATGTATCAATGCAAATAAAGTTCTTAAATCGTTTTTTCAGGAGCAGTGGTTTTAATAATGCTTAAAGTGAAACCATAAAAATGAAACATTCCTTTAAATAATGTGCCTGGGTGGTCCCCTTAGTCTGCCTGTAAAAGAGCGCACCTCTGTGATGTTTAGAACAGTGCCACTGAAAAATGACATTTGTAAAGGAAAAAATGCCATTTAACCACTTCAATACCAGGCACTTACCACCCTTCCCGTCCAGACCAATTGCACGGTCGTGTGTTGCTGTACCCAAACAAGCTTTTTATCATTTTGCTCCCACAAACAGAGCTTTCTTTTGGTGGTATTTGATCACCCCTGTGGTTTTTATTTTTTGCGCTACAAATTTTTCTTTGTTTCTGTCACAAAATTTTGTATAAGTACATTTTCTACTTCACTGATGGGCACTGATATGGCAACACTGATGGGCACTGATGAGGCTACACTGATGGGCACTGATGAGACTGCACTGACTGGCACTGATGAGGTGGCACTGATAAGGTGGCACTGATGATGAGGCACATATATGCAGCACTGATGGGCACTGATAGGCGGCACTGTTAAGCAGCACTGATGGGCACTGATAGGCAGCACTGATGGGCACTAATAGGTTGCACTGGGCACTGATGAGCACTGATAGGTGCCACTGATAGGTGGCACTGATGGGCACTGATAGGTGGCACTGACAGGTGGCACTGGTGGGCACTGTTAGGTGGCACTGGTGGGCATTGGTACATGACACTGAACAGCACAGTTAGGGATGGCACTGGCAGGCATCACATATGGGCAAAGTGCCATCCCTAAAGTGCACTGTATGCCCTTACCTGGTGGTCTAGTGTGGACTCCCTGGTGGTCCTGAGAAACCTCCAGATCTTCTCCTTGGTGGTACTGAGCGGCCTCCTTATGGTGTCCCTGGGGGGGCTCCCTGGTGGCCCTGGGCGGGCTTCCTGGTGGTCAAGTGTGGCGATCCTGAGGGGTCTGCACTGATAAACATTCAGTGCAGACCCCCCTGTCACGAGAGCAGCCGATCCGCTCTCCACTACTCAGGTCTGCAGACCTGAGTAGAGGAAAAGCCGATAAACAGCTCTTCCTGTTTACACTGTGACCAGCCATGATTGATCACAGCTAATCACATGTTAAAAGGCTTCAGATGGAAGCTTTTTACCTTTATCGATAATGAGGTGGGTCAGACTGACCCACAGCACCACCAATCGCCGCAATGCATGCCCCGTGGGTGTGCGGTTGTGGGTTATCCTGAGGACATCAATAGACGCCCAGTCAGAATAACAGAGCCACCGCCCAGCCATCATTTGTCAATAGGCCAAGAGGAAGTGGTTAAAATTGTGGCTGTAATGTATTGCCGACTCCCAGCAATATACAAAAAAAAATCACTGAAAAAATTTGCATAGGGTCCCCCCCAGTCCATACCAGGCCCTTCAGGTCTGGTATGGATTTTAAGGGGAACCCCACGCCAAAATTAAAAAAAAAATTGATGTGGGGTTTCCTCTAAAATTCAAACCAGATCCTTATCCGAGCATTCAACCTGACTGGCCAGGATAGGGGGGATGGGCAAGCGCCCCCCTCCTGAACCATACCAGGCTACATTCCCTCAACATGGGGAGTATGGGTGCTTTCAGGCAGGGGGGGCTCTGTACCCTCCCACCCCAAAGCACCTTGTCCCCATGTTGGGGACAAGATCATCTTCCCCACAACCCTGGGCTGTGGTTGTGGGGGTCTGTGGGTGGGGGGCTTATCAGAATTTGGAAGCCCCCTTTAATAAGGGGGCCCTTAGATCCCAGCCCCCCTATGTCAATTAGTATCGGGTACATCGTAACCCTACTAATTCACCAAAATGTGTCAAAAAGAAAAACCACAGGAGACAATTAGGGACAAGCTCTTTATTAAAAAAGAAAAAAAAAATAAGTGTCCCCCATTGTAATCCATTGTCAATCACGGCGCGCGGCGGACCCGAAAAAAAAAACTGCAACAACTCCTCCTCCATGGGAGGGCTCCCACTGACTGAGCTCACTTTGTCTTGACAGTCTATTTATTGTGAAGGGCTGGGCCACCCAGTGATGTAATTGAGTGACCCGCCCCTCTGACATCACATGGCATAAGAAGGGACGGGGTCATCCGTACACCACTGGGTGGCCCCGCCCTACACTATAGCACGGTATGTGTTCTATACTTAGTTCTCTCAAGGGTCCCCAAGACCTTCCTGGCTTCTTTGGCCAGCCTCCAGTTCTAGAGCCCCTAGTCTCTTTAGCCATAGCAGACTTATCAAACTTCCCCATGCCCTTGACCCCTGGAACAGTCTGATCGTGTCCGCCAGACTATCTTTCACCCCTAGATACATTGGAGTGGGGTGAAAATGGGTGCAACAACTCCTCATCGGCAGTGTATCTCTCCACGAGGTCCACCAATTGGTTGGCAGTTTTGGGGTCCCCATGACTGACCCGTTTCCTCAAAGCAGCAGGGAGTGCACACCGATACCGGTCCATGACCACACGCTGCACAGTCTGGGGCATGGCAAGGTCTCAGGTTGCAACCACTTTCTCGTGAGATAGATCAGGTCAAACATTTGTGAGCGGGGTGGCTTGTCCATACAGTAGAACCACTGATGTACCCGTTGAGCCTGGACGGCCTTGGTGAATCCCAGTCATGCTAGTATCTCCATCTTTAGAGTCTCATAGTCCTGGGCCTTTTGCTGGGTCCAAATAAAAGTAGGCCTTTTGGGATTCACCTGTCAGGAAAGGTGCTAACAGTCCGACCCACTGCTCTTTTGGCCATCCTTCATGATCAGCGACTCTTTCAAAGGTCATGAGGTACGCCTCCATGTCATCTGCAGGTGTCATCTTCTGAAGGTGGTAGCTAGTACATACCATCTTTTGTTCCACTGGCACACAACTTGCTGACACCTTTTTTAATTCCTCCAGGGCCTCCACAAACTGGTGATTCATCTCTTGCTGAGCCACAATGATCTGCCGAGTTGCTTCCTTTTGAGCCACCTGTTGTGCTGCGATAGCCTGGCGACTCTCCTCCCACTGTGCTGCAGTGGCTTGTGTGGCTTGGTAATTAGTTTCCTGCTGCTGGAGATTTCTCTCTTGTTGGGCTGCAGTGGCCTGTAACAGGGCTTTTACTACATCCTCCATCTTCCAGGTGGCTGCTGAGTACAGCATGTGTGGCAGATTAGCTCGTGGGGATCACTTTTCAGAGGAAAATATCCAGCCTGGAGATCAGTTTCTTTAAAATCTGGCGGCTTTCCAGGTTTATTATTACAGGTTTGCAAGCTCAAAATACATGAAAAAAACTGAAAACAAAACTTTGCCACCTGGCACTAAACTAAACAAGCGGGTTCCTTCCTATACAGTGTGGGCCTGTGCCCAACACCCACAAAACATAAGCACAGTGCAAACCTTTGTCTTTGAGTCTAATATTAGCACACAGAGCTCACTAAGCTTTCTCCCTTTGAGATCCAGGATATAGCTCTCCTCTGCTCTTCCTGTTCATTAAATGTAGGTAGAGAGGGGTTTGAGTGGACCAGAAAGTCTGGGCCAGAACCAGCTCAGCCACGGTGACTGGCAAAACCCGGGTCGGACTCTCGCTAGTCGCCTCAAAATGATTGCATGCGAGGCGACAAGTATTGCCCACCCATTGTGGCGCCTCCCATAACGTCACAATATACAGGTATATATATAATAAAAATGTGTGAAACACCAAAAATTTAAATTGCTACTGTACTTAATAACCCCCAAAAATATAAAATAAATGAAGTCTGTAATACCTCATATAGCACAGTGTAGTGATACAGTGTATACAGTACCTCACAATAACACATTTAAAGTAATCCTAATAACATCGTATCAATGAAAAAGTAAAGATAAAATTACAATGCTGTCCTTTAATTACTTATAAAAATAAATCCAATAGTGATACAAATTATAAAATATATCACCCTCTCCGTGCTAAGAACCAGACACACAAAATTTTCATTTTTTTTAGAAATATTAAAACACTAAAAGACACATCAATATTAACATAAATCTTCAGCAACCATGTTACAAACCACCAAAACCACTAAAAGTGGTTGTTAACCCACTTTGCACAAGTCACATCATCATCTCTGTTTATTACTGTAAAGTGCTTCAGTGTCTGTGTCTTATAAAAAGAATGCAGCTATATACCTGTTTACAGAGCGCCGATCGGCACTTAATTGATCCACTGCCTGTCTCCTGTCTCGGCTTGACAGCTGCAGCAGGCGAGGCCGAGGATCACCACCAATGTTAGTCAGGAGGGGAGGAGGAGAGAGGCGGTGGGTCACGTGAGTGCCAATGGTCGCTCTGTAATCAGATATATAGCTGCATTTTTTTTTTATAAAACACAGACACTGGAGCACTTTACAGTAATAAACAGAGAGGGTGATGTGAAAAATCAACTGTAATTTGAGTAGCAGGTGGGCACAGACATGAAGCTGACAGGCAGGGAGGGGAGGGGGGATTGGACAGAGGAGAAGACAGAGGAGGACAGGAGAGCTGCTGATGATGGAGGCACATAAACTGATCACGGTGTTAGGGCTCAGCAGCTCTGATATACCATGGTCAGTTTACATAGGGGAGGGCAGAAACTGGCAGGATCAGCTATGTATTTCAGGTGATAGAGAGGGCCAAATGACACAGCACAAGCACTGTGCTGTATAACATGCTTTAAAGGGACAGGATCCATTTTTAGGTCAAACACTTTAAGCTAATCCTAATGTCACAGTGCTTGAACAACTATGTTAGAAACTGTGAATTCACACCTTTCCAGCTGCATATACAATAAAATAAGCATTGCATCAAATGTACACATATATTATGGTGGACAACATTAAGTAATCTATAATTAGATTTTTGGGGGTTTTTATAATCTTCTAGACATTTTAAGCGATACGACCTCTGAATGGTGTCTTTAAACTTAGTTTTTAATTTGTCTTATAACATTTTTTATGTTTTGGCTGAGAAGAAGCTATACCTTTGGGGTTAGGTATGATAATGGGCATACAAGGGGTTTGTTATATTTACCTGTAACCTTGTATGGATTACCTCATAGGGACCACACAGCATAGATAATGCATCCTATCAGTGAATTGGGATATACTAGTATAGTGTATATCTATTTAAGGAGCGCTATTAATGGTTACCATGGGAATATTTAATATGTTTACACACACAGTCCAGCCACTCTTAGAAGATGTCATGATGATGATGAAATGGATGTCAGGGGCTGAGTCAGATGGCATCTTTGGCAAGTGTAGCTAGTGGAGAGCTGGCCACTGAGGAGAGAAAGGGGGATTTATTTTCTAAAGGCAAATTCACTGTGCACTACAAGTGGACTGCAATTGCACTTGGAAGTGCACTGCAAGTGCACTTGAAAGTGCAGTCGCTATAGACCTGAGGGGGGCATGCAAGGAAAATATAAAACAGCATTTTTCATTGCACTTCCAAGTGCACTTGCAGTGCATTTGTAGTGCACAGTGGATTTGCCTTTGGCAAATCAACCCCACAGTGTGGCCACTTGTGTTAAAGACTTGAATCCCAGCATTACTCCACTGTTTGCCCTCACTGCTATACATGCCTGTCAGGTGAGCTTTTATGTGATATTTTTAATGTGACTAGATACAGTCAGGTCCATAAATATTGGGACATTGACACAATTCAAATGTTTTTGGAGCTATACACCACCACAATGGATTTGAAATGAAACAAACAAGATGTGCTTTAACTGCAGACTTTCAGCTTTAATTTGAGGGTATTTACATCCAAATCAGGTGTAGGAATTACAACAGATGTACATGTGCCTCTCAATGTTTAAGGGACCAAAAGTAATGGGACAGATTAACAATCATAAATCAAACTTTCACTTTTTAATACTTGGTTGCAAATCCTTTGCAGTCAATTACAGCCTGAAGTCTGAAACACATAGACATCACCAGGTGCTGGGTTTCATCCCTGGTGATGCTCTGTGAAGCCTCTACTGCAACTGTCTTCAGCTCCTGCTTGTTCTTGGGGCATTTTCCCTTCAGATTTGTCTTCAGCAAGTGAAATGCATGCTCAATCGGATTCAGGTCAGGTGATTGACTTGGCCATTGCATAACATTCCACTTCTTTCCCTTAAAAAACTCTTTGGTTGCTTTCGCAGTATGCTTCGGGTCATTGTCCATCTGCACTGTGAAGCGCCGTTCAATGAGTTCTGAAGCATTTGGCTGAATATGAGCAGATAATATTGCCCGAAACACTTCAGAATTTATCCTGCAGCTTTTGTCAGCAGTCACATCATCAATAAATACAAGAGAACCAGTTCCATTGGCAGCCATACATGCCCGCACCATGGCACTACCACCACCATGCTTCACTGGTGAGGTGGTATGCTTTGGATCATGAGCAGTTCCTTTCCTTCTCCATACTCCTCTTGCCATCACTCTGGTACAAGTTGATCTTGGTCTCATCTGTCCATAGGATGTTGTTCCAGAACCGTGAAGGCTTTTTTAGATGTTGTTCGGCAAACCCTAATCTGGCCTTCCTGTTTTTGAGGCTCACCAATGGTTTACATCTTGTGGTGAACCCTCTGTATTCACTCTGGTGAAGTCTTCTCTTGATTGTTGACTTTGACACACATACACCTACCTCCTGGAGAGTGTTCTTGATCTGGCCAACTGTTGTGAAGGGTGTTTTCTTCACCAGGAAAATAATTCTTCGGTCATCCACCACAGTTGTTTTCCGTGGTCTTCCAGGTCTTTTGGTGTTGCTGAGCTCACCGGTGCATTCTTTCTTTTTAAGGATGTTCCAAACAGTTGATTTGGCCACACCTAATGTTTTTGCTATCTCTCTGATGGGTTTGTTTTGTTTTTTCAGCCTAATGATGGCTTCCTTCACTGATAGTGACAGCTCTTTGGATCTCATATTGAGAGTAGACAGCAACAGATTCCAAATGCAAATAGCACACTTGAAATGAACTCTGGACCTTTTATCTGCTCCTTGTAAATTGGATAATGAGGGAATAACACACACCTGGCCATGGAACAACTGAGCAGCCAATTGTCCCATTACTTTTGGGCCCTTAAAAAGTGTGAGGCACATATGCAAACTGTTGTAATTCCTACACCGTTCACCTGATTTGGATGTAAATACCCTCAAATTAAGGCTGAAAGCCTGCACTTAAAGCACATATTGTTTGTTTCATTTCAAATCCATTGTGGTGGTGTATAGAGTCAAAAAGATTAGAATTGTGTCCATGTTCCAATATTTATGGACCTGACTGTATCTGTACAATCAGTTATCAGGGACCAGCTACAGTATCAGGGAATGCAAATGGTATGCACATGTACTGTATACTGTGTCTACACTTACTCACAGGCTTGAAATGCATGTCTACTGTTATGAATAACCCTTTTTCTAATTTGCTTTAGTATATAAATTTGACCAAAATGGTATTTTGATAGATATAAATTATTCTCCAGCATGATTAAAATAATGCACATGTGATTAATACATTTCTTGCTTAATTGTTGTACAGGCATATGCAGACAACATTAATATTACATACTATAAAGCAGTCATTAAAATAATCTGCAAAAGCATTACAACTCTGGCAAAAATCACAGAGGCATCATAGTTTACATTTACAAAATTGGTTTACTGTGAAAAAACGTACCCAGCTTCTTGGCAGTAACAGTAAAAAATCCATTATCACACAGATGAATTTATTCTACACCTCCTAAGATTAAACCTATTTAAAGAAAAGTTCAATTACATGTTCCATATGGGTTATATGGAAGCTAGGCTACCAAATGAATCACAAGTACAGACATTTTTCACAATATGGGAAAATTTAGCAAGAAGACAAATCACAGTGCTGCACGTTTCTAAAGTGTGACCTGTTTAAAAAGAAAAAAAACAGTATTCCATAGCAATCAATCATCAATCTCTGTATTAATTGCTTTAAGCTGAAAAAGAGCATTTTGGTGGACTACTGAAGGTAGCTGTGTTTTTAAATATGTTTTTATTGTATTTTTACAAAATAATACAATAAGGACATCACGAAAACTTGGTCTGCAAAGGAACAAGTGTCAGGTAGAGCATTACAGGACATGTGAGCACATAATATCTACATGTCCAAATATAAACATTGACCCATAAATAAAAACAAACTGATCTCCAGAACAAACTTCAAGATATAGTAATACTTATAGAAAAATTAACGATACCTTGTAAGAGTCAATAAAAGGAGATTGATAGGGCAGTTAAACTACAGTATATCAAAGTAGACTAGGAGGACCTAATAAAAAGTAGTTCAGACGCTAATACACTGAGCCTTATGAAGGACCATTTGATTTGCACAATGTTCCCTGTAATTTCCTGGTATGAAATCAGGTCATACTGTATGTTAAAAGCATAACAAGACCTTTCTCACTTGGTCGCTTGGAAGTTCTTGAGTCCAAAAGTTAGATCATTTGCCAAAAATAGCTTCATCTGTATAGGCTTATGATGCCCTAAATCTAACTTTTCCAGGAGCATTATCCTTAATAAAGTAGTGTGACATTATGCAAGGTGCAATAGTGGACGGGTGTTATTTGTCGCCTCGCATGCGTTCACTTGGAGTAGACTGGTGAGAGTCCAAGCCGGGTTTTGCCAGCCACCATGGCAGAGCTGGTTCTGGCCCGGAATTTATGGTCCACCCAAATCCCTCTCTAACTGCATATAACGAACAGGAAGAGATCTCACAGGAGCTCACCCAGGGACTCAATATGATTAGACTGAGAGAGCTGTTGGTTGCTCTGAGGACTGAAAAAGTTTGTGTTTGCTTCCAAGAGTACACTGCTCTGTTCTGTGTAGCAGATTGACTGAAGAGTATCTTCCACACCCAAACCCAGGTGCTCTGGACACCCTCCTTGCATCCAACAGCAGCAGCAGTATCATAAATAGGGAAAATGAGTCGGCACTTCTGGATACCGATAAATGTTTGTATTTATTCCATCATGATCATAAAAACAGTCTGTGAAACTGACGCGTTTCGGATAACAAAAGAGCCTTGTTCACAGCATAGTTCACATTACAATATAGACAAATATATACATTAAATTGACCAATGGCAATGTGCTTCCTTCAGGTGCATTTGATTGAAAGGATCATTAAAGACAAATGGGAGGCACCTAGTTCAAGTGCATGTATCTTCCCATTCCTTTCTCATATTTTACTCCCAAATGATCTTCCACAGTACAGGCATCTTGTTCCTTCACTCTGTTCTCCTCTGTCTTTAATGATCCTTTCAATCAAATGCACCTGAAGGAAGCACATTGACATTGGTCAATTTAATGTATATATATTTGACTTTATTGTAATGTGAACTATGCTGTGAACAAGGCTCTTTTGTTAGCCGAAACACGTCAGCTTTCACAGACTGTTTTTATGATCATAATGGAATAAATACAAACATTTATCAGTATCCAGAAGTGCCGGCTCATTTTTCCTATTTAGGTTTGCATTTGTTTGTTTGAAGGTGTCAGGGACAAACCCGACATCTTATAGAGAGGTATCCTGTCTGTATTTGTTTAGCGCCGGATGGCAAGGTTTTGTTTTTGCTAGTATTGTTTGTTTTAGGACCTGCAAACTTTTACCAAAATAAACCAGCAACCAGACAGATTTTAAGAAAGTTTGCCTACAAGCTGCCTTCTTCCCAGGAAAGGTGAGCCACACAAGCTAATCTTCCACAGTAGGTACAATTTTAGGTCTGACATAATAGGAGATTGAGGAAAAATCTATTTGGACAACACAAATTTTTTAATGGTTAAAAAAACAGACATGTTGCCATCTACTCAAACCTAAAGGGTTTGGTACACTCACCAAGTTTGGGTTATGGAATAAACCAATCAGTGGTGAAAAGGTATCTCACTACCTGTTATTTTATGCATCAAAAATGCAAAAGGCAGGGTACAATCAAAGAAGGTGAGTGAGATTGTGAAGATGAAACTTGTTTTGGGCAAGAAAATAACCAGTTCTATGGTGGGCTTTTATGTGGGATATTAAATGCCCAATATGCCCTATGAATAATCCTTAACTGAATTTCCCTCCATAATTCCCAACTATAATTTTATGCAGGTGCCTACAGCCAGTAATAATTCTTTCTAGAGCCTCTGTTATAAATTGTTGGGTTAAAAGGACCATTTTTGATGGCCAATAGGAGGGTCATAGGCTTGCTTGCATTTGGCTCTCTAAAGTGTTGGTTAAACAAACAAAAATAGATTGTCTGTTAGTAGGTTCACCAGCGTATATGGTTTAGCTAGTCCAAATGTATAGTTTGAGGCCATATGAGTCTTTAAGAAATGTCTTATTTGTTCATATTGCAGAAGATGATTGTGGGTAGTTCTTATTACTGTTGCAAATCTTGTAAAGAGTATAGAATGTGGTAACAAGCTATGAATAGTGTGCCGTATATGTTTTTTTTTCCAACCATGTTTTGAAGGTAGGAGAGTTGGCACCTTAGAAATGTTAATGGCATAAGATGTCAGCAGTAAATGTTTTCCACTGCTTTCCAGCATAAAAATCTGGTATATATAGTTTTCTCCTCTACCACCTGACTGCTAATCTTCATGAGGGAATAAAGCCTAAAAAACAAATCAAAAGTGAAGTGCATCTAACAGTACTGGCAGATGAACAGCAAAATTTAAATCAATGTACTGTATGCAGCTCACCTTGGCGAGAGGCCAAGAAAACACCAATTTGTGTCCTGGCTGACAGGCTTACACAGCAGGTATCCACAGTAAATTTCCAATAGGTCTTTAACAACACATCTCTAGATTGGTTGTACTATGTTCAAAAACAATGCTGTTTTGTTATTGGAAGTCTACATAGTGCAGAGTAAGGAGGTGGATCACAATAACAATAGATGAAAGAATGCCCCAAATGTATTCAAATCTATAAAACTCAACACATTTCAGAGCATGCATTGCACCCTGAAGAGGAAGCAAGGGATGTTGCAAAATTCATGTTGTGTTATCGATTTTTTTTTATTACAAACGTTTTGTTTTATTGGAGAAAAATGAAATGAAATCAGAGTACAGAAAAAAAAAAATCGATTACAAACAACATAAGGGATACATTTGCTAGAATAGCTGATCAACATCCAGAATACATAATCGTAAGTTTGATCATACGTTTGATCATGTGTTTTAGGAGATGCCTAACTGTAACATGTGAAATAGAAGACCAAAACCATTGAACCCTTAACTAATCATATAAACCATACAGATGACCAAAGGGTCAGTTCAGTAATCATTTTCTAAACAGTCATAATTAAGGAGAGATGGTGAAAAGAAAAATCACAGAAAAAAAGCATTAAATGGTAACAACATCCAGGGCATAGTAAGAACTATTAAGAATAAGGACCTTACTCCAAAGATGTTAGGCCTCCAATGGACCAAGACTCCCACTTCCTGTCAAAGGTATGCATGGAGTGTCTGATGGTGTGAAATACTTTTTCCATCAACTGAATTGCGGCCATGCAGTTCATAGCCTGTTCCCAAGGAACTTTGGGGGTGTGCCAGAACAGAGCAAAGGCCCAGTGCACTGCACTAAATAAAGCATGTGCCAACCTTTGCTTTGGGGGGGGGGATGTTAAGGAGGTCAGCAAAATAACAGGCACATCTGATGTGTTAAGGTCAGCTGAGTACCTGTGATCTGGGCGACCATATTAGAGACTTTCTGCCATATTGCCCCAATCTCACTACAGCTCCAAAATATATGTAGGAGGGTGCCTCTTTCGGAGCAACCTCTAAAGCATGTTTCTGGGACCAGGGGGAAGAACATATGTAGTTTGGTGAGGTGTAGTACTATCTGGTGTGTAGTTTAATAACAGTTTATTTTATAGCCATTGATTTTGTGCATTTATGCATATTAGCAATCATTTCTAGCCAATCCTCAGGAAAATTTTCTTGGCCCGTCTCCTCCTCCCATCCCATCATCGCAGTGGATTTAGCTGGGAGGCCCAAACTATTGAGGTAATTATACATAATTTAAATAGTGCCTCTCTCCCTAGATAGTGATATACAAATGTTCTCAAATGTGGTATCAGAGGATTGTCCCGCTGAAGGGTATTGTGTGGTAAAAAAAGTGTCTAACCTGGAGGTATTTATAGAATTCTGCATTTGTCAAAGCGTAGGTGTCCTGGAGGGGGAGAAGGAGCCAAAAGAGCCATCAGTTATCAGTGAGTCTAAAGTGGTTAGATTGTTACAGATCCACTTGGAGAAGTCTGCTGGGAATGGAAAAGCCGAAGGAAAGGCCATGTCACCTAGAAAAGAGGCCAGCCTGGTTTTGGATGGGACTAGTAAGAATTTTCACTTGAACAGAGACAATAAATTAAGAGATTGACTAGATATTGAAAACCATAAGGAATGGCGCCCCTGGTGAATATTAAATGCCTGTATGAGTCGCTGACCCTTTAACAGTGTGAATCCCTGAAACGCAAATATAAGAAAATGAAAGGTGATGGCGTTGACTAGGCTGAGAGCGCCGGTGGAAAATCAAACCTGCAAATCATTCTACCTTGCATTAATAGTGTACCAAAAAACATAAAAACAACCAAAAAGTGCAATGTGTATGCCAATCAATGACATAAATTATCAAACCTGCAAAGAAATTGATATTGTCACAATAATCATACAAAGCAAACAAATTGTGCAATATATACCATACAGTGATATGTGATATATAATATAATAAACTGGGCAAAGTCCATATGTGTATCCCAACACCATGTGAGTCCTTTCCTCTGTAACTGTGATAATTCCACCAGTGCTTCTCCACACATATATGGATGGCAACTCACTAGAACATTATGACCCCTTTTTACAGGTAGGTCAACATGCGCGTTTTTTTGTTTGGATGCCTTAATGCTCCAGACCCTCCAATCTTCTCCACCTGGATATCATATGGATTCTATAATAAAAATGACTCTGGAGGAGACCATACAGGAAGTCTTCTAGTGTGGTAATATTTATTAAAATTGTTTTACAAATAAAAAATAGGAATAAAACTCACATTTTTCGGTGCCAGAGACCCCAGCTCTGAGTGTATACAGTAATATGCAAACGGCTCCGATGCTGGTGCTGGTTGCCCTGCTCTCATCAGCAATCGCGTGCACACCCAGTCTCGTATTGGTGTTTGTGGGGTATGGACAGTCTAACCCGGAAGTGCTGGTATAATAACATCTCGGACGGAATTTTTGCCATGTGGCGTCTTCAGGAAGTGACATCACGCTACCTCCGGTCTTTATTTATATGGATGTGACTTACAGTGATTGGTTACAATTTGCAAGCCATCGAGGGGGAGGAGAAGGGGCAGTGTTATTGAAATATATACGATCCGTTCAAATATGTACCGTGACACCCAGCTCTAAAGTCCCTCCAACACTCCTAACAATACGGCAATTGTTGTTTAATATATATTATATAAACGGCTAACAAAGCTTCTCTATTAATAGTGCTAAAATATCTCTTTTTATATAAGACAGCCCAACCTAGCTGAGCATGTGATGAATAAAAATATGAATGCACATAATTATTTAAGAACAAATAATCTTTATGATGAGCATGGCCCAGTGCACTGCAGACTGTCCATACCCCACAGACACCAATACGAGGCTTGGTGCGCAAGTGATTGCCGATGAGAGCAGGGCAGCCAGCGACAGCATCGGATCCGTTTGCATATTGCTGTATATACTCAGTGCCGGGGTCTCTGGCACCAAAAAATTTGAGTTTTATTCCTATTTTTTATTTGTAAAACAATTTTAATAAATGTTACTACACTATGAGACTTCCTGTATGGTCTCCTCCAGAGTCATTTTTATTATAGAATCCATATGACATCCAGGTGGAGAGGATTGGAGGGTCTGGAGCATTAAGGCATCCAAGCAAAAAAACGCGCATATTGACCTACCTGTAAAAAGGGGTCATAATGTTCTGGTGAGTTGCCACCCATATATGTGTGGAGGAGCACTGGTGGAAAAGGACTCACGTGGTGTTGGGATACACATATGAACTTTACCAGTTTATTATATTATATATCACATGTCACTTTATGGTATATATTGCACAATTTGTTTGCTTTTTATGATTATTGGGACAATATCAATTTCTTTGCAGGTTTGATAATGTATGTCATTGATTGGCTAACATATTGCACTTTTTGGTTGTTTTTTTTTTTTGGTACACTTTTAATGCGAGGTGGAATGATTTGCAGGTTTGATTTTCCACCGGCACTCTCAGCCTAGTCAGAGCCATCACCTTTCATTTTCTTATATTTGCATTTCAGTGATTCACACTGTTAAGGGGGCAGCGACACATACAGGCATTTAATATTCACCAGGGGCGACATTCCTTATGGTTTTAAATATCTGGTATTAGCTGGTACCTCAGAAGAAGAACAGCCTTTGAAGGGCAGCCCTTGGCTCAAATATATATTCTTCACAAAATATATCTTTTTCACGATATATAGATAGCACATTTTTTACACAAATATAGATCTCAAACTTATTGGCTGCCTGATTAAGTAGGTAAGGTGTGGAAACCAGGATCTGGTTGATCTAGGATTTGACCTCATAGACAATTGATAGATACCAGTTAACATCATGGACGTTTTAAATTTTATCTCTAATTGGAATATTGATATACAGGAATGCTTCCAAGAAAATATTACAGGAATTGCAGACCTAGAGTCTGGATTTAAACAAATATCCAAAATTTTAGATAAACAAATCAAAGCATGGTGGAACAGCACCCCATTGGAGCAGTACATGAAAGAAAGCATCACCCCCAGAAGCCTAAGGTGTTATTTAGGACCTAATGATGGTTTAGAGGATGATGGATTGCTCAAAGAATGGTGTCAGCTTTTCAATCAATGCAAACAAAAACTTTTGGGACTTATTGTCACCAGGAGGAGGATTAAACTCCAAAACCTGAAGTCCCAATTGTCCGCGCTGAGAGAAAAAATTGCACTCTTTGTAGATACATCAGAGTATAAATTAAAGATGGATAGACTTTAGCAGTTTGTCAATAAATTAGACAATGTAATTAAAAATAAAAAAATTAAGAAATATCAGTTGGACATGAAGGATTATAGGGATAAGACAATATATAAATAGCAAACTCAGAAATGCCCTCAGGGTACGATTGTGGAGATGGAGGTGGGAAGAGGATCAAGTCCAGATACACCTACCCGCCAAAACCCACCCACAAATAAACCCAGTGTAGGTAGAAAGCAAGCAAAATGGAATTACCCGCAAACACCCCAGCGGGGAAACCCAACTAAAGGCCCGTCCTTCTGGGAACAAGCCCCACCCTCTACCCCACGCTAAAGGGTTCCAGTACATAACTATTATGGCCCATTAGAAGATCAACCCCCGTGGACACCCCATGATAACTCTGGCTATGGACCCTTTAGGGAGAGACAGAGGGGTTTTAGAAGAGGAGGAAGAGGGAGAGGCAGGGGTAGGCCAATGTTTTATGCCAAATACCCTCGGGGGAATGGAGGGAATGGAGGGAACTGTACATCCAGCCAACATTCATGAGAGGATCCCACCCCCATCCAACACAGAGATTGGCCAGGAATAAGAGAAGGAGAGGATGTAGAGGGGGTACAGAAAAAAAAAGAAAAAGAGTGAATTAACCAAAGGCATATTTAACCTCACCAACATAGAATTCTCGAAAGAAGAGCTCATGGTATTGAGTGAGGGTTTGAAATTTGCACCTTCAAAATTTCTTGATAAGTTTGAAACTTTCATTGATATTGAAAAATTTGCCAGAAAACTAAACATTAAAAAATACTTTTTGGAGCATCCAAGGGACAATGTACAATCATCCCCAACCAAATATAGTCACACAAAACTTAGAAATAGATCAGTTTTCAATTCTAAGGGCAGTACACATCAGTTCATAGAAGTTTTAAAAGGTATGGTACAAGAGGAGATAGGGAAAATCCCCCCACCCAAAAAAGAAATGCAAACCAATATAAAGAGGCCATAAAAAAACTGGAGGAGAATAACCAGATTGTTATCATTCCAGCAGATATGCGGGGGGTTCTGGTTATTCTCACCAGAGAAGATTACCACACAGAAATGCAAAGGTTACTTCAAGACCCCGAAACGTATAAAAAACAAAAAGGGGACCCTACAGATAAGCTGAAGAAATCATTACAGAAACATGTTAATAAAGGTTTCAAAAAGGGATACTTAACAAAAGAGAGAATAGATACTTGGTTCCCAAGGTACCCCAGGTTATGGTTATGTACCAGATCCCGAAGATACATAAAAAATCAGGCTAAGCCTCCGGGTAGGCCTATTATTAGTGGCATTGGGTCACTATATTCGAGACTGGGGGAATATATAGACATTTATTCGCAACCCATAGCCACCAGGGGTAAAGCCTACCTGAAGGACAGTCGAGAATTGATAAATCATATCAAAGGGATGAAGCTCACAGAGCATACGATATTGCCCACTATAGATGTAGAGTCACTCTACACCAGTGGTTCTCAACTCCTGTCCTTGGGACCCACTAACAGGCCACATTTTAAGTATCACCTTAGGGAGATGCAGACTAAAATACTGCAATCAATGAGCAGCAAATGATATCACCTGTGATGTATTTCAGTTATCTTGCAAACCTGGCCTGTTAGTGGGTCCCGAGGACAGGAGTTGAGAACCACTGCTCTACACTAACATCAAACAGTCAGATGCTATAGATGCAACCAGATGGGCCTTGGAGAAAAATTCCACCCTAGAAAACCTCCAAATAAGATTCATTTTAGAATCATTGGAGCATCATAGCTATGACCAACAACTATTTCTGGTATGCGGGGGAGTTCTATAACCAGACTAAAGGGGTAGCGATGGGGGCAAGATATTCCCCCAGCGTTGCAAATATACATATTAAAAAATGGGAGGAAGAATCCATATTTACCAATCAATGGCCCCAATTAAAAATGTATTTACGGTATATAGATGATATCTTTGTTGTGTGGGAGGGTGACTCAGCACAATTAGATCAGTTTTTGGGCACATATCAATAATAACTGGTATGGAGCCAAATTTACCAGCACATGAAATAAAACCTCAGTCAGTTTTTTTAGATTTGGAAATCCATTAGGTGGGTGCGCATCTTGAGACTCGCACTCACTTTACGGATATGGATAGAAATGGGTATATATCAACCCGGAGTTGCCATCATCCACAGTGGACTAGGACCATAACCAAGAGTCAATTCTTACGGATTAAAAGGAACTGTAACCAGGAATCTGACTATATTCGACAAACAGATGTACTTATTAACATATTTATTGAAAAGGGGAACAAAAAAACAACAACTTCTACTCACAAGAGATAAAGTAAGATCATTGGATAGAAACACATTATAACAATCCAATAAGAGCTCATTGGAGCATGGGGAATTCAATGTTGCCTTTATCACTGGTTTCAATTTACAGCATAGAGAAGTGGAAAGCATTTTTAAAAAATCATTGGGGAATACTGCAGAAAGACCCGACCCTGAGGAAGATTTTGCCATCCAAACCTAAATTTGTTTATAAGAGGGCCCCCTGGCTCAGAGATTTGGTGGCAAAAAACGTACCTAGGCCTCCTGCCAGAAAACCCACCTTTTTGGATCGGAAGGGCTTCTTTAGGTGCAGGAGATGTAGGGCATGCATAACCTCTCAGGATAAGAGCAGGGGAACCACCAGTTTTTCATCAAGGATCACAGGTAGAGAATTTAAAATTAATAGGTTCATTACCTGTGGATCTAGGTATATTTGCTTATGTGTCAATGTAATTATCAGTATGTGGGGAGAACCACCTGTACATTGATTATATTACAAAAAGCTATAAGCTACATAGCATCTCTAATCATTTTAGGCAGGTCCACGATCATGATCCCACAAAATTTAGATTTTGGGGTATTGATAAAGTTGTACCACATTGGAGGGGGACCGATATGACAAAAGCTGTCTCCCAAATGGAAACACGGTGGATCCAAAAGTTACAGAGTTTACAGCCCTTAGGACTCAACAAAGATATAGATCTTAACTGCTTCCTTACAGATTTTTAGATCCTGGGGGGGGGGTT
>BLSH010392366.1:531958-555416 GCA_018402905.1 Glandirana rugosa
CTGCAAAAAGCCGCAATACGTAACCGCAAAAACTCGCAATAACTCGCAGCCGCAGTTATCCGTAAAAAAAATTTTTTAGTAGGGAGACGATAAAAAGTTGGATTTTTGCAGCCGTAAAAAAAATGCCTATTGACGCCGACGCTCAATAACGCTCAAAAACGCCAATGCATAACGCCGAAAAACGTCGACTTTTTTTCCTTGACGTTTTGTTTATTTTTTTAGATACGCACGTGTGTATGAGGCCTTAGTCCTGCTCAGGAAAGCTGATGAAGAGGAAGCAAGACTGACCTAGCCTGACTCTAACAGCCCACATGAAACAATATCTAAAGCCTTCTTAGCCCGCAGCCTCCACTCCAGAAACGATTAAGATGGTACCGGTTACTGATATGTGTACTGCATGGAACACAAAGGCAGACACATATCTAGGCTTCCCTACAGAAGATCATACTATGGGGTTTATTTACAAAGAAAACCAGGAAGTAATGTTCGCGCTACAATTAATAGCTCCCAATTAAGCAAATTAAGACTTCAACTAGACAAATTTGCTAATGAAAAAGAGCACTATTTGTGGCGAACATGTCTTTGTAAATGCTGAATTGGCGCTAATCGTGTTTCCACAGATTTGCAAGTGCCAATTGCTACCAAGTTTATTATAAGGAACTGCACTGCAGCCATGATCACATGTATGTGAATAAAACATTTTTATGTGATATGTGCTCTACCTCATGTGCATTTATTTATGTGTATTCCAATTAGTATTCCAAGTTTGTTTTCTTATTTTGCTAATGAATGCAGTTGTGCATGAGTATTACAGCGTAATGTCTGCTATTCTGTAAAGTTACACGTATTGAACGTTTACAGTTACATATTTGTTCTATGTTTTTTTCCATGTTAGCTTCGTTTTTTACCTGACTATAAAGCAGTTATTATGTATGTTAATTCTTTAAGCATACTACACTATTGTGCAGGTCTCAGCGTACCTAGCACAATGGCTTGGTGCTGTGCACTGATGTCTTCAAGGCACTCAGGTTATGAGTTCAAATCCCAGCCAACCTATCACCCACCTAAGGCAGCTGTGTTGATTTTTCCAGTAGAACCCAAGGAGAGAGGCGCCTCTAAGTGCAGACTTAAAGACAATTTATTAAAACAGCAATTGGTAATTCACATGGAAGAGGTTAAAACAGGCACATCAAGGTGGAGGGATGTGTGTAGTCCCTCTACAGTAGATGAATCATCATCCTAGTGCTCCATAGCCACAGGTGTGGGGGCTGAAAGATGTCCCTGATGGATGGTAAGAGCCGGCTTGAAGCAGAGAAATGGCTCAGAGCGAGGCTTGGTTAGCAAACACCACAGACGTGGATGATGTCATCAGTATGCAATGCGTTTCCTGAGCATGCGCACTGTGAATGGCATGGCAGTCGCGCTCCTTTGTCAAGCACTTGTTGTATTTGTAGTCTGCAAAAATCAAACATAAAGCAAAAAAGAATCAACTTTTTATTGCAACAGTAGTATAAACATTTGTTACATTAATGTTATTGGGAAAAAAAATAAAAGGCATGGAAATGATGCTCCAGCATTTGACAATATAGTTAGAAGAGTCCTGCTCAAAAGAGCTTACAAGCTACAAGGGTAGGACACTAAAAATTAGACACATTAACCACTTGCCGACCGCAGTCTGACGGCGACAGAGTGGCTCGTTATCGCAAACCGCCGTCAAACGACGGCGGCTGCGATAACTAGTGCTGTGATTGCGCGCCGCCGGAGGCACGCTCACAGTGTCTGGGGGGGCCAGGGAGCGGCGGACTCGATCGCCACTGGCTACCCGCGATGCCCCCCCCGCAGTGAAAGAACGGAGGTCCGTGTATGTAAACGGATCTCTGTTCTGTTAGAGGGGGAAGGGCGATGATCCCAGGCTTCCTGTATATGGAAGCCGTGATCATCCCCTTTCCCCAGCCAGGGCAGCCCACATACAGTTAGAACACACCCAGGGAACACAGTTAACCCTTAGAGTGCCCCCTGCAGGTTAGCCCCTTCACTGCCAATGGCATCTACACAGTAATCAGTGCATTTTTATAGCACTGATTGCTGTATAAGTGCCAATGGTCCCAAAAAAGTGTCAAAATGGTCCGACATGTCCACTGCAATATCGCAGTACTGCTAAAAATTGCAGATCACCACCATTACTAGTAAAAAAAAAAAATAAATAAAAACCCCAGAAATGAATTCTCATCGTCCGTAAACGTAGCAACTTTTGCGCAAACCAATCAATAAACGCCGAATGCAATTTTTTTTTACCAAAAATACAAGGAAGAATATAAATCGGCCAAAACCGATGGAAAAAAACATTTTTATATTTTTTTTGGATTTGTATTTTAGCAAAAAGTAAGAAATGTGTTTTTTTTTTGCAAAATTGTCGCTCTTCTTTTGTTTATAGTGGCGATCAGACAGACGCAGAGGTGATCAAATACCACCAAAAGAAAGCTCTATTTGTGGAAAAAAAAGGACGCACATTTCGTTTGGGTACAACATCGCACGACCGCACAATTGTCAGTTAAAGTGGCGCAGTGCCGAATCGCAAAAAGTGCTCTAGTCCTAAAGTTAGAAATCCTTCCGGGGCTGAAGTGGTTAAAAATCACATTAGAAAAGCAGGGATACAAATCAAGCTAATAACAACCATGACAAACCTTTTTTGGTTATCAAAACTGCCTCGCCCCAAACCCCTAAAAGGTTAAATTGTAGGATTATCATAACAGAAAAAAAAATAGTACAAAATAAAAAATAAAATACAAAAAGGCAGCGCACAAACAAAATCCACGCACACACTTATGTTTGAAATTAGCAGGAAGCTTCCTTTTCATCTAAACCATTACATAAACTTGATTATCAGTAGCAGTTGAAAGTCTAATATGTGGGATTTAGAAGTAACTAGAACAAGATAAAAGTTTGCTGAGGCTCACAAACAAACACATGGTCAGACTGGACATACTTTTGAGGGCCTTAATGAAAAACTATACTGGCAAACACATAAAGCAATCATCAAACCACAGCCTTAGTGGGGGTGTGGGCCAGGTATTATGCACATCCCCCCAAAAAAATAAAAAATAAAATATCTATTTGTAAACCAATATAAGCCCTGCAAACAAAGATTCTGGCCTCTTCCCAGGCCAAACAATCACCCCAACTGCAGGGTTTTATATAACCTAGCTATGTTTGCTAGTACACCTACAATCATCCAGTAAAGGACACACCCACCAGTTTAATTGATTATGTCTCTTCATGTATGCCTCAAGTGCTCACACCTGTTCATCAGAAACACACACTCTTTACAAATGAAAGAACGCATCAGCATATATACCTGTGCAGGGTTAACCTAAAAATAACAAATGTCCAAGGCTCATGATCAGTGATCCCAAAAATCTCCAAATTAAACTTGTACATTGTTGGGCATATGGAGGGTACAAAACAGGAAATTACAACTTTGTGAGGGCTGCTTCACACAAATTGGTGACAAAGCGCATTTGTCATTCATCATCAGCATACAACATCAAAATATGTGTGCAGGATCCCACTAGACATATACATCCATATCTGGCCCAAAACACCACAGTTCTAGATTTGGTGCAAACCCATGCTTGCATGATTTATTATGTTATTTCTTTGGTTTCCATTATGTGAAACTCGTCAAAAATGTAATCACTGGTGAAAAAGAAATGTTAACACCACAACAGAGGAATAACATACAAACCTCTAGCCAGGTAGTGAGATTGGGATTCAAATCAACAACCTCAGTGCTGCTAGGCAGAAGTGCTAACCAGTTAGCCACCACTGTGCTGCCATATGGATGTAGGCTGTATCTATGTGGTGTGAAACAGTCCCAGGGGTGCAATAAGTTAATCAAAGCAGATGTACTGTGGAAGGCCAGAGAGCCATTGAAGAACCTGTTTTTGGCATATGCCATCTGTTTTGACGACTGGTTATGGCTCATTACTATCAGCATGCTGCTAGAGAAACAGATGTCATTTTGTTGGTTTTTGCTTGGTAAGAGGCTGCAATTAGTGCTGGTGGGAAAATCTTAAGGCTGATTATTGTCCTTGCCTCTGGAAAACATTTGATACAATTTGCAATGGTGAGGAAACCCTCATATACATAAATACTACATTTAGACATAACTTGTGTAAGTTCCTGAGTCAGGAGTTATGTTTAATAACATAGGGAGAACAGACAACTTCTCTACATGAAGTGGAATGTTTGGGATTCAAACCATTGACCCCAGTGCTGCTAGGCAGAAGTGCTAACACGTTAGCCACTCTGCTGCCACATGAATGGAGGCTGCATCTCTGTGGTGGGAAACAGTCCTAAGTCCCAGGTGTGCAATAAGTTAATCAATGCAGATGTACTGTGGAAGGCCGGAGAACCATTGAACAACCTGTTTCTGACATATGCCATCTGTTTTGAAGGTTGGTTATGGCTCATTACTGTCAGCATGCTGCTAGAGAAACAGTTGTAATTTTGTTGGTTTTTGCTTGGTAAGAGGTTGAAATTAGTGCTGGTGGGGAAATTTTAAGGCTGACTATTGTCCTTGCCCATGGTAAACATATGTCATTATTTGCAATGGTGGTGGAACCCTTCTACACATAAATACTCCATTTCTTTGGACATATAGGTGGTGGAATGACATCAGTCAGGAGTTATGCTTTTTGATTTATTCTGTGATATTTGGTGGTTCTTGGTGTGTGAGTGTAGAATAGTGATGTTACAATCTGAATTTTGGGAATGACATTTTGATTTCTGATGTTGGTACAGATATCACATTTTGGGGGGAAATTATGATAATTTGGAAATACTAAACACCATACAAAAGTGTGGCTCATTTAAGATTTGCATCAGCAATGGTATTGTTTGTGGTTTGTGAAGACACCTGCGAGAGTTTCCATAAAGATTTTTGTGAAGACTGGAGCTATGCTTATTTCACAGCGGCAGCACCGGCTGACCCTGCAAGCTCCATCTCCTGACCCGAGTCTGGAAACAGCAACCCAAATGCTACTTTTCACATGGAGGGTACAGTGAGTAAAAACACTATAACTTTGTTTAACACCAACACCCTGGGTATCCTCTATACAGATCAGACTCCCTGTGCTTTTCTACAGCAGCTGCCCACCAGACTTTGAATCTTTAGCCACCATAGTGAATGCTGCATTATGAACTACAGGGAGCAAAACAAGATGTGACTGAGCTAGATGCTAGACTGACAGCTGTAGAGAAAATAACATCCCTGCCTTACAATTCCTCAATGTATTACAATCTACACAAATGGATCTCATTGAGCAAATCTCCTAGTTGCACCTACATATAGACAATCTAGAGAACTGCACAGCTGTAGGCAGAACATTACAAAAAGGAGTCTCCCGGAGGTGACATCTCAGGCAGACCTTAAATCCACAGTGTCCGACATCTTTAACAAATACTTGGATCACCCACCTCTCACAGACTTCACTGTTGATAGAATCCTTGGAACCCCCAGAATACTGCTCAGGATAGACCAAGGGATGTCTTGTGCTGTCTCCACTCCTACATGCTAAATGAGGAGATTTTGCAGCATACTGACACACAGGCATTATAGATTTTGATGGTGCACAAATGCACCTATTGCCTGTTATCTCCAGGAAAATGCTCCAGATGTGCATGTCAGGAAGTCCCTTCTGGAAAAACTGGGAGAACCTTGAGTCCTGTGCAAATGGGTTCAGTTATTTCACTTTTTTGCCTACAAAGGCAACCAGACCTTGCACCTACATTACCCATTGGAGCTACCTGACTTTTTTCAAAAATAGTTTGTTAAAGTAAATGTAAATCCAACCATTAACCACTTGCCGACTGGCTCGCATACATTTACTGCTGCAGAGTGGCAGTGTAGCGCAAATCGCCGTATATAAATGGCGATTCATGCAAGCGCAGCTAGCGGGTGGGCGCGCGCTGGTGGTGATGCGCTCTTGTGCCCCCCGCACGCTCCCTGAGTGTGGCCACAGGTCAGGTGGACTCGATCGTGCCCGACGCACATTCCCTGAGTGTGGCCGCTGGTCGGGCTACCCGTGATTAACTAATACAGTTAATCACGGGTTAATACTGCGGTTCCCCGTTCTGTCAAGCAGCATGACAGTGATATGCTGATCCCTGTCATTGAGATCAGTTAGATCTGTCATGCCATTGACAGCCACACAATTATAACACACCTAGGGAACACAGTTAACCCCTTCTCTGCCAGTGACATTTATACAGTAATCAGTGGATATTTTTAGATCTGATCACTGTATAAGTGTCAATGGTCCCAAAAAAATGTCAAAAGTGTCAGATCTGTCCGCCACAATATTGCAATCCCGATAAAAATTGCAGATTGCCACCATTACCAGTAAAAAAAAATAAATGAATAAAAATGCCATAAATCAATTCTCATGGTTTGTAAATGAGATAACTTTTCTGCAAACCAATCAATAACCTCATATTGCAATTTTATTTACCAAAAATATGTAGAAAAAACCCTCCCTTCTCCACCTTTATTCTCTAAGATGCACATCATTTTGCTACCTACATGACATTCAGTAAGGGTTTACATCTACTTTAACAGACCTACCAGTGCCTACAAGCTCTAAACTAATCTCACTGTTGTGACCTCACCCTCCAAAAGCCCCATTTGTAGTCAGATGTCAGATAGTGTATGGTCAGCAGAATTAAGTCAGTTATAATTCAGCAAAGTACATACTGCCTAAACAATTGATTATCAGTCACTTTGATAGTAAATGTTAGATAATATGGGGTTGATTTGCTAAAAATGGAGAGTGCAAAATCATGGTGGTATCTACTCTGTATAAATGCTATTTTAATGCATAAATAATTGAAGAAATATCATCTGAAATGTATAGAGCAATGGTCTTCAGACATAGGGAATATGGAAGAAGATGATTGATCAGAGATGTTCTAAGTGATTTCCCCAACATTATTCTTTTTTATATTTTATCTCTTTATTAAGGATTTAAAGGTGACACGACAAAGTAACAAAAGCAAGTAATTGCATTATGGACAATATGTAGAGCAAGAATATTTAGTTAGCGTACGGGATAATGTGGTTTAGGTTTGTACATATGCACAATGATTAAAAAAGATATTGCTATGTTACAATTAAGGTATTGCTTAAAATTATCTATGACCCTCAAAAGGCCATGTAAGTAGTATCAGTAATGCATGCAACCAAATACAGAGTGGGGGTAAGGCATAAAACAATAAGAATATGGAAAACTAAGATAGTAATCATAATGGTAACAATAGACAAAAAAGCGATGAGTATTAAGGACAAAGTGTTTATTCTTCCATTACCATAAATCTTGAGGGTCCCATTGATATATTAACAATATATTAACAATATATTGGGTAGTGCCTGGAGTCAACTAGGAATATGTTCTAAGTAGATAGATCAGGTTAGGTAGGCACAATACTGTAATTATTAAAACCCCATGGGAGGTCCTAAAATAATTTAAGGTGAGTGAAATTGATGTATGGCCATGCTGCCAGGGGGCCCACTGCCTCCAAAAGTTGATTTCTTTGTAATGAGCCTTAGCAAAGAGAAATTCAGAGCATAATTACTGTTGCTAAGGTAGGAGATTTTGCATCTTGCCATGATCAGCCTGGCTGCAATAAAGGTGTGGGTGATAAACATTTGAAATCAAAAAAGCCACTGTTCAATACCTAATCCCAGAAGAGCCAGTTTAGGATCAGGGGTACAGGAAATTGGGTAACAGAAGATATAAAGTTAAATGCCTCAATCCAAAACACGTTAAATGCAGACAATGACACCAATAATGCACTAAAGTTCCACTGTGGCCACACTGCCTCCAACAAAGTGGAGATTGATCTGGAAATATTGTTGCTAATCTATGCAGAGTATAGTACCAATTATGTAATAGTTTTTGAGCTGATTCCCAGTGTAATATACATTTGGACATTTGACGAGGTTTCCTGGTTGTATCATGCCATTGTGATGTAGATATGTTGAAGTTTAATTATCGCTCCCAAAATTCCAGACATTTTTATTTTGTTTCATCGGTTTTTGGAGCAGGGCGTAGAAGGTTGACAGGTGCAAGGATTTTGGAAGAGGGTTATTGTGTAACTGAAGGAGGTCTCCAGCCACAGCATCATTGTTCCATCTCATCAGGGAGGGAATATAGAAAACTCATAGGTATTTGTAAAAGTCCGTATGACTTAGGTGATAGGTGTGGCATAAGCCTTGAAAAGAATTTAAATGGGGGGCGTGGTCAGCGGCGAATGGAGATGGCTGCGTGAGAGGAGAGCTCCGTGTACATCCACCGCCATCCAGCATCAACAAGTGACGCCGGAAGGCTTTTTTAGGAGGATTCATTCATCCACTCTGGATGACATCGCCCTGAGGCAAAATGAGCAAGAGGAAGATGGAGCGCGGTCCCAGAAAGCTCAAGGACTTCTTTGAAGCCGCAAGCACTCCTAGGCCCCAAGGTGGCGCCATGGCCTCCAGATCCAGGAGAGGTTGGAGCAGCGGGAACTCCACATCGAGCGCTCAACACTATCAAACTACCTCCTCGGGTCACAGCTGCAGATCCTCGCCAGGAGCATCGCCCATACAGAACCCTCAAAAAACATCACAGAAGTGATTTTCATCCCACACATATCCAGGTGAACTTGGGGAACATGACTCATCACATGATAGCACAAGGGAATTCATAGAACAAAAACATGAATTCCCCACAATGGGCCAGCTGCTCACAGACACTATAATGAAAGACATGCTAGTGACATTAAGGCGATCGCTGCATAAAGACATAATGGGATGTGTGACTAAAATCTTAGCCGATGTTTCTGCTTTAGGAGAGAGGGTGAGCCATGCAGAGGACAAGATGGGGGAGTTTGCGGTTGCACATAAAATGGGACAGAGGAAGACATACAGCCTATCAAAAATAAAATGGCTGAATTAGACCGTTCGAGACAGAATAACGTCAAAATCCGGGAGGGGTGGATGAGTCTGTGCCCCCCCAGGAGCTCAGACACTACATCAAACAATTTATTACCACATTACTGCCAGATATACCAGAAAGGGAAGTGGTTGTGGACCATGCTCACCGTCTACCTAAACAACTGTCTGACAAAGTGCCAAGAGATGTTATAGCAAGGATTCATTTTTTCAATGTTAAAGATGATTTAATGAGATTCACTAGGAAAAATCATCTGCTTCCTGAACTATACGCAGGCATCTCTGTCTTTACTGATATTTCACAGCACATAATGCAGGCGCAGAAACATTGCTACGTTGACCAAACTCTTTCAAAACCATAAAATTCCTTATACGTGTGGTTTCCCAACGAACGTCCTCATCACAAGGGATAACGGAACATATGCAATCAATTATCTAGAGAACGGTCTAAAATTGGCTAAACAATGGAAGCTTCTTGATGAAGATGAAACAGTTCCCATCAAATCTCCAGTGCATGAAATATTACCTGAATGGAAGAAGGTTAAGCATGGGTGATTGCAGATATAAGTAATGATTTATTAGGATCCTGCCTTACTCTGATTTAACCACTAGATGGCGGGAATGGTCTTCAGGAGCAAGACCCCCACGGTATTTGAGCGAAAATGCTCGCACATTGTGAATTTCTTTGTTTTATCTTTTCTAGCCTTTATTGTTTGTTTTGTACCAGAAGAAATGTATTGGAATACCAACTAGGAAACTGGACGGGACTATGAACAAAATATCCCATACAGACTGACCTTCAGCTGGAATCATCCTGCTTGCACTCCTGGCCTGCTACCTACAGGTAACTTCATATCACTACTCCTACCTTTTAAGGTCAGTAGGATGCAACCAACAATCATTTTTATATACCAATATGACACTCAAAGTAATCTTCCTTAACACCCATGGACTTAACAGCCCTTACAAGAGAAGAGCTATGAGGCAAGAGGCAAAAAACTTAAAGGAGACATAGTGTGCATTCAGGTAACACATTTTGTGAGTGCTAATAGTGGTCAACAAGTCTGTGGCGTTCCAACTTCAAGATGTTCTAAAAGACACCAAAGGTAGATTTATCACCCTGATTTGCATAATAAACAACATTAAATATACAATAGTCAATTTATATGCTCCTAATCCCGGGCAAGCATCCTTCCTGAAGTCGCTGAAAAAACGCATAGGCAAAATAGTTACTGGCTCCCTACTTATCTGTGGATATTTCAACAGCGTGGTCGACAAATCAATGGACCCAAGTCCCAAATCCTCATGCAGGTATGAACTGAAATCCTGCCTGCAAGATGAAAATCTAGGACAGGAGTATTATTGTAAGCGCATAGACATTCCAAGCCATATATATGTATATAAATAGAAATACACTCAGCACTGCTATAATAACAATCTGGGGTAACTGGACAGGCTGTATGGTCGTCTTCGGGCAGCACCTTGCCAGAAGCAGAACAGGCTTCTAAGTGAACAAAAAAGACAAGCAGGTCTTGTAAACCATAAAAGCAGTCTTTTATTAAAACAAACAAGTGGTACTCACAAACAGTGATGTAGTAATAGCATGGCAGTATCAGCTACTGCTGGCTAGTTCCTGACATCTCTGGCTTGTCCAGGGGATAAGGAAGGCTGTGGCAGGCTCCAGGTTTTATCAGGTGTACGTCAGTGGTTTCTGGTGCTTCCTGGGCTTCAGTCTGGAGTAGCTCAACGTCACTTCCCGTTCCAGCTGGTCAGCACGATGATGCACTTGATATCTATATAATATATGGAGATGTGTAAACTCCACAGAGAAGGATTTCGCATTCTATTCAGCTCCACATAACTCATATTCTAGGATCAACCTATTCCTGGCAGACCTACCTCTTTTGCAAAGAGCTACTGAAGTGACTATCCATCCAATAACGTGGTTAGACCACGCTCCAGTTTCTGTAACATTGAAGGAATACAATGATAGGAACCCAGGATACTTATGGAGGAACAATATAAAAATCTTATCTAATCCTTATTACAAGGAAAGGTTATCTCAGCAACTTAAAGACTATTTTTGTATAAATGATAAGTGTGATACCAATTAAATATCTCTGTGGTGTGCCCATAAGGCATATAGTAGGGGTCTGTTGATTCAGATCGCTGCTAGGGAAAAGAAGCAGAAGTCTAAAACTCTCACCCTTTTACTAGCAAATCTTAAGTCACTAGAATCGTAGAATAAGCATAACCCTACCCCTACAACTCAAGATGAGCTCCTTAAATGTAGACAACAATTAAGATTAGCTCTAATATCAGAACATGATTTGTCACTAAAACACCTTAAAGCCCTGTACTATGTGCATGGTAATAAGGCTGGGAGGCTCCTAGCCCACCATTTGCGTAGACTCCAACAAAACTCTAAACTTGGCTCCATGACTGACCCGCATAGTGGGAACCTAGTATATCACCCAAATTAAATACCTAACACCCAAATTAAATACCTAACTCCTTTCAAAAAAATTACCACAATCTTTACAATCTCGCATTAGATAGTGGTATCCCTCAGCCCAATGAATCCATCATTTTTCCAACAATCTAACAACTTTTTAAGCTCAGTTAAACTACCTACTACTAAAGACACTATCACATCTCTCCCGGCACACAAGTCACCTGGAGCAGATGGCTTCACAGCAGAGTATTATCAAGCATTTGCACCAACTCTTGTACCATACTTAACAGCCTTATTTAATAAAATAGCCGTATCTGTTTCTGTTCCAGAGGAAATGCTTGAAGCAACTAACATTGTTATACCTAAGCCAGGGAAAAAAACAGATAGCCCTCAAAATTTTAGGCCAATATCGCTCTTGAATAGGAATTTGAAAATCTATGCAAAGATATTGGCCAATCGATTAGTTAAAGTTACCCCTGAGTTGATCAAGCCTGACCAGGTAGACTTTGTTAGAGGCAGACAAGCACCGGACGGCACATGCAGGCTGTTTAACATTATCAAAATAGCTGAAACACACAAGGTACCCACTGTAGTGCTAACGCTAGACGCTGAAAAAGCATTTGATAGGGTACATTGGTGCTACTTACATACAATCCTGCAAAAATTTGGACTGAAGGGTTTTATATATACAGCTATCACTGCACTATGCACAAACCCTTCAGCCAAGGTTTATACATCAAATGTGCTATCAGATAAATTCTGTATCACTAATGGCACCCGCTTGGGCTGCCCTCTATCTCCACTGATATTTTTCTTACTAATGGAGCATCTGGAGGAGGCCATTAGATCTTGCAATGCAATATCGGGTGTGAATATAGGAGGGCTCTCTCACAAAATAGGGTTATTTGCCGACGATGTTGTCTTAACATTGACAAAACCGGCTACGTCATTGGAAGCAGTTCAAACTTTATTAGACAGATTTGGATCCGCATCCTACTACAAACTAAATGTTAATAAATCAGTAATTATTCCGATAGGTATTCCCAAAGCTCAGATAGCTCAACTTAAACTAAGATACCCCCCCTTCCATTGGGTTATGCACAACATATCTTATCTTGGAATCACACTATCAACTCCATCATACACTATATACAATTCAAATTTCCCTAAATTACTAGACACATTAAGAAATGATTTACAACGCATGGCAAATTATGAAATATTATGGATGGGGAAAATCGCAGCTCTGCAGATGATACTGTTACCTAAAATCATATACTACTTTAGAACTATTCCGATTAATATTCCTGAGCATTTTTTCAGCACCACTGAGAAGCTCTTCAGAAAATTCGTATGGGGAAAAAATGGGGAAGGAATTATATCCTTAGGATATAAAACAAGGCACTTGACCCCTGCAGGGGTAGTGCCCTCTGGTAAGGAGGGTTCCAGGTGGGGAGCACGTGTGTTTTATCACAAGAAGTCACGCAATATATCAACAAGCACAAGGAACGGCAAACAGCACTTTCAGCACAAAAGCACCTTTTTTATGAACTGAGATATATTTGAAATGATGAACTGTGAAACAATATAATGAAGATTTAAACTGGAATAATATTATCTTGAAATTCACTTTCCATATATATAAGCTTATTCACACAGTGAAAAATAGCCCATATATGATACAGGTCTTCATTTGTACTGTTTGTAGAGTATTGGTTCTATTTTACACACGGTTTGCACACATGCACTTTATCAACAACACCTTTATGAGTTTAACTACACACAACACCCGAAAAAATAATATTTATAACCATACTAGCACATGGTACTAGCACATTTTATACAAAAAAAATTTAGATCAGGAACCTAAGCAGCGCCATCTCCAGTCTTACACGTACAAATGATATCGCTGTTTTGCAAACATCTGCAAACTGTGTGTGAAACTATAGCAGAGCTCAAACCATATCCCTGTTCTTCTCTATGCTGTAGTTTCACACACACTTTCCAGATGTTTGCAGAACAGTGATATCATATCACTGTTCTACAAACATCTGCAAACTGTGTGTGAAACTATAGCAGAGTGAAACCATATCCCTGTTCTTCTCTATGCTGTAGTTTCACACACAGCTTCCAGATGTTTGCAGAACAGTGATATGGGTTTGCCCCGGTTTTTGTTAAAGTGTTACACACAGACTTTTCAGATGTTTGCAGAACAGTAGTTCAGTTAGTCCCGGTTTCATTTAAAGTAACACACAGACTTTCCAGATGTTTGCAGAACAGTAGTTCAGTTAGTCCCGGTTTCATTTAAAGTGACACACACAGTTTCCAGATGTTTGCAGAACAGTGATATGGGTTCTCCTGGCTTATTTATACTTTTTTGACACAGTTTGAAGATGATTTTAGAACAGTTATATGGCTTCTACCGTTAATTAATACTTTTCAGACCCAGTTTGAAGATGGTCCACATCCACCTCCATTTTTGCTTTTTTTAGGTTTTTATTTTTTTAAAAATGCTTTTAGTTATTTCCCTGTCCCCATTTCCTTGTAGGTCACTTGTCCCACCCTTACCCCCATTTCCTTCCTTTTGCAGACCTCTAGGACTTTCCAGGACTATTTTACAGCCATTTTTGTGCCCAAAAGTTTGGGTCCCCATTGATTTCAATGGGGTTCGGGGTTCGGGACAAAGTTCGGGTTCTGTCCGGACCCAAACCCAGACTTTGTCCCAAAGTTCGGCCGAACCAGCAGAACCCGGACTTCTAGAAGTTTGCTCAACTCTACTTACCACCCATATATTCATTGCAGCCAGATTAACTATAACCTCAAAATGGAAAGCCATAAATGCTCCTAGTGTGTCTGAAGTTATTTATAGAGTAAGATCTCAGTACATTGATGAAAAAAGTTTTGCCGTAAGATCCCAAACCCTTTCAAAATTCAATTTTTATTGGAAATATTGGGCTAAGTGTTACCTGGAGGACCAGTAATAACTTAAAAAGACGGTGTATAGGAGTTAGCTGTCACTCCATGAGATTCTCCTTTCTGGTACAAACATATGTTTGTGTTTTCTTTTTGTTTTTAGTAAATGTATGTTTTAAACTTATGTTCTACACTATAGTTATATTAGCTTTTGGCCACTGTATTCCTGGGTATGCAACCACCTTAACCTCTTGAGAACTTGGGACAGACATTACTCTCAATTAAAATTTAATTCTGAACAACCATGGGGGGCCTTACTCCAGAGGCGCAGTTTGTCCCCAGAGGGGGCACTTTGGGGGAGGTGGACCTTCCGGGAAATAGAGACAACCAATTAACCTTACTATAAATTATTAGGAATAAGTGAACCAGGATAATTTAGGTACCATAACGATCTTGGAACGGACGTTGGTTATGGTCTCAATCTGGAGAGATAGGCCTAGGGTCGATGTGGTTTACTTCTGATTTAAAGCCTGTAAAATTTACATTGATGCTGCGCATCCCAGAATGTTATGCTATGTTATGCTATGCTAATATATTTTGACCGTACCTGTGAAACCTAATAAAAGTTATTTGAAAGAAAATATTTTAAATGGGTTTCTGAAAAGAGATTGCTGAGGTAATGGATGTCAAGTAAGTTCCAAGAGTTGAGGTCAAATCTGCAGATGCCAGGTGTAGAGACAATAATGGTAGGTATCGCAGTGCAGAATGAGGTATGCCCTTTGAAGGCTGTATAACCAAGTTCCACAGTCTGGAAGTAGCTGTCAGTGTGTCCATAAAGGATTTATCATGATGCTGACATAAGGTGGAGAAGCCAAGTAGGCATTAGGAGTCAGACCCCAATACATGAGTTTCAAGTTGTTTCTAGGAGGTATTTGATGAAGAGGACCACAAATGTTAGGCTTGCGCTAGAATAGTAGCTTTGTAGTAGAGGGTAATATCCAGTACTCTAATGCCAGAGAACTTCCTAGGAGCACAGAGAATAGAGGGTTGCACAAAAGGTCTCTCCCCCCTCCCCCCCAGATGAAAGTGCTTCCTCAGGGACTTAACGTGCCACGTGTTACATATCTGTTTGCAATTGCTTCTCAACCCTGGAGTAGGACACGTGGATATTCACCCTGCTCGATCCAGATTCCCAGTCCCACCCCAGACATCAAAGAGTCCACCCAATCACTGGGAGGGGGGACACTGCACGTCCGCAAATCATCCCAGGACCCACCGGAAATGGCAGCCTGGTATCCAAAAAGCAGGCTGAAGGGTATACAAAAGGTCCTCCTTCACCAAGAAATAGCTGATAATGTACAATATATCTTTCATATATCTGTATGCAGGCGAGCCCTCCAAAGACTGTCATTTGTTGTGTTTGCAGTATATTTACTGAAATCAAAAGCTATTTCAATCAAACTTTGAACAACATTTTAACGTTTTAAACATTTTAAAAGGTCACATTACATTTTAACATAGGGCCGCTTATTTGATAGCAGCTTCACAAGTCTTGCATCCATTGAACTTATGAGTTTTTGGACAGTTTCTGCCTGACTTTGTTTGCAAGATGTCAGAATAGCCTCCCAGAGCTGCTGTTTGGATGTAAACTGCTTCCCACCCTCATAGATCTTTTGCTTGAGGATGCTCCAAAGCTTCTCAATAGGATTGAGGTCAGGGGAGGATGGAGGCCACAACATGACTTTCTCTCCTTTTATTCCCATATCAGCCATTGATACAGAGGTATTCTTTGCAGCATGAGAGCATGAGATGGTGCATTGTCATGCACGAAGATGATTTTATTATGGAAAGCGTAGTTCTTCCTTCTGTACCAGTGAAGGAAGTGGTCAGTCAGGAACTCCACATACTTTGCAGAGGTCATCTATACACCTTTGGAGACCCTAAAGGGGCTGACCAGCAGTCTTGTTGGAACAGGGAGGCTGTCCATCAACCATCCACTACTCCATCCATCTGGACCATCCAGGGTTGCACGGCACTTATCAGTGAACAGGACTGTTTGAAAATTAGTCTTCATGTATTTTTCTGCCCAATGCAGCCGTTTCTGCTTGTGAACATTGCTTAGTGGTGGATGAATGGAAGGTTAATGCACAGTTGCAACACCCTGGAGGACTCTACACCTTGATGTCCATGGGACTCCAGAGACACCAGCAGCTTCAAATATCTGTTTGCTGCTATGTAATGGTGTTTTAGCAGCTGCTCTCTTGATCTGATGCATGGATCTGGCAGAAATCTTCTTCAATGTGCCTTTATCTGCACAAACCTGTCTGTGCTCTGAATCAGTCACAAATCTATTAATAGTGCGATGATCATGATTTTGTGAAATATCTAATTTTTTCCTACCTCGTCCAAGGCATTGAACTATTTCACTCTTTTCGGCCGCAGAGAGATCCTTTTTCTTCCCCATATTGCTTGAAAATGGTGTTCTGCTTAATAATGTGGAAAACCTTCCTTTAGTATTTTTTCCTTTAATTGGGCTCACCTGTCAATCTAATTATCACAGGTGTCTGAGATTGTTTTCAGTGATCAAAAGAGCCCTGAGATACAATGCCATCCATGAGTTAAACTGAAAAACAAAATATTTAATCTTTGTGACACTGAAATAGAATTTGCATAATAATTTGGAACAGAGTATATAACCTGTTTAGAACAAGAAGTGGATTACAATAAGATAGTTCACAAGCTGAAAGAAAATGTTGAAATCAAAGAGCTAGGGAACATTAGCTACTATCTGGGAATCCAAATAGAGAGAGAAGAAAATGGATGTTCTCAACCAATCTCAAAAAATCTCTGAAGTCTTGGAACAAATTCCATATGCAAGATGCAAAGGAAGTGAAAACTCCTATAGAACCAGGCAATCAAAAGATGTATCGCAGAGCAATCGGTAAGCTGCTATATGTTGCTACTGTGACAAGACCAGATATAGCTGCAGAAGTGTACATGTTATTCAGGATAGTTTCAGCTCTCTGTCAGCGTGACTGGAACACAGTAATAATTGTGATACAGTACCTCAAAGGAACAATTCAGATGAAGTTATGGTTACCAGCAACATCAAGTCCAATTTGGTTGGGTATGTGGATGCTGATTGGGCAATCAGAAAGGGTCAATCCTAGGACCAATTACGTCAAGTATCACCTGGGCTCTTTCTAGCCAGATGGAACTCCTGGCTGACACACCCCAAATGTACGCCCTTGCCCTAAATTCTCATTCTACCAGAGCAAATCCTCGCCTATACTCCTTGTTCCACCTCCCGTACTCATCACTTTGACTCTCAAAAGGATCACCTGCCTTTTCTCACTACCAAAATGTGCTGTCCACAAACACTGGAAAGCGCATTGTGTTGTACACTCTGTCTCCTTATTACTCCTTTACATTGATTATCAAAATGTTCTCAAGTTTACTCATTTGTACACTATAATCCTTGTTAAGTACATGTAAGAAACCAAATGAAACATTGTTTTATGCTGTACTTTGATTATTTATAAATAAAAATGAAAGTTTAAAAAAGTAGGTCTGTTTGGCAGTTTGGAGGCAGGAATAGTATTTTAGGAAGGCAGATTTGTATTGTTTGAAGTCTTCTTGGAGCTTAGTCTTATGCCAGAGGCGCTCAAGAGCGTGGCTATGTTTTTTGAGACTTCTGGTGTTGTCTGTTTGCCAGGGTTGTAGTGGCTGGGGCCTGATTCTGCGTGTAGTGAGGGGGGCAAGCTTGCCTACGCCAGATGATAGTGAGCTGTTGTAGATGAGTGTGGCTAGGTTGGGGCAGGACAGCGGTGAGGTGGCAAAGGTTTCTACGGGTAACTGTTAGGCGGTTGAGGGAGAGGAGGTGGAAGACAGGGAGAGAGTGAAACTAATAAGGTGGTGATCAGAGAGTGGGAGAGGATTGTTAGAAAGGTTGCACGGAGTGCACAGATAAGAGAAAACAAGGTCAAGGGTGTTCCCGTTGGAGTGAGTGGGAGCATGTATCCATTGCTTCAGGTCAAGAGATGAGGTTAGACTGGGAAGTTTAGTAGTAAGAGTAGTGATAGCGTTAACAGGGCTGTTGAAGTCACGGAGGATGATTGTGGGGATTTCAGAAGAGAGAAATTAGGGTAGCCAGGCAGACAAGTCATCAAGGAAAGTTGATACCAGCCCAGGGGGCTGGTAAATGACAGCAATTCTTTGTGGAATAGGAGAAAATAGACAAATAGAATGTGCTTAAAAAGAGAAAAGTGTCAGAGAGGGAGGTGGGTGAAGTACCTGATAGGTGCTGCATGGGGCTAGAAGAATTCCCACTCCACCTCCCTTCCATCCACTTGGTCTGGGGTAGTGAGTCCAGAGAAGGCCACCATGGGAGAGGGAAGCAGGAGAAGTAGTGTTGGATTCATGAATCCAGGTTTTGGTAATGGCAAGTAGGTTAAAGGAATTTGTGATAAAGAGATGGAGGGCAGTATGTTTGTTGCAGACAGAGCGGGCATTCCAGAGGGCACAGGAGAAGGGGAGGCTGGTATTGGGAAGAAGAGGAATAGAGACTAAGTTCTGTGGGTTGCGGCTGCTGCCAGAGGGTATTGAGAGATGGAAGCATTGGGAAAAGACAGATGATGGAGGACTAGGGTTTGGGGATATATCACCAGAGGTTAGGAGATGCAGGAGGGTGAGGAAGGTAACATGGGAGTGTGATTTAAATGGAGGGGCGTGCCTCAGAGTCCTGATGGTTCTTTCAGTATATGGATGTAGAATGAGCAAGAGTTGGTGGGAGCAGTAATAGAGACAGAAGGCGGGATGATATATAAAAGCTGGGTGGTGTAGAAAAGGGGTGAAGGTAAGAGAGTTTGAGGAGAGAGGACACAAGTGCCAGAAGGAGTGGTAGTGAGTGCATGTTATAGAGTGAAAGGAGAGCTGAATAGAGAGATAGGGTCACCTGCAGCCTGTTGGGTGTTTTCAGTGCAGTTGCTATGTTTATTCACTTCATGCAATTGCTGAAGTGCAGAGCTTGAGTGCATATCACTTGTAGAAAGAAGCCCTGCAATGTGCTCCCCCTGCAATGTGCTGACCCCATAAGGGTGCTCAAATTTATACTGGTATAAGGGTGGGGTGGAAGTTTGTTAATTAATCATGAGTGAATATAAGGGTGCCTAACAATCAAGCAGACATTTCACTTCTAAAATCAGACTACAGAGGGACCATAAAGCACATAAAACTTAGGTAAGACACTACAGAGAAACAAAAACGTCATAATATTGGGCAACAGATGGAGTAGGCCACATACCAGTTTCACAGATACATAGAGAGTAAAACAGATTCCAGTTAAGGGTGGATGAGTTGTTTCAGCTGACACATACCAATAGCACAGATACATAGAGAGTAAAACAGATTCCAATTAAGGGTGGATGAGTTGTTTCAACTGACACATACCAATAGCACAGACACATAGAGAGTAAAACAGATTCCAGTTAAGGGTGCATGAGTTGTTTCAGCTGACACATACCAATAGCAAAGATACATAGAGAGTAAAACAGATTCCAGTTAAGGGTGGATGAGTTGTTTCAGCTGACACATACCAATAGTACAGATACATAGAGAGTAAAACAGATTCCAGTTAAGGGTGGATGAGTTGTTTCAGCTGACACATACCTGTGGAGGGACAGAGAATAAATGTTTAAATGGTGCAGAGCTTGAAGTGCATATCACTTGTAGAAAGAATCACTTGGAGAAAGAAGCCCCTGCAATGTGCTCCCCTAGCAAAGTGTTATTGATAGTCAATACTACCAACCAGAGGAGATGACTGATGATGCACTCACCAAGCCTTTGTCGAAGGAACATCATAGTTATATCCAGAAGAAGCTGAATGTAATTTGACAAAGCACATGCTGTTGAGAAGGGGTGTTGGAAGAACAACAGCAAGTTGCTCATGTACTGGGACTATATGTGCATTATACCTGTCTACGCAGAAGGTGGTGCTGTAGGGTTAATCTATTGTATGGTACAATGAGAGGAGGTCCTTTCCTCTGTGTTCCTGTTCCCAAGCTGTTAAGATATATTCTGCTATCCTCCATGCAAGTAAAGTTGTTTCCTGTATTCAAGAAGCTTCCAGCACATCATATCAATACTCAGCCAAAATTTTGGAAGGGGGAGGAACTCAACTTTTATAGGATAACTGAGACTTGCATATAATTTCTGGTCCAAATGCCAAATTCAAGTAAATTCTGAGTCTGATTTGCTTAAATCAGTAGTGGAATAAATTATGAGAGACTCTATCATCCCTATTTATTCAAGAGGAAGTAAACCCCAATGGGTTTTACTTCCTCTTTGTTACTTTGCAATTTAAAAACATAATAGGCTATTATTTGACACTTACCTGCATTGGAAGCCCGTGCTGTCCCTGCTCCAGGAAGCGTCCATCTTTGCCCGTCTTCCTTCCTGGGCCACGGACTCCGGCTATGTGATTGGCCGGAGCTGCGTGAAGTCACTTCTGCAGATGCATACGGGGCTGCCATGCCACACGGAGGAGGTTTCTTCACTGCGCATGTTCCGATGACATCGGCACATGCAAGTGCACTGTATATCACCTAAACCACAGGTGTCAAACTGGCGGCCCTCCAGCTGTTGCGGAACTACAAGTCCCATCATGCCTCTGCCTGTGGGAGTCATGCTTGTAACTGTCTGCCTTGCAATGCCTCATGGGACTTGTAGTTTTGCAACAGCTGGAGGGCCGCCAGTTTGACACCTGTGACCTAAACAGTACAGGTTTAGGAGATATGCAGGGATCCTACAGGTAAGACCTATTATAGGCTTACCTGTAGGTTAAAGTGGTTGTCCAATCTAATGTTTGGAAAGGCATCTGTATAAATATTCCAGTATTTTAATTTACCACAGTTTTATTTCATACAATGCTCTTTGAAAGGCAGTACCAAAAGTCCTTGCTTGTTGTATTAATCAGCCTTTCCACATTTCTTTATTTCTCTGTCTAATGGTCATAAAACAGACACTCACAAATTAAGTGAAAATGAATGACTATTTATTTTCTGTCATGCCTCCATTGTGCTAATAATTAGTAGTTATTTATTTTAGAAAAGACAACCAAGCTGTGCAATTTGCATAATGGGCTCATATTTCGCATGCATTCATTATTATCCTATTTTATTTGACAATAGAGCATATTTCATCAAGCTTCATAATAATATTACAATTTCATGCAACATGTTGTATCTGCAAGTTTCGGTACAAACACTGTCGTTGATAAAAAGAATATCTAAATGGCTAATCATCTGCACTATTGTTCTATGAAAACTGGAGTAAATTACAGTTTCTACGGCTTAACAAAAATCACTTATTGTTGATGTAATGTGCTTAGAATAGTAACTGATCTCTGACCTAATTAATTAAAATGACTATTTGCCATAGGGTAAAGAAATATAATGTGTTTTGCATTTGTTATGAAAAGAAACACTTTGGTTTCATAAATTCATATAGAATGAATTAAATGTATTGTTTTTATGGTGCTGTGTCTTAATTACTTCTAAATACTAATACAATTGTATAATGCAATTGTATGGAGATAGATTTCAAAAGACTATAGAGTGAATACACAGTGTGTATTATTGGGAAATTACACATTGGGAGTAGGGAAAATTCAATTAATTGAAATTTCTGAATGTGGATATAATTAGTGAATGTCACTGGAAGTCTGTGCACATGTACTGTATGCATTAAAACAAAATTAAAAAAAATATATTTTTAAAAGACTCAAAGGATCACACATTAAATATTCATCTTTAAGTTGAAAAAATAAAACTTTAAAGTGTATGTACAGTAAAGCCAATCACTAAAGTGTCCCATAAGCTTTAACATTTTAATGTACTTTCAAAAGCCAAGATATTTTTACATTTACATATATACAAAGCTAAACCATATTTTAATAGGGAATGTATCCAAAGGATAAAAACTCAAGAAAAAGCGTACACACATTAAATATAGAGTAATAAATATTTTTAAAAAAACTTCATAAAAATATATTAGTGCTGTCCCTCAATGGTCACATCATTAATAGTACATAAATTAAGTAAATAAAATAAATAACAAAGATAGGATATCCAAATAATAAGAGAATATCTGAATTATGGTACAAAATTAGACTCTGGGGAATATTGAAAAATAAATGTTAATGGCAACAATAAGGGTATTAAAAAAAACTTCTGAAATTGGAACAATTCACGAGGGTTTTTATCTAGTGTGTTTGGTAGTGGTATTAAAGGCAAAGGGCTTAAAGTGATTGTAAAATCTCTCTTTTTAAAATAACAAATATGTTATACTTACCTCTAGAGTTGAGCGAACCCGAGTTTGGGTTTGTACCGAACTTTGGGGTGTCCGTGACCCGGACCCGAACCTGGACATTTGAAAAAAAGTTTGGTTTCGAGTTATGGGTTCGGGTATTTGATCACGCATGTTGAATAGCTGCAAGGCAGCCAATCAACAAGCGTTTCACTGGTTTTCCCTAGAAGCCATCACAGCCATGCCTACTAATGGCATGGCTGTGATTGGCAAGTGCATCATGTGACCCAGCCTCTATATGAGGCTGGAGTCACAGTGCTGCATGTCCCATGCTCTCTGGGTAGTGTAGGGAGAGGATGCTGCCGATGCTGTGAGGGACAGATTGCAGATAGATAGATAGGTAGAGATTACTACTATACATAAATAACACCAAAGAAATTTATACAATAATTGTGATATGTGCTAACAAAATCTGCGCTTGTGGATAATGAATAATAATAATAATACACCCGGTGATCCCTGAAGAGAGATCAATCCAGGAACCAATGTGTGTATAAGAGGCCGCTGCTACATAAGTGAGTACTCATAAATAACGTGAAAACATAAAAAGCAGCGCCACCTAATAATGATAGTGCCAAAATATTATATAAATGTGATTTCACATTCCAATTGATTATGTGATACATCAATAATCAAAAAACAATCAAAAAACAAAAAAGTCCATATAGTGCCAATAGTAAAACGTGGTGCTCGGTGACAATCCCCCGTTGTGACCCCACTCACCAGAACAAATGGAT